>CM063252.1:8576243-8973743 GCA_032158295.1 Pycnopodia helianthoides | reverse complement strand
CCGTGATTTTGTGGCTCTAGTGTTACGGGTCATTTCGAAACAGAATCCCCGTCAAATTTGGCAAACAATTAGGGCCTGGCCAAATGTTGCACACACAAGAGTCTGACAAATATTATTTTAGAGTGCACAATTAGTAGTGGGGCATGCAGATAGGGGAAATATTAGCGGGAATCTTGACTTTGATGATACAAGCATTGAATTCGGCACGCCGTCAGAGTGTGTCAGATGAAAGTATATATTTGGCAATTCTGAGAGCCATCGCAGATTTTCTCTTAAAAAAAAAAAACATAATGGGCAGAATAACAACGAATAACAGCAATTTGTGAAATTTTTCAAAACTGCTTGTTAATCTTTCCGAAGGACAAACCTGTGATGATCCAATAATAATGGCCAAGTATCTTTCTCATGACATACTATGAATGCGTGCCGAATTCCATGCTTGTATCATCAAAGATGCAACCTCGTCTCTACCTGTCGCACTAAACTCAGTTCGTCGATAATGATGCAATGTTGACGTCATCATTATGTGCAACACAATAGGCCTAATAGTATTTTCTGTGTATACAGAAAACAAATTTAGGGTTTTCTCAATGTATTTTCTCAGATTTAAATTAAAGGAGTACCTTCATGATGTTTTTCTTGAAGCATAGAAGAATGCCCTGACTGGTTAAAGGGTGGTAGATATCGGTTTGTAGGAAAGAGCATTGTTACTTTGAAAGAATATATTCTTTCAAAGTAACAAGTTTTGTCGTAGACCATTGCAATCATCTTATTAAATTCAGTTCAACTCGATTAACAAGTTGGTGGAAGAGACAGAAACGTAAACAAATAAAGACATTGTATTTAAATCAAAGACAACCAAAAACTATTTGGAAAAACAAACTACTAAAATGGGTTAAAAAGAGAAAACATATATATGAGTGAACTTTCTTCATTATTCAAAAAAGTATATGATCACTCATAAAGTTATTCTAAAAGTAAACAAATTAAAACAGTGTATTTAAATCAAAGAAAACCAACAACTGTTTGGAAAAACAAACTACTGAAATGTATGAGTGAATTTTCTTCATTATTCAAAAAAAGTATATAAACATAAAGTTATTCTAAAAGTAAACAAATAAAGACGATGTATTTAATTCAAAGACAACCAATTTAATATTTGGGAAAACGAACTACTGAAATAGGGGAAAAGTGCAAACAAACATGGGTGATTTGTCATTATTATTCAGAATAAGTTTATGAATACAGAGTTATTCTCCAAGTTGATTAAATTTGTAGGGAAGCTGTGTATCACGCTCTTCGTAATGCGTGTTCACCAGGCATATTATTCATGGTTTATTCATTCATTTTCACAAAGTCCGTTTGATGGCTACACAAGATTTCTCAGGGTTCCTCAGCCAGGTGTCAACAGCAATAACCCCCAACTCAAACTCTCAAACGATTGATGTGTAATAAATATACATGATAGGCCCTATCATGCATCCGCGATTTAAAGCGAGGCATTATAATGTTATTCATTGCCTACAGCCCTTTCGCACAGCGCCAGTGCATCACATCGCCAGGCAAACAAGGTCTACAAACCAGAAACGCCATGCACGTGGACCCTGAGATAATTTGAAAATTAACCGGAATTTACCTTGAACGCGTAATGACGTTACATTGAGCAGAAGGGACACATTATAGGCGCACCCTGTAAAATGCATGTAATCTTTTGCAATTGATAATGTCAGCTGACGTCAGACCAATGGCTAGGACAAAAAAAGTAAACTATAAGTAGTAAGGTATAGCATGTTCAGGCTTCGGTGCATTGTTGATGAATTCTCCCTCCAACCCACCCTTTACCAAACCCCTGTTTGCGTCCGTTAACATACTACAAATAATGCAAGCCGGAATAGTAGCCAGACTTTTTCATTTAGTTGAGGGCTTGTATATATAATATAAAACACCCTCACATCAAAATCGCGTTATTTTGCTTTGGTACATTATTTTACAGAAAAAGAATGGGGATATTTGAAACTTAGACGTTCTAATCACACCACCGGCAGGATGGGCGTGGTTGATCTAGGAATGGCCTACACTCTGTAAACCCCCGGGTCAGAATTAATCCGGATTTCGGATCCCAGGGGTCGTGACCCAATTCCGAGTCAAGTTAATCCGAAAAGTGGCTAAAGAATGGGATTTTAGCTCGGATTTTGCATGAATTTCACCCATTTCCTGGTTATTTTGACACAAATTTCGGGTCAAACTGGAATGGAGAGGGGAAGGGTCTCTGAAAGCACTCTTTCTCACAAGCGAGTCATGAAACCATTTGATACACATTTACTGAAATGACTTATTTTTTTCTGAAAGAGCAGAATAAATCTGTTTTGGTTTTTGTTTGCTTGTTTTGAGGGTGGTTTTTTTACCCGAGTTGTGAACCACGCGCTCGAATTCCCGCACCGTCCTTGGAGGTTCGCAGACACCAAAACACCTCGTCATCCACAACATCTCAAGGTGCTCCAGAAAAGCTGCACTGTAGCAATATTATTATGGGGCAGCAATCGGCTCCCATTGTTGTGCTTTCTGGAAATCCAACGTGAAAAGCTTTTTACACTCTCAGGTAAATATTTTTGAGGGCGTTATAAGCTTACGTTATTGTGGACTTCACTCTACAGATCTCGATTTGTCCTTTCAAGGTGTTTTTAAGAAGCTTCTTGAACTCAATCTGTGTTTGAAATGGCTTCGAATGTTTTGAATGGATTTTCATTGGTTGGTATGTGCTATCGTAGTCTCCGTGCTTAAAGTATACAGCGGGTATAGCCCTGCACAAATAAATTCAAATAATTAAAATTGTTTTGAAGTTTCAACTACATTTTGAACTACTACACTCTAAAAGATTCTGGGTCAGAATCCGGATCCCGTGGGGCCCATGGTCCATTTCCGGGTCAGTATGACCTTCAATCTGTGTCAAATTGACCAAGAAATGGGTCAAACTGATGCAGAATCCCAGTTACCCCCCCCCCCTTCCCCCCACCCCCTCCCCACCCCCCGAGATCCAGATTCCGGGACAATTCTGTCCCAGGAATTTTCATGGATATTATTACACTTAATTACTTACCAGTAGTAATCATTAATAATAAAAACATTGTTCGTTTGAATGATAGTCAAAAATTACGCACCACGTCTTTAAAACAGCTATTTTATTTTCTATTTAAATTTCAAACAAACATCAAAAGATTTTTTTTTAATTTGATACTTACAGGGTCTTTTGCTATTGTTTTTTTTCCCTCCACACCTAAACACCTTTTTCCCTAAACACCTTTGTTTAAGAAATGTTTTCACAACTCTTATTTAATAAGCCTCCTCGAATAATACAAAAACCTCCAAGCTGCTAGTTTGATTCTCACACTACCTTTGCAGACACACACTGCCAGAAAAGGGGTCGATTGCACATGAGGATACTAAGAGCTGTGTTAGTCCAAGGTTGAATCTCGTTCACGGTCTGACCTATTATTTACGGGAATCCAAGAGTGCCACCCTACCCAAGCAGAGAATGAGATCATTCATCTGGCCAAGTCGACCTATATACTTTACGGGAAAAGTTCGACTCACCGTGGCAATGTAAACTCAACAAGACGACTTACTGACGACTCGAGACGACTCGCACTCAGTACTCGATACCCGAGTACTATGCGAGTACTACTCGAGTATTTTCTTTTTTGTTTATGGTACTTGTACAAGTACTCTAATACTCGTCTCACCAACATCTCGCACGCAGTATTCGACTGTTCGAGTACTTATACTCAAGTACTGTTTTGATGGTACTTGTACCAGTGCTCTTACTCGTCTCACCAAGATGACTTACTGAAGCAGAAAGCAGTGTTGTACTCGCACTCAGTACTCAATACTCGAGTTCGAGTACTTATTCTCAACTACTGTTTTGACGGTACTAGTACCAGTAAACTCTTACTCGTCACACTAAGATGACTTACTAAAACAAAACAAAACAGTGTTGTACTCGCACTCAGTACTCAATACTCGAGTACTGTTCGAGTATTTATACTCAAGTACTGTGTTGATGGTACTTATACCAGTGTACTCTTACTCATCTCACAAAAATACTCGTACTCGAAGCCCATACTTGATACTCGGTTGAACAATAATTTGTACTCAAAGTCATCCACTCGATACTGGACTGAAAATGTACTCGGGCTCCGATTTCAAGAACTCGAGCTCAAAGTTCCACTTTCTGTTCCGCTTTGCTATGGGTGTTTCAATGCAAAGAATCGAGGAACAAAGCTTTGGTAAAAAAAAAACTTTAAGTTGAATATGATGTGTTTATATTTAAAAGATAGTCATCATAATAAGCATACATTGTCGTCTAGAAATTATTCAAAAAGACATGTTTAAAACCTCATTTTGCAACTTTTTTTTCTGTTGACGCGTACACGCTCTCAGAAATCCGAGTACTTGGTACTCGGCTGTTGTACTCGGAACCTCGTACATCGGAATAGTTATCAGTACTCGGACACTTGTACTCTCGGCTACCCTCAGAAGTACTTGATATACTCGACTGAAAACTATACTTGACTTTAATATACAAATAAAGTCGACTCGGTGAGATATTCACTTGAAGTCGACTTATAGTTCTTGGAGAGATGAATAAATCGCCAATATAAACTAAGTAAGTCTTCTTGGTAAGAAAAGTTGTAAGTCGACATTTTCTATTTGCAAGTCGACTTTTCAAGAAAATATGTGGATATGAAACTGCCGAAACCCGTAGATATTTTGATTAACATGAATCAATCAATCAATCGACCGACCAACCAACCAGCCAACCAGTCAAGCACAAATCAATCAACCAATGAATAAATAATTCAATCAATCAATCATCAATCGAAAAGTAGCATATAATCAATCACACGAGCAGGTGACCAAGTGGTGGAGGTCTCCAAAAAAACGAGTCTGTCGAATATACCCCCCCTATGTTTGTAGGGGTGAAAAACATGAATGAAATCAAGATTAGGAATACACACTTTATTACTGACGTCAAGAACCGACATCTTGTCTACCTTTTATTTTAGTTTTCAGTTTTTTACATATATTTAAAAAGTATTCGCCAAGGCCTAAAATTTTATGAAGTCTTCAAGAGCGTTACTTTTTTTCATTACGATAATATGCATGGCAAAATTGTACGAAAATAACAATTTTTGTTTCCACGAACCGACACGAAGGTTCCATTCATCTTTGTGAATGTGAATTCACCGCTCAATGTGAAACAATACGTTTTTCACGAACTGACACACACTTTGTGTGTGGCGCGTGCGGACCTCTGCTGTAACCTTATGGAGACTGAGAAAAAAAAGGGGGGGGGTCTCCATTTGGGGAATTCTAAAGACCGGGGTGCTCCACAAGGAATGCTGTGTACAAAGTCTACGAGAGAATGTTAACTACAGGGACGAAGGAAAGAACAAAAATATTTTTTGTTCACAGGGATGTACCTACAAAGTGACACACACGTAGTGCTGTATAGTATACATTAGAAGTGTCACTTCCTAAAAACGGAAATTGTGTTTTTGCTTTTATTTCGGTTTCATGAGCTAACACGAACCCTTCTAACTTTATAACTTCAGAATTTAGATCGTAAAACATTCAGAAATAGTATATTTAGCAAGTTGAAATCATCAAGTGTCCACAATAGAAAACTAGTTGAAAACGCTCTGAAATTTTGAAGGATAGGGTGGGTTAAAAGGGTTCAACTCTAGACGCCGTTTTCTTCGATTGCTAGTTTTTACTATAGTGTGTCAGTTCTTGGCGTCGATGACGACTTGTTTAATAAGTAGTTCAATTAAAGTAAGGTTAAACACACACAAGTAGGAGGCAAAAAAGCAGAGGGACAAAGTGCAAATGTATAATGTTATACGTTAAAAGGGTACACGTGCACACGTACATTGAAATCCAGCCATGAACTCCATATTCTCAAAGTATCATTCGCCACGAAAGTGAACTTGTCTGATCCCCCAGCCCGCTCGATAAAACTGCTAGACACATACCCCTAAGATGCTTCTGTCGCGCTATCAAAACAGACCAGCGCTCATGGCAACTTCTCTACATTGTCGTCAAGAAAACGTATTGATCAGCAGAAGAAATGATAGGAGAACGCGACTGCACCCACTGGAAGCTATGTACATGACACTCGTGTCTTTGGCCGTGTGGATGGTGTCGCCATTCGCCCGGCAGTCTGAATTCATTCGACTGTGTTTGCAATCAGACAATTATTATACCTCTCCAACACTCAGTAATTCTATATTTTAACCCATCTTTCAATTTGTAACGGCGAGGGACCTCATTATGTGGAGTGTTTTAAAGATGTTCAGCTCCCACTTAATAGTGAGTCGACCGTGCGAAGGGTCTCTCCACAAACGAGTGGTCTGTACAGCTTCAAGGGCGAGGGAAACTCAGATCGGCCAGATGCTTGGTGATTTGTAATTTCACATGACAAAATGTGTCAAGGGCAATGAACTGCGAAGCACGGGAGACTGGGGTCATCGGGGGTAGTTTGTTTGGACATGATACATGCTATGTGTTTATAACTTTGGTCGTCGGACAAAACAATACACAGTTGAAATGGAAAGGGGACCAAAAACTCTGTCATAAAGAGAATGAGTAGCTTATTAATGTATAGCTGTTCTGAATTGTTGGAAATGTAACATGAAAGAGAAGCGCAATAGAAGACTGCTGTTCACGTACACAATGGAATAATTTCAGACACGAATGAACCTAAAATAAAACAGGACTGAAAACAATAGATTAAACAAGCAAGAATATCACAAACGAAGAGCATATTTACTCGGCCATTTGGCTCTGATCTTCAACATAAAGACAAAGTGTTGTAGTTCCTTTTCTCTTACCACGACGGTTTGCACTTGTGTCATGCTATTTATTAACATTCTTGTAAGAATATCACTGACCAATGCTTTAAAGTTCTTGTTGTCCGTGGTGCATATATTTACAGCCCTCTCCTAATCTTGAAACGTATCCGTAATATAATACGGTTGCAATTCGTATGCCCACTTTAAAGTTCTTAGAGTGGATTTACTCTGATTTAAAGGCCAGCACTATAAGTTGGACTCCTTGACCTAATAATACACAGAGGAAAAAAACACCATGGTATACGAAACCATGCCGGTTGCTTACACTCTAAAAAATGTCCGGGTCAGAATTTACCCGAATTCAAGGTTCCATGGACACTGACCCGTTTCTGGATCAGTTTGACCCGGAATCTGTGTCAAATTGACCCAGACATAGGTCAAATTGACCCAGACATAGGTCAAATTGACCCAGACATAGGTCAAATTGACCCAGACATAGGTCAAATTGACCCAGACATAGGTCAAATTGACCCAGACATAGGTCAAATTGACCCAGACATAGGTCAAATTGACCCAGACATAGGTCAAATTGACGCAGAATCTGATTTAAAATCTCATTCGTTGACCAGTTTCCAGGCCGGCCAGACCACGAGAATGCATGGGTCAGGTTCGTTTATGACCCGGGAGTCTTTAAAGTGTAAATGCTAGGGACTTCTCATTTTTTCCCTTGACCATTGTACGTTGAGGTTTTTGCAACAATATCAGTTTGTGCTCTTTACTCTTTACATTTCTATATTTTGGTTTCCTCTTATTGTGTTCTCTTTCTCCCTTCTTGGCCCTCGTCCTGCATGCACTTGCATGTTTAAAGGGCTCGTGGTTGGCACTTTCATATTTAAAAGAAAATTGTTCATATAAATAAAAAATATGTGTAAGAGAAAATAATATAAATTATCATCGAAAATATAACTTTTATAAAACAAGGTTTCATGTTTTACGTTATTAGACATTCCAGTTTAGACCGATTTAAGTTTGACAAAAACTTTACATTCACATAATTTCAATGTTTTTAACATTGTACGTAAAATGTACCTCTTTATATCCTGGTTTTGGATTAATTTCTATAAATAGAAGATGGTGGGCCAAAACTTATAGCCTAACAAGAAAATTTCGAAGATTGTGCTTCACGTGGCTAATGGGTTATCTGAAGAGAACATAGTAAGCCTGCACTATTGATATTTTGGATGTTTCACCTGTATCAAATCGTGAGACCATACCGTCAAAAGAGGCACGTCCCTCTGCACCTTGAAAGAAACGTGTGCTTAAAACAAATACGTGGTATTAAAAAAAAATAAAAAAAAATAAAAAAATAGGCCAACCCATCGCCCAGTAAACGGTCCATCTGAAAAGCTTACGTAATTTATTTGTTCTTTACTTTTTTACGCAATTCATTCTGAAAACTTACGGGTTGGAGTTGACCCAGATTTTGATCCGCACTCATCAAGGGCCCGGGGGAACCTGACCCATATTGGTCAGACTGACCCGGAAAATTGTTAGTATTTGGATTTTGACTTAGAATCTGCGTCAGTTTGATACATTTTGGGATCAGTTTGACACAGTTTTCTGATCATACTGACCAAGAAATAGGTCAGGCCCCCATCGGACCCCGGAATCCGGGACAGTTTTTAGAGAGTATGGATAAAATATGAATTTCTTGCACGTGCATGAGTGCGCTATATTTCAACTCCAAATAGAAAATTGCTCTTCGTATACGAATACTTGTGTTTGCCAGTAAATAAGTGTTGAAACAATATGAAACACAAGGCAAAGTTTTCTTGGATTGCCGTGTAGAACATGTTAATGTCAGTGCTGCAAATTTTTAAAAAGGAAATGCCAAGAAAGTGGAATTACACGGTTCCTTTAACATTGGCTTCAAATTTAATGCAATTTTGGAGAGAATGCATGAAGAGTCTTTTTTTTCTTCTTCAATTTTCTTCCTCTTTAAGACGGGTTTGTTTGGAACTACTTTTGTATGCAGAGATGGTGATATCTCCAATTGTGCAGGAAGCGATTTTTTTCCGGTAACATTACAGTGAATACGCTTTAAAGGTGCTGCATACGTTTAATAATTGGAGCCTACTGATTGTATTAATCCTATCTAAATGTCTACATATAGGTACATACATTAAAACTAACCTGTGAAAATTTCACTTCCAAAGGTGGTCGCGTTTTTGAGATATCACCGAAAAACTGGAGCGAATATTTCCACGCAGGAAGAATATTCCCCATATGAATACACAGTCTGAGAAGCGTTTCTGACGCTTCTCGGATTCAAATTTTTGTGAATAAAAAGTGATTTATTTTCCATAACCGTAGTACTTCGTAGTTAAAAGTTTCTAAAAATTCATTTTTCTACCCAAAGCTGCTGTCCTTCTTACCAAGTAAGTTTTTTGTATTGCCATTCATTTTCAGAGTCATCACCAAACGTGTGTACTGCGCCTTTAAACGGGCTTCCCTAATGACAGTCTGGAGTAATGAATGATTCCCTGTGTAAGTTTGGTATCCTTTCCAATGGTCAATACATCCCTGCCAGGGTAAATTTGTGAACCACTACTGCGTGTTTGCTGTGTCAGATCGGACCAACTATCCGTGCCGTGAGGCTCCTTTAGTCATTCACCCCTCCCTTCCAAATCAATACCATCTTCACCTTGAGTCACTCTAGGCTGTCAGTGTTATTGGCAAAGCACGTGATTTTCAACATTGTGTGCGTAATGGGGATTTGTAGCAATCTGTAGATGACCGTGAATTGTTTTTAAAGTAAGTTGTCATTTTGTACACGCAGACTAAAATCTTATCTGGGATTCGTCCCAATCCTCCCTTCGAATCCATGATGGCCTCACCTCGATCGTGGTAGCCAACCATCCTTTCATTGCAAGTGTTTTTGGGAAAAGCATATTGTCCTCGATATTGTGTTCACGGTGGGAATGTGTAGCTATCTTTAGATGACCGTGAATTGTAAGCTGTCATTTTGTACACGCAGAATAAAAGCTTATCTCGGACTCGTCCTCACCCTTCCTTCGAATCAATGATGACTTTATTTTGAACATGGAAGTCCTTCATGCTTTGATTGCATTTGTTTTTGTAAGGCATATCATTGTGCTCAATATTGTATTCATTGTGGGATTTGTAGCAATCCGTAGATGTTTCAACTTGAGTTGTCCTTGTGTACTAGACAGCCTTAATGGCTTCAATTTTAGCGTATGATACGCACCGTTATGTCCGAAGTGGAGTATCATTATGTCCGACAAACCATTATGTCCTCCCCATTATGTCCTATAATCCAGTATGTGATCATTGCAGTTGTTTTGGCAAAGCATAATATGCTCAGTATTGTATTCACGGTGGGGTTTTGTAGATTGTCATAAGATTACCATGAACTGTTTTTAAGAAAAGTAAGTCCTTTTTTTCACAGAGACTACAGCTCAAACAAAACTACCAGAAGAACTTTAAAATGTGTTGAAAAAAACTTTTTCTATTAGGATTCGAGCAAGAAACAATTAAGTTTTGCAATACCCATTTGGATCATGTTTCATCAAGTTTGCCAAAGATTCAATTCATCGTAATACGTAAAGCGATATTATATTTTCAGGACGTGAAACAGTGAAGAGTGATTTGTGGGTGAAATTAACATAGAGAAATTGGAACCGATTAGTATTTCCTCCAACGTTCGGGTGTAATTTACAATTTTATAGTTTAAAAGGGCAGTTGAGGTTTCGAGGCATATCTTGCCAAGTTAACCGATAGGCAATTTTAGAGCCGAAATAAAGGTGACAACCTGTACAGGATGTAGGTCAGCGGTTCCCCTCTGTCCCGGTTCGGTATATATTCAAATAAGTTGATGTCGTTGCCAACGTTCACCCGTACTAAGAACAACAGAAATATGCCCCGCAGTGGATCGTGTTTCAAAAACAAGTCCTCGGTTTTATTTCTTAGGTTTTTTGTTGTTGTTATTATTTTTGTATGTCTTTTTTTTCATCGCTCAGCAATTTGGCAAGTGAAATCACCTTTCGTAATACATGCAACGTGGGCGATGCAATTCTGATGTGTGCATTTCTTTATAACCTTAACCGGGATGCCTGTGGGGGCACGGGGTGTTGAACCCCTAATACAACACGTGGCTTCTTAAAAAAAAAACAGTTGTACATAACATGCTTGACACGAATAAAGTCAAAAGTTTGGACTTTCTGACATCCTTAGTGTTCGCTTTTACTACATACACACCAATGTTCTCAAGTAAAAATGCAACTCAGTAGTTGAGTTAACTGAAAATGAAATATAACTGAATTCACCCGCGGGAAGAGGGGGAGGGGCAACTGCCATCCCTAACGCGGGCAAAACAATGAGGACAATTCGGGTACAGCACGAAGAACACAATTTGACAGAGAAAGAAAACAATACTTTTTACCCATGTATTACATATTGGTACTTTTGTTTTTATCAGGCGAATCAATCCATCTGCCCCCATACGCCCATAATTGAGTTATACTATACAAGCGATGGGTGCAGGAGTCCCCAGTGTTCGGTTGAACAAGCTGTATAAGTTAAAGCGTACAGTCATGCAAGTTTAATATCCAAACAATCATACTATGTTGACATGTCTGTAACCCTCTTGCTGTCTGACCATTGTGGTTTTGAATGATAGATAAACTATGCCAGCCTGCAATATGATACCATGAGGGAATGCATGTACACAGCTAGTTAGTTCTATGCACAGTTGTGCCACCGTACACAACCTTGGCAGTCGAATGGTTTCAAACTCACTGGAAAATGAGTCACTGACAGTAGGAGGGTTAAATGAGATAAAATGTATGTATTCCAGTGTAATAAATAAACGTACAGTGCTCTATAAAAGGCCATGGCATTTACGTACAAAGTTATTCTCATTAGTGCCGGTAAATTTGCAAAGTCAACCACTGCTTATCATCGCGGATTTACGCCACGAAATCGGCCCATGCATAAAACAACTAACACGACAATCAAGTCTGCCGCACTAGAGAATAGTGTTGCGATGAACCAAGGCACACAAGACTCATGAATTGAAAAGTACCGTGTAAAATTCTTAAGATTTGGGATGGAAGGGACTTTTAATGGGATAGGAATCCAAAGTCTCCGGTTAATCCGCAGCGTATAATGACGTTCTATTTTGACGAAACTTTGTTTTTCTCTCCCGGATGTTACTTGATGCGGTGGAGTGGTCTCCGAATACCACCCACGGTGATAGGAAAAGATTAGCAGCAAATCACTCGGTTTTATTTGACTTTTCCTATTACGCATACGGTATTTCTTTCCATTTCTCTCTCTGTGTCTCTCTGTCTCTCTGAACGAGAAATGTTAGAAGAAGAGAATCAGACCGTTATTAAAGAGCGGAAACTGCCATTATACATTCTGCATATTACCCACCGCATAAATCTACCGGTGGTAATACAATAGCATGCGATGATCTTTTTTTAAAGTGGAACTCTGCATTGCACAGTTTATTTACCGGGTAGTAATTGATTACCGAATTCCATAAGTCGGTTCCGGCACTTTAATCTAGCTAGCTTAGATGAGAGGTTTGACATTTAGTGTAATAAAGCTAATTTTATTAGGGGGGGGGGGGGTTATGGGGTATTGATCTCAGCAACAAGAAATCCGTTCGGAAGGAAAAGATATGTGAACTTGTGCAACGGCATGTACGGGTAAAAGTAGTCAATACTATGAGCTCCATGATTCTGTTTATAATTAAATGGGCCTTGTAGGGTCAGAAATGTGTTCTCTTGCTTCGGGTCTGTGGAGCAGTGATAGCGCTGGAAACACTGCCCATGATGGTACTATCTATGAGTCAAGATAAGGTATAGAATGGTGATTTTGGCAAAGTACTACAATACATCTTCTGTTTGAATCTTTGGTTCAATGTATGTTACGGTACATCAATGGCAAATGTATACATTCACAAATCAACACAATGTTCGTAAACCATTGAGACTGTTCTGTGTTCAATCTCTTTGAATCAAGATAAGGTACATCATTGGTAACGGTCGCAGTCTGCCGCACTGTGAATTAATCTCTTTGTATCAAATGCAATGTTGGTCGAATCGTTGGTTATTGCTCATCAACAGACCGGGAATTTCATCTTTGAGATTGCAAGGTAATTTTTCGATGTGCATAACGGCACTTTTTCAATTGGGAAAAACGTTAAGTCTGTGAGGAAACTTTTGGAGGGGCACCAAGGCTAAGACCATGCATGCAACAGAGGCTATGGAGGTATCAGCTTATGGATCAAACCATTGGTGACTTAGACCAGTGGGATTTCTGAAAAAAAGAGCCTTGTGTAGGGTTCTAGGAACATTTTTGAGTAAAAGTGGAGAACCATTTTTTTTTTAAACATAGTTCAGGTATGCTGAGTCTGATAAAACCGGTTCTCGAGCAAAATTTGAATTTTTGACGATCTAATTTGCATAAACAAAATGGCCGTAAAATTGCAAATTTTGAGCCTTTCATGAACCATTTTCTGCAATATCTCTGTAACCCAGCGAGCAAAAAATTATAAACGATATGTCTGTACCTATGTATTGAAGTTCAGAGAGTAGGATTAAGACATTTTTTGAAGTAAGTGATAAACAATACTCATAAATATGCAAATTAGTGACCGCCATTGCAGAAAAAACCGTTTTTCCACAATATCTATGTAACTAGGCAAGCAAACATAACAAATAAAGTGTCTTTACCTATATTTTGAAGGTCAGAGAATAGAATTAATGTAATTCTGAAGTAATTAGTGGTACACAATACTCATAAGTATGCAAATTAGTGACCGCCATTACAGAAAAAAAACATATTTTCTCGAATATCTGTCAATAGGCAAGCAAACATTACCATCCCAAAATGAAACTATGTTTTGAAGTTCAAAGAAAAGGATTAAGACAACCCTGTAGTATTTTAGTGGAAAACAATACTCTTAAATATATGCAAATTAGTGGCCGCCATTACAGAAAACTATTTTTCTCCTATATCTCTGTAACTAGGTAAACAAACATTACAAATGAAGTGTCTTTACCTATGTTTTGAGGGTCAAACAATGTGATCAGTGATCAGCCAGATGCCTAATTATGCAAATGAGCTAGTATAGCTTCCATGGTGCTTATTTTTTGCAAATAAGCTATGTAAAGCTACCAATACTTAATTATGCAAATAAGCTAGTATAGCTACCAATAAATCCCATAACAATTCATGTATCAATTCTAAATGTTTAGGTTCCAAACTTTACCCCAAAATACTACTTGATGCTAACTTTGCGTTTATCTTCATCAACTGCCATCGTTGGTTTGTTTGTTTTTTGATTTATTTGGTTTGATTCGCTCGACGTGTTTTTTTTTTAAGTTTTATTTAAATATCTATGTTTCTTTTTTATCTGATGGACATACACCCTGTCAAGATGATTCCTCTCTCTGACCTGTGCATGGTATAAAAAACAAATCAAAGAAAAACGAAACCAATCCCACACAAAAACTACTAGACTTTGACAATTCGCTTTGATAGTGAACTTCCAGCAAAATAGCAATCTTCGGAAATTCCCATGATAGCTTAATCAGCAAGAGCAAAAGCTCACGACTGTCAAAAAGACTTTTTAATCCAGGAAAACAACACCTCCCGGCAGACAAACTGTCGAGTTTTAAAATGTATAAATCAAAATAAACGCCAGATCATAAGATCGTATCATTATGGATTTAAATGTAGATGACCTTTTCACAAAATCGGTTTATTGCAGCCGGCGTAAACCAAGTTCAATGACTGTTTGTAAGTTTCGGCGTGTAAGTAGGCCGGGGGATGTTTGACGTTTACCTCGGGTAAATTTCATGAAATTATTATGCTATATCTTGGAACATTTTTTTGACAAAGCTGCTTTCTTAAAAATGTGTCACTTTTTTGATGATTTGTTTATTTCGTTTGACTGTTGTTATAAAAGGTTGCCTAGGTCACAGTTTGCTGACCATTTTTTAGGGTTTATTTCAGACAATTTTCATAGGTCAAAAAGCTTCTGTTTTAACTTGTATAAGGTAAACTTCTCATTTGTAAACCTTCATGACGGCTGCTTTAAAAACAAAATATGACTTTTGAGCCGATTTGTTAAAGCATTTTGGATCCAGCACTTTAAAGTTCCCAATACAATCAGTGCTAATTGAAGCATAAAGACGTATGGCATCGTCTTAATTCCCGAAGCTCTATCTCCTCTTCCTGAAATTTTGGAATTGGCTGCCACCTTTAACTAAATTGCCGCGGCTCCATGCCCGGAAATGATCAGTATGTCAAAATCTAGCCTCGCGCGTGTCAAAAATGCCACTCCTCAACTAAAAGAAGTGCATATTCCGGTCAATGGGGTTCCAACATTGGGAACACCCGCTGGGCATTTTTGACATGTTTTTGTTTTGTGTTTTTGACGATACCCTGTCAAGTGATCTGAACGTTAAGTCAATCGAGTAAAGAAGTGCAACCATATTGCTGGGAGCGAAATGAAATGTATCCAATGTATGATTCTGTAAGAGCTGAAGTACCTACCCGACGGTGCAACACTAAAATATCATATGAATATCTAGCCAATAAGCATGTCTCTATTTCACACCAAAAAACATACGAACTGTGAATGGTCGGTACCCGAAGTAGATCTATATATACGTCAAGACTAGACACTCTTTCTATGGCGCATGCTAAAGGTCAGTTTTGCATTATTTTGGGAAGCACGCGGGCAACATGAGTGAATTGTTCGAGATCGGTATCCACGCTGTATGTGACCCATTGTTTACCCGTAAAAGTTTTAGCTCAATTCGTCATCAGAGTCGCGAGAAAAATATTGGGGGAAACTTATACGGGTTCACTGTTTTCAAACATTGGAAATTGGACTCGCAAGATCAAAAATAATTTGGTTACTCATTTCTTAAAATCTTTATAGCATTTGAAGCAAAAATGTTTTAACCGAAGTTTCCCATCTTTATACCATGTAAGTTATGTACAAATTTGTTAACTTTGAGTATTCAAACTGAACACTTTTGTGCATACCATTTAAAGACAAAATAAGGAGTTTGTAAATAGTGCAAAAAAAATTGTTTATCTGAAAGCTCGCTGATCATAAAGTTAAAACCAGTACCAATGCTCAAGAAAAACGGTTCGCATGAATTAGGGTCAAAGTCGCAGAAATGGCAATCGGAGACACCTCAATTCTCCGTTGCTTATTTGTATTGCTGCAATCGAATTAAGCACGATATGGGAGTGCACATTGATTGATTGATTTATTTATTTCTTATTTACCCCGGGGAGACCTCTCAGCAAAACACTGTTTTTAAGGGGTACCCAGCAGCTACAAACAAACATTAATAGAAAAATGACTACGGATATTAACAAGATATTAAAGGAACATTACAGAATTGGTAAGAAAAACACTTGAAAAATATACTTTTTGATCACAGATTTACATAAAACTTACACGGTCTAATGATGATGATAGTAGAAAACATCCCTTGAAATATTTCTGTCTGAAATGCCATAAATGATGAGAAATGAATAAACTAATTTTCCGATTGGAGTTTATCGCTCAGGGAGCGTTTTATTCATTTGTTGACTCTATATGATTTCATGCAAATGTGTAATCGGTTTTTCACTATTTTCTCGTGACCCAGATGGCCGATCGATCTCAAACTTCCACAGGTTTGTCCGTTCATGTATATGGTGGATTACATAAAGTGCTTACAGTGCCAGCAACTGTTATGTTAGCAAAAACCAATTCTGTAATGTTCCTTTAAAAGATAATCACAGCTAAATTAAGGCCAGTTAGGCTATATTAAGTTAAAACAACACAGAATAAATACCACAATCATGGAAAAGCTTCACATGCCCCAACTATTAAAATCTTAAATGTGTGTACTGCGTCTTAAAACTTGCTACGGTAGAGGGCAAGGGATTATTGAGTTTAGAGGGAAGTTCATTGAATAAGTTGACCCCACGAGCAGCAAATTTACGTTTACCTGATTTGGATTTTTTTTTGCTGTGGGGGGAACTAGGATTACCTTGTAAAACTGATGTGGTGTTATACGGGTGGGCATTGACAGCATACTTAAAGACACTGGACACCTTTGGTAATTGTCAAAGACCAGTCTTCTCACTTGGTGTATCTCAACATATGCACAAAATAACAAACCTCTGACAATGTGAACTCAATTGCTCGTCGAAGTTGCGAGATATAAATAATGGAAGAAAAAACACCCTAATTGTCTGTGTTGTCACACGAAGTTGTGTGCTTTCAGATGCTTGATTTCGATTTCGAGACCTCACGCGTGAGGTCTCAAAATCAATTCAAATATTTTACTGAGAAATTACTTCTTTCTCAAAAACTACGTTACTTCAGAGGGAGCCGTTTCTCACAATGTTTTATACTATCAACAGCTCTCCATTGCCCGTTACCAAGTAAGTTTTTATGCTAACAATCATTTTGAGTAATTACCAATAGTGTACAGTGCCTTTAAACAAAAATCATGATTGGGGAGGCAGTCTGGAAGTATGACTCTTACAGACTAAAACGGTTTAATAACAATTTTCTTCTTTCACTTATTAACGACTGCAACCCCAGAATAGATGAAATAATGTCTTGGCATAGAATAGGATGTGTTCCAACCACTATGATGGAATCTTCAAATGTGATGAAAGTTTAAAGGGTTTGTTACTGTGTGTTTGTTGAAAACTGAATAATTTATTTATTTACGTATTTTATTTATTTTCTATTTTTGACTGGGACCCAGTGGTGACCAGTAAATTCCACTAAATGTGCCATCCATCTCGAACAAGAATTAAATTAATCGACATCTTTCGTACTTAATCAGCCGGATAGTTTTTTTTCAGTGCGAGGTAGTCTCCCGATTTCAGGAATCTACTCCGCTGCAGTAGGCTAAATACGGCCCTTCTCGAAACCATGGCTTGGGCTTTGGCTTATAGCTAGGGCTCCGTCTGCCACAATGAAACACCATAAGGAACGTGCGCGTCTTCTAAACAACAGACGGAGCCCAAGCCCAATTAAGCCATTGGTTTCGAAAAGGGCCTAAGCACGACAAGTTTCCAAAGAACAATCCGCACAACAAAGTATAGAAATAATTTTGGTGTTACCGCAACCCAATTGGTAACTCGCCATGCAATGCCTCAAAACCAATAGCCAACTCCCCCAAACACCCAAGGGGTATACTAATGTGTGTAAAATCCATCGATGCAAGAATAGCGATATTTTATGCAGTTATTTGGCGGGATGATTAATTTATTACCTATTTTCAGTTCATCTATAAATTCAATTCATCAGTTTCATACTTTTGTCTGAATACGAATTTTGAATCCGACTGTCTCGAACTAGATTACCCTGTCAAAAAATGTAGGGAATTTCTTCAACATCAACGATTTCTCGTCAGTGTGACTTGAAATGGTTATAGCTCACTCGTAGTCTTCTTCCTAGTCAAATCAATATTTGTGAATGATAGAAACTGTCACGTCGATCCGGCAACATGTAGACAAATTTGACAGCTGGAGTATTGAGGGTAGACTACACTAATCACATTTTGTTGTCCCCGCATTATAACACAGGGCGTGAATTTCCGCTGGCAACAATATGTATACGTTACATCCGAAACCAAATCCCTCTGGCCAAGTGTCTTACTACCTTTAAAGGAACATTACAGAATTGGTTTTTGCTAACAAAACAGTTTCTGGCAGTGTAAGCACATTATGTAATCCACCATATACATAAACTGACAAACCTGTAGAAGTTTGAGATCGATCGGCCATCTGGGTCACGAGAAAATAGTGAAAAACCGATTACACATTTGCATGAAATCATATAGATTCAACAAATGAATAAAACGCTCACTGAGCGATAAACTCCAATCAGAAAATTCGTTTAATCATTTCTCATCAAATATGGCATTTCAGACAGAAATATTTCAAGGGATGTTTTCTACTATCCTCATCATTAGACCGTGTAAGTTTTATGTAAATCTGTGATCAAAAAGTATATTTTACAAGTTTTTTCTTACCAGTTCTGTAATGTTCCTTTAAAGCTATTACGAAGAAGAAAATTCGTGGTAGATTGTAACGGGGCAACAACAAACTAATCATGTTTAGTCTCTTCTCAAGGCCCTGTTAATTCCACGTCAATTTTCCTCCAAATGTCACGGCCCATTAGAATGGGACAGAAGGGGGCGGGGGGAACACCCTCGGGAAGAAGATCTGAGACGGATTGATGACATGGAGGTCTTGTTTCGAGACGCATGTGTTTACTGTCGTCTGGACATTCGAATGATATGACAAGCCAATAACGTAACGCGCAAGCCCCCCCCCCCCTCTACACTTGTTACTTCTGTTATACGAATAAATACTTATCATTTGATCTGGTGTGCGGTTAAAAAAGAGATGGGGGGAATCGAGACAAGTATCTCGCCGTTCTGATAATGACCTCGGGGATTTAGAATGAGGGCATTACGTACAGGATAAGGATTGTTTTATCTGTGGCTCTTCGGGCAGGATTATTAATGTTTGCGAGTCGAGAATTTTGACAGCGACAATGTTTCACGCACTGCCGGACAAAACAGGGGGAAACGAGGTGGAGGTCGTGACTTAGTTTGCGTAGCGGGGGAAAACTACGAAGACAAACGAATCAAATGACAATCGAAATAAGCCAGTGCATAAAATCCCCGATAAAACATAGGACCGTTTTCCCCCTATTATCTTTTCACCAAAACGTGACCACCGAGTTAAAACAAATTTACACACACACAAAAACAAATAAACAAACAAACAAATTGATGAACTGAACCCTTTTTTTCGAACGGACAGAAATAAAATAATGCCGCCATTCAGACGGATCAGTGTTTTCTTTTTCTCTATAAAGCAAAAGATAATTGTCAGCAAACCTGAAGCTGCCTTTACCTCACTAGTCATTTCTCCTGTAATCTTTTTTTTTTAGCCTTCGAGAAAATTTCTACTAGGGTCAAAACGTCAGGCCACTAACTATTTTTTTCAAGAAATCCATTAATGTGACATACTTATAACGAGACGTGAGTGGGTTTTTCGCCAGTCGTGTTGCCGCCTAAACTTCACAAATAAACGGAAAATTCTATCACAAATTCTCATGTCCGGTAAACTTAAGGTGTTGACCTAAGCTTAACGTAGAAAGAATAAGTGTTCTTTGTTTTTGTAGTTCTTTGTACCATCCGGCTCCAATAGGGGAGCAAAACGCAGCGTGGACGTTAAGTGTTAGGAGATGATTCGGTTTCAAATGCCTGCGATTTGCCTTGACTTTGAGGGTTTTAAAACCCTCTTCTTTTTTCCTTTGTTTCAAGGTGCGTTACTGTTCTAAAAGGGTGTCTTATAATGACTTTGGTTAAGGCTCCGTATATTAGTTTGAACATAACTGACGGAGCCTACACGCCGGAGCCCAAGCTCAAACCGTGGTTCTTCACCCTTAAAGGCATGACAGCCACCTCCCCCCCCCCCGCCGGCCGCGAATTTTTTTTCCCCCAAACGACATTGCTATGATGACCCTTTTTTGTTATGATTTAGAATTTTTTTTTTCGATCGGAATGCGGATGATGGAAAGAAATAAAATATAAAAAAAGGAAAAAAAAAAAAAGTTTGGGAAAAAAAAATTCGCCCCCGGCCCTCCTCCCCTTCCCACACATGTGTAAACACCTGCAATCGGGGACCTGCTATTGTCCCTCCTTTGTTTGAATTGTACACTAACCTTTTGGCAACAGCTCTCATTGGTTTTGTACACGTTTTTCAACTGGGGACCTTTCCCAAACGGGGACCCTATTGTCCTCGTTTGTTGTAGGTCCCCGGTTTGAATGTGTATACATGTACCTACCCACACATGCACAGCCGTAAGGAACCGGTTTGTGGGGTACTGCTGCTGCTGTTGTTGTTGTTGTTCTATTATTCCCTTTTCTGGAGAATTCCCCCGTAGGGTCCATTATTCCATTGTTGTCACGACCCCGCAAATGTCATTGGGTATGTCCACACATCCCGATGAGCCCTTTTTTCTTTGTTTAATTAATTAGATTAGAGGGTTGGATCTTGATAGATCTGTAATTGACCTGGATATTTATGTGCTAATGTACAATTCGTTTTTTCCCCCCTCAAAAAAACATACAAAACAAAAATCTTTGAGATCTGCCCCCCCCCCCCCCCCCCCACCCCCGTTTATATGTGTGGGGAAAGGTCCAGTCTATGATATCAAGGAATATGACTACCCCACATCATTACACTTTGGAGAAATGGCTTAATTAGTCAGGGTTAATTAGGGTTGATTGTTTGGTACCCTGACTCGGTAGGACTGTCAGGGCTATAACGTGTGCGGGCAAACTGCAGTTGTGCAGCGCGGAACATTTTTTTCCCCCCAAGAAATACAGCAAGTTCCCTCGACAAGGCTTTACCGTGTACGGACGCGTCCGTTTTAATGGCTGCGGCGGCTCTCCGTAATTATCACCTGTTAATGTTTCGCTTGTCTGCCTTTTTAAATGATGGGAATGGAAGCTGTAATGAAAAGTTGCACTGTGCGACCTTCCTGACACACTGGTTCGACCAGCGGACAGGTGGTCTAATTTAACTCACAGAGCATACATTTTTAATAACTCCCATCTGACCGTACACGTCGCTGAATCTGGGTTTTTATTACGTGCGGAGCGAACCGCCTATGATTCAATTGGAAATATAGTCTTGATTTTCATAACACTGGTAAAACACTTGCTCTTACAACTTAAAACCGATTGTACAAAACAGCTCTTTCAATTTCATCAATTATTGATAGACTCTTTATTACCTGTTTGCACTTTTGTTTGTTAATCACTATTCGACTATATAGTACATCTGTTCGGTCGTTGATTTTGTTTATTCGTTGTTATTATTAATATTTATTATTTATTTGGCATTAAAATTACATAAAAACAACACACATTCACACAGAATATGTATTGAAAAAAGGAAAGAAAAAAAAGTCAGGGGCATATGCCCGGAGTTTACAAAGTTTACTTAAAGGCCCTGTACACTATTGGTAAGATCGAAAAACACAATGTTCACAGATTCACATATAACTTACATGATTTAAAGTAAGTAATGGTAGAAAGGGTTCCTTAAAATATTTCTGCCTAAAATGCTATCGTTTCTGAGAAACGGGTAAAACAATAGTAATTATCGCGCGCGATAATTTGAAAAAACAGAAAACACATAAGATCTCTTTTCACTATTTTCTCGTGACCTCGATGACCAATTGAGCTCAAACTTTCACAGGTTTGTTTGTTCATGCATATGTTTAATCACACAAATTTTGGACACTGATTTTGAGCTGTTACCAAAAGTGTACAATACCTTTAAAAACTGTGGCCCGAAGGCCTTCAATTCCAATACCTCTGGCACATAAAAATATATACATGTTTACAAGTCTACAAAAAGTTATCTATAAAAAGTTATCTTATTTTCGGTGGCACCCTTCGGCTGTGTATTTACTTTTCTGTCTAGGAACTGTGGTTTCAATGAATTACTTTGACTGATAATTTTGCTTGCTTAAAACTTGATGGGCCTTTATATACATCTTTATCTTGATTTCGTTTACCTGTTTGATGTCATGTCAAACGCAGTGGAACCTAGTTTAAAGAACGCTCTTCAACTCCATATATTGTATTATTATTGAGTAATTCAAAGATAGTTTTGATAAACTAATGAATATAAATATATGTTGAACAGATTAATATAATGAAGCTACATTTTGTGTATATGAATAAGTAGAATTTAGCACACACAAAAATAAATAAGTGAATAATTAAAATCAGGTTGGACATTATAAGTTATCACACAAGCGCGAGTGGAATACGAAAAAATATAGCGCTTCTGCGTCCCATATCCAACGAGGCCGAAGGCCGAGTTAGATATGGGACGCAGACGCGCTATATTTTTCCGTATTCCACGAGCGCGAGTGTGATAACGAATTTATCTTCCAGCCTCATTAAGTTCTTGAGGTTAGGTTATGTTTTTGTTTTTGGTTTTCCACGCGCAAAGTTTAGAATGTAGTTTGTGCACTGACCGTATGCGGAGCGTGACGCATTGACACTCACAATACGCAGAGTGCAATATAAAAACTGGGAGTAGGTTATTATACACATATGGACTGGCAATGAGGTAACTAGAGCACGTCTATTCCCCCGAAGGCCTCGGGAAATAGGTCCCTCTTCTGGTCACTCACAGGCCCGAGGGGGGATAGACGAGCTCTAGTGACCGAATCATGGCAGTCCATATGTGTTTTATAACACAACTCGGTCCAAAATATGAAATAAGAAAAGAAACTACCGTAATCCGATCCAGACGCCGCCTTTTTTCTTTTTAAGATGAGCCTGGTAACCTCTTGAGGGCGCTGTAACCAGTCAAAAATTGAAAAGACTATTGCCCGCTTCGGGAACTATTGCCCGCTTCGGGAACTATTTCCCGCAAACTACGCGCGTGCGATGTCTAGTTCATGGTTGTGCAAATCTCATGCACTAGCCTATAATAGTTCATCCCACGTGACCGTGTTTCAGCCAACCAGAATACAGAACTAGCAAGAGGTGTGTTATAACGTCTGATATCACACTCCGGTTCGAGCATCTGATTGAAGGATTAGCGCGTACTGGAAGATAATAATGTACATAAACAGCAAAATGTATGTTAATAATATATTACATCTAAATGAAACTGTCATTGAATTTTCATTCTTCCTGGGGGCAATATGTGAATAATTTTGAACACGTGACTGTTTTGAAATACGATTTTGTTTTCAACTGAACGGCGCCAAAACAAACACAAATCTGAAGAAGATCAACAACATGAGACTTTAATTTGTTTTAAAAATACTTTGCTAATAAAAAGATGACGCACCGGCTTTCAAGCTGAGGACAATGCTTTTTTACATTTTTATGCGAATTGGCTATACACATTTTGTTCTAAAAAAAAAAATCTAAATTTACCTGGCGTGAAAATAGCCTCCAGGCCACGAAACGGGAAAGGTAAATACTGTTTAGACTTACATTCGTTCTAGTTTTGTTCACAGGAGATGACATGAAATGCCCCGGGGATTCAGTACTTGCCCGGAATTCTGTCTAATGGGGGAAGCCCGTTCTCTAAGAGACGTTTTGGTTTGTTTTTATCTTGATGAACTTATTTTAGTCATTTTCTCTGATGTATGGCGACTTCTTTAGTATTATACGGGACTGGATTATTTATTAATTTATTTGTTGCTGCTTTCTTGCTGTGATTTTATGGTAATGATAATATTATTATTAAACAATTTTTTTTAATTTTTATTAATTTATTTATTATTTATTATTATTATTGTTATTATTATTTGGGGGGGGGGAGAGATTTTTTTTGGGGGGGGTGAGAAAACATAACAGCTTAATCTAGAAGATGGTGGGAGAATCACCACAAGTGAATCCATCGTAAAAATTCCTTCTTCTTCTTCTTCTTTTGTTCTTCTTTTTTTTCTTGGGGGCGATATTTTTTAGCCTACAAAGTTTCTGTATCCTTCCACTAAATGTCAGCATTGAAAACAAAAACCTGAACAACAACTGTGAGTTCAGAAAAGCTCTTAGAGTCGCTCAGTATCATCAGTATTGGGAAATCTTACCCTTTTCGTTTTATCTAAATCATTCCTCAAATTATTGAATTTCTTTTCAAAACGAACGATTTCCAGTTTTCGACATTTTCAGCAATTTGCCCTGGAAAAGTGACTTCCCCACGGTTAGATGAAACAGACACGCAACGACAACTCGCATGTTACCGATTTAGGTCAGAAAAAGAATACCGTCGTTCCTTTGCGGCACGGCATTGCTTATTAGATAACTCGATCAGAAAAGTCCAAATTTGACAATGGATTTGTAAGGGTTTTCAAAGATAAACTGCTTTGAAACGGAAGGTAAAACATCGAACAACAGTTAATTGCCGGATACATGGCCTTAATATCGCGGCAGACCAGCTAAAATGTATTTGAATGATATGTATGCATGGCGATGGCAGATGTGGGTAGGGTTTTAGTGCGTTGTAATCCATCAGTCGTACAAATATAAAAACATATTTTCTCTTTCCTACCGTCATAAATAATGTCTGGTATTATTCCATGAAATATTTGCCACGATCTAAAGTAACGGAGCGAAAAAAGATGACATTGCTGGCGCGGTGCTTTCAACTTATGTATGCTTCTCCAACATTTATACCTGAATAGACAATGAAGGAGTGGATGTGCGCTAAATCGTACTTAAAGAAAAAAAGATTCATGAGGGATTTTGATTTTTATTGCTCTTGAAAGTTGCATTATTTAGCTAAGATATCTGCTTGATGATCCGCTGCCACTTTATTGTCGACAATACTGTTGCTGCTGCTGCTGCTGCTCATACCCTTGTTGTTGTTGTTGTTGTTGTTGTTGTTGTTGTTGTTGTTGTTGTTGCTGTTGCTCTTGTTGTTGTTGCTGCTGCTGCTGCTGTTGCTGTTGTTGCTGCTGCTGTTGTTGTTGTTGTTGTTGTTTTCGTTGATGTTGTTGTTTTCGTTGATGTTGTTGTTTTCGTTGATGTTGTTGTTTTCGTTGTTGTTGTTGTTGCTGCTGTTGCTGCTGTTGATGTTGTTGTTGTTGTTGTTGTTGTTTTCGTTGATGTTGTTGTTTTCGTTGATGTTGTTTTTTCGCTGTTGTTGTTGTTGTTGCTGCTGTTGCTGCTGTTGCTATTGTTGTTGTTGTTGTTGTTGTTGTTGTTGTTGTTGTTGTTGTTGTTGTTGTTGCCGTTGTAGTTTTTCAATGTTATTGTTTTGTTGTCTTAATTGGTTTTTTTTTTGCTGTTTTCATTTTGGTGGTTGTTGCTGATGCTGTGATCATGTATATACACAAATTGTATCAACCAATGGAACCCCATGCAACACAAGAAAGATATCTTTATCGTTTCATTAAAATGAAATAAATGTTTTTTAAAGTTGTGTATAGAACGAAACATTGAATGTATGTGATGCAGTTCTCACCGATTTCAACGCAGCAATGCCAAAATACAGCTTTAAGTTTAAGCCACTCCCATCCATCAAATACGGGTCATTAGTCGGAAGCTTTCGAAAATTATCGCTGATAAATACGGGCAGTGGCGAAGGACTTGGTCTAATTAAAAAAAGATAAAATGTGATGTCATCTGAACAGACGGACTTATCTTTCGTGGTTGACCGAGAGCCGGGTGACCGTAGGCCACTTTCCGCAATGCGCATGGATCACATAGACTGGCTTCGATTATTCAAAACTGTGTCATTTATTAACGGAACATTTCAGAATTGGTAAGAACAAAACTTGTAAAATATACTTTTTGATCACAGATTTACTAAAAACTTACACGGTCTAATGATGATGATAGTAGAAAACATTCCTTGAAATATTTATGTCTGAAATTCCATATTTGATGAGAAATGAATAAACTAATTTTCCGATTGGAGTTTATCGCTCAGTGAGCGTTTTATTCATTTGTTGAATCTATATGATTTCATGCAAATGTGTATTCGGTTTTTCACTATTTTCTCGTGACCCAGATGACCGATCGATCTCAAACTTCTACAGGTTTGTCAGTTTATGTATATGGTGGATTACATAAAGTGCTTACACTGCCAGCAACTGTTTTGCTAGCGAAAACCAATTCTGTAATGTTCCTTTAAGTTAGTATAGAACATAAACCAGGAAATCAACGGAGTAGAAATTCACCATTTGAAGCGACAGAGCAAGGAAGGGGCGGAGTAGATTTCATTTACTTATCCATGTCATTAGCATTATTTGTTGAATGACTAATTGTTTTCAAGTTATTATTATTTATTTATTTATTTTACAACTGATATGTGACCTTTTGGTTTTTACATCGAGATGAATTTCAAATTAAAGTTTGTCCTGTAGGCGTTTTTTTGCTGTAAAAAAAATATATTCTGGGCATGGTGAATTCACACATTGTTTTCGCATTCGAATGGAAAGATGCAATCGATCGAAATTATCTATCGGACGAGTAGCATTAAATGTTTTCTCTGTCACCCCAATCCGCTATAACTTTGAACATCTGTACCTCGCAGTAATTACACATGACAAGAAAGAGGAGATTTGTACCTAAAAAGTCCTGCAACGAGTGACCTGTATGGTTGCATAACGCTCCTATGGTACGTTGTCAGTGAAGGACCTGTTTGATTGCAACGCCCCTGTGGTACGTTGTCAGTGAAGGACCTGTTTGATTTCAACGCCCCTGTGGTACGTTGTGAGTGAAGGACCTGTTTGATTGCAACGCCCCTGTGGTACGTTGTCAGTGAAGGACCTGTTTGGCTGCAACGCCCCTGTGGTACGTTGTCAGTGAAGGGCCTTTTTGGCTGCAACGCCCCTGTGATTGACACCCCCTTTAAGATGTTTAGCATTGTCCGGCTTAGTATAGCATGGCATTTCAGCTGAATAATGTGTACCATGTAGTTTAAGACAAAGGAAATGTGCTGACAGCGGCCGTCACTCAGGGTTTTATGGTATAAATAGCCTACCCCCCCCCCCCACCAAGGCTGAACTCGTCTTACTTTTATCATGGTGTAGCCATCTTAATTTTCTCCATTCTGAACCAATGTAAGCCACACTAAGGCTGGAAGAAGAACAGAATTGTCTGGTTCCTTTTTCAGTGCAATGAATACTAGCATTCATTACTGTTATTGGGTACAGGGAAGAAGACAAAAAGTAGTCTGGTTCCTTTTTCAGTGCAATGAATACTAGCATTCATTACTGCTTTCGGATACAGGGTACATGACCAAGATGGTGGCAGCATGGTAAAGGTCTATAATGCAAAAGCCTCTTTCCTCTTCATCTGACGGTGTTGTTTTAACTTACCGACGGACGTGTTGAAGGACGGATGCTCAATCCTGTCCAGTACCGTCTGCCACTGTAGGCACTCCATGCAGGACGACTCGACCGTACTCGTGGTGCACGCCGTGGACACGGTGCCTTGGTATTCCTTGCGATTCGGATCGTAGCAGTCCCACTGACCTGCGCACATAGAAAGCATTTGTATGTTGTTATTTTTTGGTCTCAGACAAGATCCTAAATTTGAGGGTTGAGTCGAAAAATTATTCAATTCAATTCAAACTCACATTTATGTCCATACTTAATGAGAATTTCCAAACAGTACATAGCCAAAACATTAATTTAAAGAAGTAACAAAAACAGCATAGTTTACAAGGCTGAACATAAGATAAGTATGGAGGCATCTAGAAGCCGAGGCTTGTTTGTGGTGAGATGCCTGATGGACAGACAAACAGAAAGTAAACAGGAAGAAGAACGTACGGACAGACAGGTTGAACAAAGACAGAATCATGAAGATAATTATAACAGTCGATTATACTAACTTCGATTAAAGGCAAAGTAGACCTTTGGTTTTTGGAACCGTTCGATTGTTGTAATCCTATATAATATAGATATATACATTAAAATAAACCTGTGGAAAGTTCATTCCAAAAGGTGGTAGCTTTTTTGAGATATCACCGAAAATCTGGAGCGGTTATGTCCACGCAGGAAGAATAATCCGTGATTGGAATACTCAATCTGAGAAACGTTTCTCGCATGAAATATTTCTCAGATTGATAAATTTTCACAGGTTAGTTTTATTGTACGTACCTACATTTACATAGGATTAACACAATCAGTAGGCTCAAGTTACCAAACGTCAACGATGCATTTTAACGTGAAATGGTTTTGTTGTTGGCAGTAATCACCTACCGTGTATTAACATTGTCTTACTAACAGGGGACACATTGAAAACAAATATCAAACCATATTTTTAGAACAAGAAACCATCTTTAGGCACCTTAATTAATTAGTTTTTGGTGTGTTTCAGCACATGGTGTTTTTATAACGGAAGCTTTGCTGCTTCGGAACTTCTACCTCGGCGGATTTTAATTAAAACTACGCGATTCTGTTTCCCTCACTCTTTACAACTCATTAATGTACAACGCTTCAAAAGGTTCCCCCGGAAGTATGAATACGCTTTACACCTGCACCTGTCCCTTGCAATCATTTGGAATGTAAATATTTGAACATGATTGGGTTTTTCATCGTACTCCAAAAAGAAAAATTGTAATAATAATACATTAACTTTTTACTTTAAGAAAAAGATGAAGCAAACAAAATTACTAGACTGGTCCTCTGTCTTTATCTGTATTCATTGGATAGACATACGCATGCACTGACGCACTATACTACCAGACTGATACCAAACGGCCATGTTTCGCATTAATACAGACAGCGCGCGTATACAGACACATGTGGAACGCATAGTCAAGTGTACATTCTCCTGAAGACAATCAGAGAACACTGATCAAAACGTCGAGTTGTTAAACCGACGGTTCTTCTAAGAACAACCACAGCTCACAGAGACATTTAATTAAATGGTGTCTGCCATACCTCACTTGCAATGTTTTATTTGAAACTCACTTCTGTTCCCACTATGCAAAGTTTCAAATCCTAAGAAATTGTAGGTTCGAGAGGCCGGTATCTGCACATTCGCGAGCTTCGAGTTGTGACGTGAGATGTTGGGGCTACACAATCACGGGAAACCACGACTTCTCACGACAAATGAACTTAAAGAGGGACTTCCAAGGTCAAATTCAGTTTTGTCATGCCCTCATTTCCATTAGATAGAGTCCATATGAAAACGGGAGGAAATTACAAGTCTAAAACCACACGATAAAATACGGTTTTATTTATTCTTTCGAGTGAAATTTTGAATCATAAACAATTGGGTCTGTAATTTCCAACGAAAAACTTTCGCGCCAGTCAGAAAGTCAAATTCGATTGAATATTATCAAAATTCAGCAATAAACTAAAAAATCTCTCCCCAAAAAATGTACTAGCCATTTGTAAGCACAAGCGATTCCAAAGAGTCTTTTCGGTACGTGTCTCTTACGAAATGATTCTAGCTCGTCACTGGCGTAATGCGGGCCTTGGGTCATGTTGCTGGTTTTGGCGATAACACTGTAACGTTACCAATAGATGGATTGCAATAGACGTCATCGGCCGCCATCTTTGAAGATATGTGCACGCATGAAGAGCTATCATTGGCTGAGAGTCGTGCGTAGCGCGTACACGCGTGCACTTTTCCATCGTTTTACATCAAAGATGGCGGTCAATGACGCGTATTGCAATCCATCTGTAGCCGCTATTGTTTCTACACTACGCCACTTTGAGCGTACAGTGCAGTGCCTTTATGAGTTACATCCAACACATTCTAGATATCCTATACACCTAATATTAACCAGCTGCTGTGGTGGTAGTTTTATGAAGTATAGATGGTATTGTTGACTGTGAAAGTGGGTTGGTTTAGTGGCCCATTATTATATTAGTTACATGCTCGATGTCAGGTAAACATTACTGCGTATCGTGGAAGGACAGATATTTCATACCGAATGAGGCTAATGGAAATGAAGATATTAGTCTAGTTCGTTCTGAGCATTAAAGGGGAATTATAAATGCGTTGGTATGTCAAAACAAATATATCTGTTTAATGACTTGATGCGAGTTATTTAAAATACATATTTTAGTAGACCTATCTGATGTTGGCTGATGAAGCGTTAAAGATTCGTGTACGCAGGGGGGCTGGAAGTACAAGTAACTCTAGACGGAAATATAACCTCAGCACAAAAAAAATAATTTCTGTTTTCCTTTCCTTAAATCAGTTGTTCATTATTTAAGGGGAAAAAAGTGTTTTGCAGGAAATATGGCTTAATTAAAAAACATATATATTCATTCGTTATTTTTTAAAAAAATTATGTTCAGTTTGCAAAATTATATATTGCGTATTAAGATTGCAATTGTGAAAGCAGTTTGTCAAGCATCAGATAATTTTCACTTAAAGGAACATTACAGAATTGGTTTTGCTAACAAAACAGTTGCTGGCAGTGTAAGCACTTTATGTAATTCACCATATACACAAACTGACAAACTTGTAGAAGTTTGAGATCGATCGGCCATCCCGGTCACGAGAAAATAGTGAAAAACCGATTACACATTTGCATGAAATTATATAGATTCAACAAATGAATAAAACGCTCACTGAGCGATAAACTCCAATCGGAAAATTAGTTTATTCATTTCTCATCAAATATGGCATTTCAGACAGAAATATTTCAAGGGATGTTTTCTACCATCATCATCATTAGACTGTGTAAGTTTTAAGTAAATCTGTGATCAAAAAGTATATTTTACAGGTTTTTTTTACCAATTCTGTAATGTTCCTTTAACTGATTGTCAATAAGTACGTTCAATAATTCCATATGCTAAATGGAGGGGGCTGACACACGCAATCGACAATAACAACATTCTGTACAGAAAAGCACACACTTAGGCTTCAGTTGTTTCTTTAAATTCACATATCTCCAACTATCTGTGAAGACTACGCACAATTATTATCAATCATTTTGATAATTGTCTCTCCGTTGGCAGGAAATACCATGCATGTACTATTTCAAAAATAATATCAATTTTAATATCAAACACGTGTTTCTAATTGAGGAAACTCGGTCGGTTGACCGGCTCTCGCGTCCTTCCAATCGCCCTTTGCCAAAACTTATTAAAGTTATAGTGCATGATTGGTATTCAAAAAATTATAATACTAACAACATTAACAAGTAGTTAACGTACCGGTATACTGTTTATACATTAACCAAGGGACTTTTACAGAGCTGTAGGTTTGCGATCCAGTTCCGGCTTGGGCTCTGTCAAAAATTTCGGTGCAGTGTTGATTTAGTTAGCACGGTGTTTCCAACGTCAAACGGGAGCTCGGAGCCGGAGACGGAGCCTAGGCCAAGGTTTAAAAAAAGACCCATTCTATGTAAGAACTACTCCCGTCTGGAAAATCGCCATGTGCGAGAAAACTTTCTCCTCCCAACAGCCTATTTACCAAATTGAAATAAGCACAAACGGACGTGCGCATTCAAATAAAATTCATGACAAAAGATAAACTGTTTTAATATTGGGTAACGTACACTTTATGCAGACCGAAGATGAAAAAGGGTCTTTACAGGGGAATTCTGAAGAGAGATGTTCCGCTAGGCATGTTATGTTCCGACACCCTTATGTTCCGACACCCCTTTTGTATTTTTCCTAATCCTAACCCTATTCCTATACGTAACCCTAACCCTAACCCTTACCCTCACCCTCACCCTCACCCTAACCCTAACCCTAACCCTAACCCTAATCATAACCCTACCCCCAACCCTAACCCTAATCCTCACCCTTATAAACCCATAGCGTGCATATCACGAGGGGTTACCGGAACATAAATAGGGTTGTTGGAACAAAGGGGTGTCGGAACCAGCCTATTATAATACAGGTTGGTTTGCTGGTATCATTGAAACTATAGAGCAAACGAACTATTTGAATGGATGTACCTTCATAAACCATTGACGTAACATCTTTAAACTGCAATCATAGCAAGAACTACTCTGTGTTTATAAAAAAAAAAGTGCATCCACTGGATGAGCGCATCAGTTGACACGTGATGCATTGCTAAGACAGCATGATCCTACATCAGCCAACATTGTTTTGTCTTGGGATCAGGCTTGGCGGCCCCAAGGACTATGTTTAACCTGATTTTCATCATCGGATGTCATCCTTTCTTATCCTTGGATCTTTCAAGTGGGTTGCAATTACAGTTGTGCATTTGGCGGATGGGACCTTATAGTAATAGAGTAGTTATTGACAGACCGTGCAGAGATTTGATCCTTTTATTTAGGAACCTTGGGTTTTCGTGTACGATGCTTTAAAGACCTGAAGACCAGGCAAATCCTCAGACTTAAACATTATATTTATCATTCGGTCATTTTATTACGATAAAAAACATTGGTACCAAACTCGAGGCAACTCATGACACAAACGTCTTCGTGACCGAAAATACGTGTTTTTGATTCGTTAGACACTGTGCAATAGACTGTGGAACTCTCCTGCGTATTCGACTTCCGGGACCAAGTTGGTCGTAACCAATATTGAGTTTTACGTGTATGTGATGCTGTTTCTTCAGATACTTTAGTATAACGTAGTTGATGGCTATAGAAATAACATCGTATCGTTGGGAAAGTAAAATTTTGCCATGTAAGATAAATTTGACAAATAACCAAAGAAAACCCGAGAATGAGACTTGAACTCTGTTTCCTGTTACTCGTAACCAATTAAGAATGTTGCCCAACTGACGTTCATGTTATTACTAAACATATGTAAAATCGCACATTTTTATTCGGGCGTTATTGGCAAATGGGTTTTGAAAATAATTAGCATTCTCAATATATCTCAATGCTAATTTTTACAAATTATTTTTATTGTATGGAAATTAAAATCGAATTTACAACAAATTGCTGTTAGTATTTTGTTTTCAAAAACTTGAATAAATGTAATTTTAAAAGATTATTTGATTTGATACAATTATTTTATTCCATTTCGGAGTCATTCGAGTTATTTTCGATACACGCGAGACCCGCAGATCTATTGACAATGTAAGTTGCAGATTTAAAAAAGAATTGAATAAAAAAAATGATAATAAATAAAAAACGCTATCTGGTGGGTCCAACGTTTGAATACACCCAACATTTGTACAGTCTACGTATACTAATGTACTTAACAGTACTTGGTGATTTCAACATGTATTTGCATGGAACGACTTAGCCATCTAATAGTCTCGTCACCACGTAAAGTTGCAGGGTTTTTTTTATAATGAGAACTCACAAAGTTATTTTCTTTTCCGGTGAATTGTATTTTAAATGGAGTGCGAACTCTGCCCTCACGTTCCCTTCATAACATCCCAATACCCGATGAACAGGTTTATCAAAACAAGTGGATCGAATATTAATTCATGGGTTTTTGATGTTGAAAGGGATCCAGTATCAGCAATTAAGACCCGCCGTCCGGGTGATAAATACCCCTCCGAAATGCCGACGTTCCCTGGCTCTAAGTGGTTTTTGTTTTAAACGATGATTGTGGAGTGTTTTGGAAGCACATAACAGAGCACGCGGAACCAGTACATAAGAGGTTTAAAAAGCGTCGAGTCCGACGGCCGTTCGGCCTAGAGTGTTTATTCTTCTGGACGCTATTTAAAGGCCCTGTACACTATTGGTAAGATCGAAAAACACAAATGTTCACAGATTCACACATAACTTACATGATTTAAAGTAAGTAATGGTAGAAAGGGTTCCTTAAAACATTTCTGCCTAAAATGATATCGTTTCTGAGAAATGATAAAACAATAGTTTTTATCGCGCGCGATAAAACTGATGTTGAAAAACAGAAACACATAAGGTCTCTTTTCACTATTTCTCGTGATCTGGATGACCAATTGAGCTGAAATTTTCACAGGTTTGTTTTTCATGTATATTGGTTAATCACACAAACATGAACTTTGTTTGCGACTGATTTTGTAGATCTACCAATCCTGTATAATACCTTTAAAGGATGCATTTCGTTGTGCGGCTGATGAGTCAAACTGTCAGGGGGTGTGGGTGGAGAGGACCAGAAAGAGTGTTTTATTCACAAACGGTCTTCTTCAAATTGAGTGTTGATTTTGTTCAGCAAACTGTGGGTTTGTTTTGTTTGTGTTTTTTTGTTTGTTCAATTATTAGATTATACACCAGTGTCTTTAAAGGCACTGGACACTATTAGAAATTACTCAAAATAATTGTTAGCATAAAAACTTACTTGGTAACGAGCAATGGAGAGCTGTTGATAGTATAAAACATTGTGAGGAACGGCTCCCTCTGAAGTAACGTAGTTTTTGAGAAAGAAGTAATTTCTCAGTAAAATATTTGAATTGATTTTGAGACCTCACGCGTGAGGTCTCGAAATCAAGCATCTGAAAGCACAAAATTTCGTGTGACAAGGGTGTTTTTTCTTCCATTATTATCTCGCAACTTCGACGACCAATTACGTTCACATTTTCACAGGTTTGTTATTTTGTGCATATGTTGAGATACACCAAGTGAGAATACTCGTCTTTGACAATTACAAGGTATCCAGTGTCTTTAAAGTAGTGTGACACTGTACGCTTAACCATTCAGAGACATTGTCTGTAACATCGCCGAAAACCAGCCATGCCGAATGTTGTTGATCATTTGAGTCAGTTAGTACCTTAGCGCACGTGGGCACTCGGTGTTTTGAAAAAAAAGAGAAACATTTTAAGGCGGTTTATTGAAATAGACCTTATGCATTGACGTCATCACGCCCGCATCTTAGAGGTAAAATGATGACGTAACAATGGAAAACGAAAATCTAAGTACGCGAGGCGCACAGAATCGGCCAATGAGTAACCTTCGTTTGACCTATAGCCGAGGGCGCCCAACTTAAATTACATCATGACCAAAAGGTCTGTTGTCAAATTATGAGACCGATTGATGTAGACACATTATAAGGTGCTACTCGACGAGTCGACGGCCCAACTATTCGTACTCGAGTGAACTACTCGGCCACCCTAGTACTCGGTACAGTAGTACTTGACCCTAGTGCTCGGTAGTACTTGACCCTAGTACTCGGTAGTACTTGACCCTAGTGCTCGGTAGTACTTGACCTTAGTACTCGGTAGTACTTGACCCTAGTGCTCGGTAGTACTTGACCCTAGTACTCGGTAGTACTTGACCCTAGTGCTCGGTAGTACTTGACCCTAGTACTCGGTAGTACTTGACCCTAGTGCTCGGAAGTACTTGACCCTATTACTCGGTAGTATACTTGACCCTAGTATATACTCGGTAGTACTTGTAGCACTCGGTAGTACGTGATACTCAACTGAAAAGTATACTCGACCACAACACTGCCCTGGCCTCTTTAGTAAATCCACAACCTCCTCCCCTTGAGTGTCCCCCGCATGGCTCCCCCATCTCCCTGCCCCCTCCCCTCTCTCTCTCTCCCCCTCCCCCTGCCACTAATTCTCGACCAACAGTGAAGCCTCCTCCACCTTGAAAGGAAAAGCTATGTTGATGTAGTTCAGTAAAGTAACTTCACTGGTACTTCACCACAGCTGTGGAAATCACTTACACGACATTCGGCATTGGTGTCGTGAAACCTGATTATGTTGAACATCGGTGGTAACATGATCAGCTGCGTTTACTGTCTGCATGTGTACCTGCTATTGGCTCAAATTTCCAAGCGCACGTCATTTTGGTCCGGCACTAACTTGATATCCTCTTTCTAAAGCGTGGACAACTAGAAATTACGATGGCTCTTAGAGGTCAGTACACGTTTGGTAATGACTCTGAAAATGAATGGCAATAAGAACTTCCTTGGTAAGAAGTACATCAGCCTTGCGTAGTATAATTAATTTTAAGAAACTTTTAACTTCGAAGTACTACGGTTATGGAAAATATATCACTTTTTATTCCCCAAAATTTGAATCTGAGAAGCGTTTCTGAACGCTTCTCAGACTGTGTAATCCTATGGGGAATATTCTTCCTGCGTGGAAATATTCGCTCCGGTTTTTCGGTGATACCTCGGAAACGCGACCACCTTTTGAAGTGAAATTTTCACAGGTTAGTTTTATTAAGGATTAACACAATCAGTAGGCTCTCCAATTGCCCAACGTGTACTGTGCCTTTAAATGGACGCCGCAGATGGCAAAAAAAGCTGCCTACCTAGCTTCTTTGATTTGCATTTCCCTCCTATAGCTTTACTAACTGTGCTATACTGGTGTGGCTTGTTACTGCATTCTTCAAGTAAATATTATTTTGTCTGGCACTTATTTGATTTTTTGTAATGGTAGGCCTATGATCAACCAGAAATTACGATGGCTCTAAAAATGGGCGTCGGAAATCGCACAAAGCTGCGCATTTTGAGTTTCAACTGAGCTCAGGTTGTACTGCGTTACAGCCATCTTTACGCACACATCGTTTTTGTCGAGAACTATAACTTGTTTCTCTATTCACCAAGAAACTACGATGGTTCTGTGCACATCGTAGATAATGAATAAATAAATAAAATCTTGCGCATTTTGGTTCGCATTGTCCCTTCAGTGCTACCATATGATCTTGATATAAAACAATTATTATTATCACATATTTATTCGCAAAAGCATTTCAAATACAGCAGCCAAAAGATATTGAAAATTGACAGTGTGGTAAAAAAAAAGTGCATATGTATAAAACTTTAAAAAAAAAAAAAAACATTACCTTCGTTTAGAGTTAATGTTTCTTGTGACTCCATCCATCAATGACGCTAACGGATATCGTTTCATTTAGGGTAATAGCGTTCAGTGATATTTTCCCAAACTCTCTTTTTATTGCGTACATTTCCGTGTTATTTTCCTCACAAGAGAGGAGCGCGATTCGATCCTCCTCTGGGATAATTAAGTTTCCCCCAAGCAGACAGTAATGTTCCCGAAATTCGTGCCCGTCTAATGTTGCCCTCGTGCCTCGCAATTCAAACATTTCCGGAATTTGCATTGGCCATCGGCAACTATGGATCTTTCCTTACAAGTGACACATTATCATCGTGTGTAATCATTTTACAGCGTTGAGTAAACGTGTAGATGAACATGTATTTCAATTTATTGTGTGAACACGAGAAAGAGATGGGGTGACGACTGCGGCATATCAAATTTTAAAAGCCCTTTTTGTGAAAATAAGTGATTGGGCGTCCGATTCGTCGGTATATAACATCTGGATTGCATGCAATCGACTTTGTACGATCGTGACTGAAAGAGTATATCAAATCTATGACAGTTTCAGAAATGTGATTGAAATGACCTTCTTCTTTTTCTTTTATTTCTACTAAAAGGGAAGGTATACGATTGGTAATCACTCTACAAATTGATGGCAATAAACATTTACTTGGTTAGAAGTACAGCAACTTTCGATGGTATACAGCATTTTGAGAAATAATTCAATTCAAAATAATGTGGATATGGAAAAAGATGTCAGTTTTTATCCCCCAAAATTTGAATCTGAGAATTGTTTTTGTCAGAAACGTTTCTCAGATTATTCCTTTCAGGGATTATTCTTCATGCGTGGACATAACCGCTCCAGATTTTTAACGATATCTCAAAAACACTATCACCGTTTGAAATGAAATTTTCACAAGTTAGTTTTATTGTGTATATCTACATTTGTATAGGATTAAAACAATCGAAAGGTTCCAAAAACCAAAGGTATACTTTGCCTTTAAGTACACTTCACGGTCATGTGACATGATAAGTGTAATGCGTCGTAAAAGTTTTTAAATGAACTTAGTTCTGTTGAGGAAATGAAGGGACAAAAAGATCCTATATAAGTATAGCGATAATTGTTTTCGTCGAAATTGTGATGTTCCTTTCATGCATTGCATTTCATGTTTTTAGGTCAAATGTCTAAAAGAGTTGTACATTTTCGGTTTTGTAATAAACCACGAGGGAAACTGACTGGGTAAATTTCAAATAGTATGGGGTTGAACAAAGAAAAATTGGCACCCCGAACAAAGATATTGACAAAATAGGGAGACCGCCAATATAGGGCTAGATAGCTCAGTTGGTAGAGCGCCGGTACGTTAATCCGGAGGTCGTTGGTTCAAATCCCGCTCTAGTCAATTTTTCTTTGTTCAACCCCATACATTTTCGGTTTTGTGCATAGTTTTACCGATCCCGATAATCCCGATAAATAATAAGTTTGGGTTGATCGAATAAAAAATTACCAGAACGGGATTTGAACATGCGACCTTCGGATTAACGTGCCGGTGCCCGACCAACCCATTCGGTTTCCCTTGAGGGAATACTAAAAAAAGGTATATAATAATACTATATGCAGGCATATCACCAGTACATGCCACATTACAAAGACAATGTTTTCCGATGTGGTTTAACTTATAAAGACAAGACAATTGGGACTTTGAAAGAGCATTTTTTTGTTGTCTTCTGAGAAATTCAAGATTTTATTCCTTTGAATGGGGATGAAAATACCACTCGAATGTGGACATTGTTCTTGTAGCAACTACCCGGCTATTTCTCTTCTGTCTCGAGTATTAAGGAACATTCAGGAGGCTATACTTAGATCTAATAAGACGTTTTTTATCCTGCTGTGAAAAATCACTGTAATGATTGTTTGTATCTTTGACTATATCGGCACATCTGAAAAGACATACATCATTAAATCAGTTTTACGGGGCAACTGGTACACGAGTCGCTCTCTCCTTTTGAGTGAACGGTCAAGGGTGATCTAAAGGGTCGTTTGCCTCCTCGCGTGGAACGGGTTTTTGCACCCCATTCGTAATTGGCAGCGACTTCGGGTTATTGATTGACCGTGAATTGAAATGCTCATCATCGAGACCGGCAGTAATTAGGGTTGTGCTCAGTGGATCGTCCCCCGCCTGTGCGGCACGTAAACGTATAGCGCCATATCGTAGCCCACTAGACCCGGGCCTAAATGTACTCTGAGAACCTAAATGTAGCCCCAGCCTGTACCTAAATAAAGCCCGTGGTACCGTTACGTATACAGAAGGTTGGGACTATGATACGGGCTATATTTATATCTCGAGTTACATTAAGGTGCCGCACGCCAACCCAACCCAACACGTTGTCCTCTGATAACCCCGCCCCCAGCGAGGGGATTGTGCAATAACACCAGTCTAACCGCCCGTGCAGCGGTCCCGAGTTTCAGACTCATACCCCGCATGCCGCTAAAATAACCCCGCGTGCACTCCATCCAGCCACCCTACAAACCGCCCCGATATTGGTCCCAACGGAGCAAGACGAACTGGACGCGGTCGAAGAGAGACAACGAGACCGTGGATTTGCTAGAGATTAAAATAGCAATGCTCAATTTGAAGTCGCAAATCAAATTAGAAATTCTGATTATATAAGTGATTGATAGGCGAGCGCATCGCGACTCCCAACTGCTTTCCCGTTTGTAGCTTGTCCATTTTAAGCTCAGGTGCTTCTTACTTGGGCCAAGGTCAAATGCTGAGTGAAGCAGACCAGATACTTCCCATTAGTAATTTGTTTTCACTGAGGGCAACGACAGTCTTCTCTTACGAAACATCAAGTCGATTATTACAAAAATATTTTGTATATCAAAATAATAAAGTGTCCGTTCATTCCACGATCAACTACTTTTCTTGGTAGAAAAATAATTCATAAAAAATATGTATATAAAAAAAAGCAAATTGAGGCAAGCTTTCTCGCTGAGTGGAGTAGGTTTTGAGTGATGAAATGCAATTCCCGCAAGTCCATGCAACTAGAAAGTTCTTAGCAGTATACTGATCGCTTTGACTCTAGCTGGGTCATTATTGTGACCCGAATATAAACTTATGGGTGAGTGGAAAGCACACGCTCCTCTTCCACTAATATGAAATTATTATTACAACCACGTGTCCCCAACAAGGACAGCAGCCGCGGCAGTGGGGTCCTTTTAAGACATACTGAAGACATCCCAAGAAAAGTCTTCGTACTTCTTGACCGTCTTTGAATGGTTCCCACGAGACTCTTGCTCATGTCTGAAAACAGCCCCCGCTCCTCTCCACGGTCTCGAGTTCCGTGTTTAAGAACAATTCACAGTTATTGGGGTGTCCCATCGTCCCTGATGCAATAAAGGCAGACTCTTTCGCGTCTATTGATATCAATGGGATCGAATGCACCACAGAGACACGTCGTCCCCGCCCTTCCTTCCAATGCATTCCTGTTGTTGTTTTGTGTGTGTGTGTGCGTGTGTGCTGGCGTTTCGGGGGACGGAAATCCAATCCTTATAGAAATGTCCACGTCCTATAAGATAATATTGTGACAGTTAACGAATCGTTGAGGTTTCAATTTTCACCGAGGGATAGGCTTTCATTGGCGACTTTAGGACATCTGAAATTGCACTTCCGCAGGGGGCAATACTTCGCCTTCAGTCTGTGGATTTAAACGCGTCAGTTAAAGAATGCGGTTACATGTTTAAAAGGACTACGGGCACAATAGCTAACTTTACAAGGTATATACATAAACTACGGCACACATGCTGGGTATTCTGGTTTAAAAAAATCACTACCCGTGTGATTGATTTCACGACAACAAAAAAAACACATTAACAAAACACATTAATGTTCTTTTTCTACACTTGAGCGTTTAGATTTCACGCCTTCCTGGACTTCATTCGTAAGCGGGGAAAAGAGGGGAGAAAATAGCAGGGAAAGAGAGAGAGAGAGAGAGAGATGGATGGGGATGAAAAAATGCGCCCGGACTCCAGACATTTTTACAAAATACCTGCCCGTCAAAACAAACTGCGTTGGAGTAGTTGTTGATACGGAGAGGAGGACCTACCCGTCGCCAGCTCGCGACCCTTGGGCGTTGTTTGGTACATCCTCGGTTGGCGTTCAGGTTTCCCTCGGCAGGTCCCGGACTTCGCGTTGATATTCCTGCGGTGTAACGTTATCAGCCATGACAACATCAGGCCTAGACTTATACTCCTCGTTCTGTTTTTTTTTTTTTTCTTTCTTTTTTAGACGTCGCGCACATACACACCCGCAGATGGTGGGGAGGCAAGGGCCCTAGAGGACGGGCCCCGAGGTAGTAGTCGAGGTCTGTAACAGATCCATGCAACCCTCCAGGCGATTGAAAAGGCAATTTGGAAAAACTGCGACTGAACGGTGTTTGCCTTACAAATGTAGAACAGAGCCGCCACGGACTAATAAATGAAAATCCATATTACAAGATACAGTTCCGTGAAATGAGTCCAGGGATGCTAGTATTAGATACTTGGCTTTAAAGAGGGTGTGTTTATGAGTAATTTAACGACATTAGCAGTGCGGGTAGTTTTTAGAGTCTTGAATTGATGGAGGGTGATTCACCGGACTAACCGCCGTGCAAGTACGGTGCTTAACTGTAATGTTTTAAATGTAATGCTATGCAAAGACGCATCACCAACGAAGATTCACTTTAAAAAAACCCTGTTTTTGTATATAGAAAAAAAGCTCACATGCACTTTCGTAGAGTTATTTCATCACTTTCGTGTCAAGGTAAGGTGTCGAAAATAAGGCCCTTTTCGAAAACACGGCTCGGGTTCTGGCTTAGGCTTCATCGTACCGAAAGGACACAATTTCAAAATAACTCCCATAGCCTAAGCCAGAGCCCGAGCCGAAAGCCGTAGTTTCGAAAAGATCCTTAAAGAGGGGCTCCAATGTCAAATTAAGTTTTGTAATGTACCCATTTTCCAATTGATAGAGCCCTAATAAATATGGGGGAAAATTGCAAGTCTCTAACCTCACAGTAAAATGGTGTGAAATGTCATATTGTTTAGTACTCTTTCAGAGCAAAATTTGAAACATGACGTCATTGGAGATCAGCAATACGTGGGTCACGCTGTACATGCCACACATGATTGTTTCGTTGTTCAAAAGGTCAAATGCAACGCCGTTTTTAATAAACATCATGGACATTCGGGAATGAACTGGAAAAGTCCCGTACAAAATTGTACAGACAGACCCGTATGTAATGTGACGTCAGTGGACGTTTTAGCATGCTGACATGTTGAGCACTGGAAGGGTATCAAATGCAATGGCATTTTACACCATTTTATCGTATGAGGTTTGTTCCACTTTCATAAGGACTCTATCTATTGGAAAATTAGTGCATCATGAATCATATTTTAAGCTTTGAGTCCCTCTTCAGTGGTTTGGTTTGTGAAAAAGAACATAAGTCGTTTTTATTTTTTCCGGGTTTTTGCGCAGTCCATGGCGGGATAATCTGCGGCAATATAGCATTATAAAGCGAAGTCGGTTTGCGGGATGTTTGGAGCATTTTTCTCGACTTTGAAAGCATTTTAGACGGAAGTATTTCTGGAGCTGTTATGAACTTCTTAGTCAATAAGCTTCCATATTGATTTTCGTTTTCTCTCTATAAAAACAAATCCTGTACTTACTTGTCTTTAACTTCGGACGGTCGACACCGAACAGTCGTTGTCATCTGACATTATTTAACCATTATCTATAAAGCTGAGAGAACTGTTCGATGCGGACATAACGTAATCTAGAAGAACTATTAGTCATGAGGCCACTATTTTCACTTCACTTCTCGATAAGACGCCACGATGCAAATAAAAGCAATGGGCGTTTACGTCTGGCCCGGATTCCGTGTGTCCAAGGGGGGCCTGACCCAGTTCTGGGCCAGGCTGACCCGGACAGTGGTTAACTAAAGGGATTTTAACTCGGAATATGCGTCATGTTGATCCATTTCTGGATCATTTTGACCCATTTCTGGAACATTTTGACAAATATCCAGGGTCAATCTGATCCACAAATGGGTCAGGCCCCACCCGGACCTGGATCCGGCTCAATTCTGACTGCAAGTTTTTAAGAGTACATTGTTTCAGTAGACATTAACAATGTATGGGTTGATGTCCCTCATTTACCTTGTACCCCAACCCCCCCCCCCTCCACCCCAAACCACCACCCACCAACATATTTATAGACCACACGGTTCAGATATCTAATGTGACTTAATGGATTGCTTTCCATCTTCCCGTGTTTACGTATAGACCTTTCCATTGTTGATAAACAAACTGCACTGGTTGGCATGGAAGGCCGAATGTTAGCAAAACACTCAATCCTGTTAACAGATGTTTCAACACAATTCAACATTTTCTGCAAACTTTCAATTAAGTAAAGATCTTCTCATGATTGGGTGCTTTGTTTCCAACAAATTCAACACCATTTTTGAATATTTGTGTAACATTGTTAAAAACTGTGGCTATCCGTTTTTGTTTTGCATTTATGGCTTTCTATAGTTTTCCGATCTCGGTTGGCAAAAAGTTTTTTTCCCCTCTTCTTAGATTTCCCCCTAAACAGCGCGTGCCGTTCTCGTGATCTCCCCGTGTTTTAGATACCTACTTGCGGGGTCTTCAGCACACATTGCTGCATGGACGACATCGTGGAAACCGTGCGCTAAATAATAGCAACATATTACTACTACTCTGTCGTGGGCCTATAACAATTGTAAAATTTATTGCAGACTTACATTATAGAATGATATTTGCTCTTCTGACCAGGGAGCAGTGGATTTATCGTGACGAACAAAATGGGAACGGGTTTGGGAACATGAAAGAGGGTTGTATGGTGGGACAATGTAATATTGGAGATGGGGCGACAATCAGGGTAGGGGGCTTTTTCGAAGATGTAATAATTGCATGTGCAAATAAAGAATCTTTTTTGGGGGGGGGGTATGGGACCTGTTAAAAAAGAATCAATCATTAACATTGCGCCCCAATTCATGTAGAGAGATCATTGTTAGTTTACCACCTTCAATCGTGGTTTACAAGGCCACGAGCACACTTGATCCTTCTTAACCCCAACCTTAGAAGAATGTTTCTAGCAGCTACACATGTAAAACCTTTATAAGGCCGTGCCTAATGGCGGTTACGGCTACGGCTACGGCTACGGCTAGATTTCCGCCATTATCATACGTTAAAGTATAGGGCGTCCCAAGCAACACCCTTAGAAAAAGCTGTAGCCGTAACCGTAATTGATGTCAGTGAACCCCCGCCCTCATTTGCAATCTAGACTTCGAAATTAAAAATTACCCGAAAAAAATTGTCCATTTTATAAGCTTTTATGTTTTGTATGTTTAAAAAAAATATCTTTCTATTTGCACGCAGACAAAGTTTTTGGTTTTAACCTCGAGTCAGATTATCTGTAGACAAAAATAAAAATTAAAATAGATGACATACAGAGAGTGCTGACAAGAGGCTCTCTCAAGAAAAGTGCAAATGGAAACTACAGTTTTAATTAGCCAGAAGTGCCCCCCCCCCCCTAGAAATAGTGGTGCGCCCCCTTGTGCCCCCTTGAAAGTTTTACCCTGGTTTCATAGCTGACTACCGCACGCTTCGCACTGTAGTAAGCTCATGATATCGTCGCTCAAAATCTAAAGGCAGCCATTCCCGTTGATTTGACGCATTTTGTCGCGAACGCTGACTAATTGTACATAATTATAAATAGGGGTAGTTTCATAGGTTTAAGAAAGGCCCTATATGGGTCAGTGTAACAGTCGGTGAACAATTCAAACAGGTGCAGGTGATCTGCAAATCATTATCGCCCCCGGCAGATGACGACAGGTGCAAGAATGGTCCCTCAATTTCATAACCCGATAAGCAGATAGATACTTTTGAGGGGGACAAGCAAAGAAATCACCGGGTATCCAGTCATACAAAAGGAAATTCAGTTTTCTATGCATCACTGGCCAATGTACCACCTTAGCTTTCTCCTTATAGGTGATTTTACTGCGCAAAGAAAATTTTCTTCCAATGATAAAGAAAGATTTCCTGCGCAAATACCTAATGTTTTGCTTCCTTATGAGTCTTATCTGCGCTAAGAACATTTTTGTTCCTATGGTCAATACAGATTTCCTGCGCAAAGATTATTTTCTTGCAACTTTGATGACTGCTCGAGCCCTAATTTTCACAGGTTTGTTAATTTGTAAATGTGTTGGGGTACACCAACAAAGTGAGGATCCAAGTCTTTGACAATTACCAAAAGTACATAACCTGCCTTTAAAACAACATTGAAGTAACTGCTGAAATGGATTAATTTCAAATCATACAATCATCTTGATATAACCAAAACCAATTCGTAACACTAGTAACTGTATTTTCATGAAGAATAGTAAATCGGTGTCAGAGGTGATTTATAAGGCAAGCTTAGTGCCCCATTATTGCAATATAACACGATCAACTAGGACGCTATAACAGAAACCTAACGCGTTCTGCGGAAATTGGGACAAGACAAGTCTACGTGACACCAAAAACGCAAAGTTAAAGAGAGGTTATGGAATCATTGTGTCTCGGGTTTTTTCATGTATCTATTTATTTATTGGTGTGTTTTTTTATTGGTAGACTTCTTACTAAGCGGCCGTTCAAAATTGTCACCATTTTTCGTGGTCGTATAAAGAGTACGGCAGGGAGATGGGGTCATAGATTGGGTATGACTGTCGTATAATTAAAAAATGTTGGCGTTTCTTCAAAAGAATTAACAGATTAAATAGCGGGTTTTCTTGCGTGTTCTTGTCTTTATCTTACTTTAGAGTAGCAAGCAATATCTTTATATGCTGTGCTTGGTACAGGGGTGCTACTTGAGCATTGTTGACAGGGTCTATGTTTGGGTGGGGGCCCGGGGTGGGGGCTTGAAAAGTAACTTTGTACGACCTTTTAAATGTTAAATCATTGACAATGCATAATGTGATCCTGTTTTATGGGGATCGCTTGAGTTGTTGATTATTAACAAATCCATAACTATATTTTTTAATTCTGCACGCAAAATGATGTTGATTTCCTCTGCAAAGTATACTGTATCTTAAAAAAAATAATGAATCCCAGAGCTCTTTCCGAAAGGTAGATTTTAAACCGCGGACTAGACAGTTTAAAGGTAAAGTCTTCGTATGTTTTTTTTGTCAACGTAATGATGGTTTACAGGCAAATATATCAAGAATGATACAATAACAGTCACATGTGAAAGTTTCAGCTGAATACAGTGCCTACTTGTTCAGAAAACAGAAAGAAAACTGTCACGGTATTTTCATAAAGAACGTCGAATCCATCCACATTAATTATCCAAGTGGCAGCGGGTACCAACCGCATCCCCGGCCATATTCAGGGCAGCAATCAAACGTACACCAATTAAATTAATGCTGACAACATTAAATATTAATTTGCTTCAAATAATTTATGCGCAAAATATTTTGCCTTCATGATTGCATTTAAAAGCAGTTGATACTTTTAGGTATTACTCAAATCACCATAAAAACTTACTTGGTAAGAAGCATCTGAGAGCTGTTGATAGTATAAAAATCGTGAGAAACGTCTCCCTCTGAAGTAATGTAGTTTTTGAAAAAGAGATAATTTATCGCTAAAAATATTTCAATCTTATAAAGGCTTCGGGCATGAAGACTTTCTCAGGCATTTTGAAATCACACAACTCTATGCGATAAAGGATGGGTTTTTTTTCTTTCATTATTTTCTTGCAACTTCGACGACCAATTGAGCCCAAACGTTCACAGGTTTGTTATTTTGTGCATAAAATGGTGGGATACACCAATTGAGAATCTCAGTCTTTGACATTTACTAAAAGTATTTTTTTATCCAACCTTTAAAACACTTAGCTAGAATTGAATGGGCTATTTCAGGTCTAAGGTACCCACACTTCTAAAACAACATTCAAGTTACTGCTTGTAATAAATGGATTACTTTCAAATCATACAATCATCATGATATACCAAAAAACCAATTCGTAACACTAGTAACTGTATTTTCATGAAGAATAGTGAATCAGTGTCAGAGATTATTTATAAGGCAAGCTTAGTGCTCCATTATTGCAATATAAGACGATCAACTAGGACGCTGTAACAGAAACCTAACGCGGTCTGCGGAAATTGGCAGAAGGAAAATCTACGTGACACCATAAACGCAATGTTAAAGAGAGGTTATGGAATCATTGTGTCTTGTTTATTTGTATGTATTTATGTTTTTATGAATTAATGTACAACGGTAAATGCTCGTTGTTCCTGCAAAATGAAATAATGTAGACTTCTAACTAATATTGGCCGTTCAAAGTTGTTAACATTTTCGCAGTCGTACACAGTGTATGGCACCGAGACAGTACGTTAGGAAGGTAGTGCATTCTGCTCTACCAGCCAGGCTCCTAGTGGATGATACCCATTCCTACATCCTTACGGACTGTGAAGGTGCCAAGGTGATAACCCTGTTTCAGCCCCAGGAGTAGGTAGCAACGTGCCTCTGGTGACAGTTGATGTGGGTCAACTGCCCAAATCAGTGTATCTCACCTTGAAGTGGCCGTCCGGCCTTTTTGAGTTAGGCGATTTCTCATATTTAAAAAAAAAAAAAAAAAAAAAAAAACCTGATGGCGTTTCTTTAATAGAATACATAGATGAAATAACGGGGGGGGGGGTCTTTCATCTTACTTTATAGTATCAAGCAATTTCGTTGTCTATGCTGTGTTTGATACAGGGGTGTGACGTCATGAGCATTATATTAGTGCACGTCGATGTTAACACAACGATCAAATGTTAAAGGAACATTACAGAATTGGTTTTTGCTAACAAAACTGTTGCTGGCAGTGTAAGCACTTTATATAATCCACCATATACATAAACTGACAAACCTGTAGAAGTTTGAGATCAATCGGCCATCTGGGTCACGAAAAAAATAATTCAAAACCGATTACAAATGTGCATGTGTTATACAATGCATGAATAAAACGCTCATGAGCGATAAACTCCACTCGGAAATTAGTTTGATTTATTTCTCATCAAATATGGCATTTCAGACAGAAATATTTCTAGGGATGTTTTCTACTATCATCATCATTAGACCGTGTAAGTTTTATGTAAATCTGTGATCAAAAGTATATTATACAATTACCAATTCTGTAATGTTCCTTTAACGGCGTCTAAAGTTAAGCCGAAGAATCGTCCATCTCAGAAAAAAAGTTCAGATACTAGAAATGGTCTTCCTTCACCGTCGTCTAAACCCGGTAAGGAAAATGAGCCACACCTCAAACCTTATTCCCCGATGACCCTGTTAGTTTATCTAGTTCATATTATGACAACTGAGTCCGAGACGTCTAAGATTACACACAATAATAATTCAGCTGCGCGGATCCTTTAGACCTGAGAGTCCCTTTTCAGAAATATGGACATCATGAAGGCTCTGAGATTCGCTCGTGTATTAGATTTGAGAGTTCTGGCCTACAGAAATTCTTATATATAGAGTGACAAGGTGAAAAGTACACGCTCGATCGCGCAAGAAGGATTTTTTTTTTTAACTTGTCCTTCCCTTCCCCGTGTTCGTTCGCTCGGAAGAGCTCCGATCATGCAGGAGAAAGGACGAATATGAAAACTTGAACATTCTTCTCTACTCCTCATTGGAACAGGACCCAAAGAAGAGACAATAAATAAGTGCGCAGTTATTTCATTACCGCCTTCGTGTCGTCGAAAAGCTTTTTTTGTGTAATAGAAATCGCGGCACTGCAGCCCCCTCGCGTCTTATTGTTTTGGAAAATAAGAAACCTCATGCATGGAGTCCTGGGATGCACAATAAAACAACTGCCTCGTATTGAAATAGCTAAAATGGCATTGGAGTTCCTTTGCGGAAGATGTCAACATGACTGTAAAATGTCTGACTCATAGACAACAAAAGTGAAGCTGTTTTTCAACAATAGATTGTTCAATTCCTGAAGAATGCCCTTCGTGGAGGTAACATCCCCATTGTCACGTTCAAGGTGAAACCCGCGCTCGTGAAGGGACAATTTGGAAACTGAGTTTTACTTTAATTCAGTCGAGAGATTGACGCCACATAAAGAAAGCACCAGCCCGTTCTCCAATCTAGTATTCCTCTCAATTGTTGTGTAGTTTTATTTGTCACAAAGAAGGCGAATTGAATTAAAATCAACGATTCCGGACGCACATTTTTTTTACATACTGTTCTTCTCGTGTTCTATTTTCCTACTCCATAATTTGTTTTAAAGAGAACAAAAACACATTGAACTAATACGATTCCCCTCAATTCACAAGACACTCGTTCAAAACTCAAATTAAAAAATAAATTAAAAAATAAATAAATAATTATGGGACAGACATTCATCAATGTGGACAAATGGAAGCATTATAATCTACAGGCCGTTTATTCATCGTCGCAGGGAACCTATAAAAACAGGAAGTAGACGCACAATCTCGTATACTGTGCAAATATACCCGCAGTATAATCTGCATCAACTTCACTCGGAATAATATTCCCGTATCACGAAATCAAGCAAGCTTCGCGACTGGAACGATGAACACGTGTTTGGATATCGGCGTTTAATTGCTCCAGCGTCTCCAAAAGTTGAACCCTGGGCCCAAGACTTGTTAAGAGCAAGCGGTGGCCTTCTCTCCCGTCAGTGAAGGGCTTGATTTATAACGCGCCATTCGTGCTCGAGTGGCGGGAAGAGTGTCCCAAAGAAGCGCTTTCAATACCGAAGTAGAAAAATAACTCATGGAACATGTGGATTTATTGTGGGATATTTCTTGTGTCACCTGCCGTTATAGATGGGATGCTATTTGAGGGGGGAGATGTTAGAACACGGTTGGACTAAATATATCAAAGAGTAAATTCTATAAAGGATGTACTTAAAGGTGATGCAGAGAGTTCAAGTGACTCAAATGACCGGTCCCTGACAATATTCAAAATAATCTCCGTTTATTCCCCCTATAATAATTACTAAATTGAAACGTAATATGAGACGCTTCCTAAATGTTCCTGGTTCCCACTCCTCGCTCGTACTGCGCTATGAATTTTCAAATAAGTCAGTTTTCAAGTTAATGTGAGGAAATATTCCTCTATATATTTTTTGCAAAACCCGATATCCCCAGCCTCACCTGTGGCCCGTCAGTAAACCTGCAATGTGAAGTAACAATAAGACAAATCAATTCAAGCTGTTTGCGACATTTAACAGTCTAGATCGAGAGAGCTTGAATGTGGTCCAGACAGTTCACTAAAAGTCCAATTTCCTTAAATCCATTCCGAAGAATCTCCCTTGAGGTCTTACTCATGAGAGAGAGAGAGAGTAGGTCATGTGCCTTCATTGAAGTCTCAAAATTGATCAAAATTTGCTAAAGATACTGTCCTCTCATGCAAACAGCTCTGAAATTTTGTTTTTCTGCAACCTTTTCCTGTACTTTTTTCCCTTTTAAAGATGCTAGGTCAAAGTTTTGGCCGATTTCGTCCCAAAAATTTAGATGTAGATTGGCACCTCCGAACAATGAAATAGACAAAGTAGGGAGACCACCAACATAAGGGCTGTATAACTCAGTTGGTAGAGCACCAGCACGTTAATCCAGAGGTCACAGGTTCAAATCCCGCTCTATCTTTGATCAACCCCAAATTGTTTAAAATTTACCCAGTCAGTTTCCCTTGTGGCTTGTTACTTTGAATTTAAATAGCTATTGTTATAGATTCGAGAGAGTGATAGGCTTTCATTTTAGGTAGTGCATGAAAAAACAAATCACCGATGATCATGGTGGGATAGTTAAAACTGAAAATGAATTATTGTCGGGATCTAAGTTACTTTATGTCTCGTCAATCCACCATGTGCAAACCATTCTACATGTATTCATTGTGCACTTACCGTGGAATACGCAAACATTTGTTGTAGGTTTCTCAATTTGAGACAGCATCATCTCTCAAAATATTTGTTCGGAGAAAGTATTCTTTAAAATAATTCCTCCGGCGAAATTCGAGCTATTCAACTTGTTAAAATACACAAACGATTGGGCTTTCCGTATTCATGCCGCTTGCATATTCATGAAGAATCGATCCGTGAGAATGAACTAACGGTAATTAAATCCCGCAAGATGTTTGGATAGTATCAAGGGAACATTTGAATACACCGCAACTCGGTGATTTTTTTGCACTGTGCCAATTTTGAGAAGGATTGGATAAAGGTCGTAAGCAATGAACCTGACTTAACTTTTTTTTTTCTCCGCTGTTTACCCAATTCTAACTGCTAGCAGGTTGTTTGTCTATGCGGTGTTGATACCTTGTCCGCATTTTCTTGGGTTATTCGATGCAAATAATTTATACAACTGACCTCTTTTCGTCGTTCTAATACATTGTTGTTGTTTTGGTTTTATGTTCTCTATAATGAGATTTCTAATCCTAGAAAAAGGCATACCCCAAATTTCCGTGTGCACATTTTACTGGCTTTGATTGGGGTCCATGGTGTTTCGTAAAGCAATGGCAAACGGCACACGAGGCGAAGATGAAGGTGCCATTTGCCCCCGAGGGTGTACAATAAACACCATCACAACGTGTAACAAGTAATCGACCGATGGAGGGGGGAGCAAACATTTCAAAGTGACCTAATTTATATTTCTTTGTAAGTACAACGAAATTCAATGTTCAAACAATATTATTGTTGAACATTGCACTTCATGGTTACAGTTGAACAGCGTAACCGCAACCTCATACCCGGGGCTATTTCTAATGGTGTACAAGTCGGTCGACACGACAAACGGGTGGACGCGATCAAGGTGATGTACCCCGTGGGGTACATCACTCAAGTTTCCCTGAGCCATGTGCTTGCGTCTTTGTAGCACATCACGTGGTTTGTTCGTAGAACATCACGTGATTGGTTCTCGACCAATACAATTCACAATCTTTGACCGTGGTATAACAATCTAGAATGAATGTCATTTGGCCCTCTGGTAATCGTTGGAGCCAGAATGTACATAGTGGGCTTGGCTCATAGTGTCAAATAGCCGGCCTTTAGTTGAGTATTTAGAATTGCAAGCAAATCCAAGGTTACGATTTGGCACACCGACGTTTCACTGAAAACACGGGAGGATGGCATTTTTATTGTACGGCATTACGAAATCAGGCCCCGAAGTTCGAGGTCACGCGTGACGTCAGCGGTTCACTTTCCCACCCACCCATTCGCAAAAGATGCACACATTTTATTCAAATTATGTGTCCGAGTCGGAAATTTTTTTTTAAAGCGTAGGAGTTTTGAAGTGAAATAAAATTCGCTTTCACATGAGTGCAATCTGACTCCGAAGCAGAATGTTTTATTGGACACGTTGGACAGCGAGTTGGACACGTTCAAGGATACACGACCCCGTTAAAGGGAGTGGATACGTTTGGTAATTACTCAAGAAATACATTACCATCCAAACTTACTTAGTAAGGAGCACCTGAGAGCTGCTGATAGGGGCCTATAAAACATTGTGAGAAACGACTCCCTCTGAAGTAATGTAAGTTTTGACAGACGTAATTTCTCACTAAAATATTTGAATCTGACAAAGGCTTCAGGCATGAATCCTTATTTTTCAGGCCTTTGAAAGCACACAATTCTATGCAACAAGGGAGTTTTTTCTTTCATTATTTTCTTGTAACTTCGATGACCAATTGAGTCCAAATGTTTACAGGTTTGTTGGGATACAATGCATACGTTGGGATACACCAAGTGAGGATACTAGTTTTTGACATTGTCAAAAGTATATTCTGCCTTTAAAGTTATACGTTACTTGCAATTTGCCCCCTCCGTTCCACTGGGTCCTGAATGAATGCATGAATCAACACGGAGTAAATTAATTTATTTGTAAAGAACTCATCATCATCATCCTCATCATTCAGCACAAATTATAGTTTGCTTTCATCAGTGCGGGACATGCCCCCTGGCCTTGCATTATGCTTGACATCTTGATTTCTGACTGTCATTCCTGCACAGTTGTCTACAGGGCCAACAACATTGTACAACTGTATGCCTAAATGTTCCATGTTTCGAAACAGTTTGTTTTTATCAAAACTCGTTTTGTCGAATTCCAGGGCCACATTTCACGGAGCTGATTTTAAAGCACGCTGCCATCATTGGGCACTGTCAGTGTCACATTAACAGTAGGCCTATCCGCACTTCATGTGGCTCAATAGACCCCTTGCATATGACGTCACACTCTCAAGAAGCACCATCCCCTGAGGGCCAAAAGGAGGCAGATCATTGGACGATAGCTGTTCTGTGTGCGTAAAAACGTGCGCGTGACCTCAGCGTACGTGTAGCGGGATTTCTATATCCCCCTGCACAACGCGGAACGCACCTTCGAACAATGCGCGTCATTTTGGGACTCAAATCTTTTGTGCATAAAAATGGCGGACAGGATTGCACGTTTGAGTGCGCTGCGCGTTGTGCAATGGGTCTATACATGTATATACATGAAATAACAAACCTGTGAAAGTTTAAGCTCAATCGGTCGTCTGAGGCAAGAGAAAATAGTGGGGGGGGGACGGTTTTCAAACATCAGATTTCGGACTCGCGAAATCAAAAGCCGTGGACTTTTCCTGCGTATCAACTGAGTTTGCCTTAATTGCTCGTGCTGTGCCTTATCTTGATTCAAATAGAGTCATTACAATCACTCCTTGTTCTCCCTAATAGACAATGCTTATCTGATTTTTTTAAGGGTTTGCTCCTTTTTTTCATACTCATTATGTTTTCAACCCATGTTCCATACGATCTAGTGCTGATTATTCTTACAATCTGCCCCAAGGCAAAGCATTGTAAAGTGTTTGCAAACAAGATACACAGCGAGATGCTCATTTACACCTTGTAATTATGCTATCAATTGTACGCACGGTTTATTCTACATTATCTCCGGAGATGACACTTGTATGGAGGGGCAAATATTGTCGCTGTACGTAGGGCTGAAAGTTGCTATAGAAATATAGCAACACGTTGAGCCCCCATGCCCAAACCCGGCACTTCATGCTAAAACTCTAACGGGGTATTTTTGCTTATCAAACAGATTCAGATTCAGATACACATTTATTTCGGTACTTCTATGAAAAATAACGACAAGTACATGTAATTATGGAGTAAAGTAAAACACAGCAATAAGTAGCAATAGGCAGGATGAATGTAATGAATAGAGTATGGGCCTGTTTTCATGAGCAGAAGCTTGTAGGAAACAGCCAAACATACAAACAAAATATCAAACAGACAGACACGCAAACAAAAGGACAGACAAACAATGGACATGACAAAATAGCTACACTGACACAAGACACATAGTATAGATCAGAGATAATAGGCCTACAATGAATTCGTAAAATAGCGAAAAGATGGCAGAACAGTTCAAACAAAAACAATTTTGTTTTTTTAAGAAACAGGTAAGAGGTAAGAGAATAATAGATGATATATAACATATTATCTTCTAGTACGCGCTAATCCTCCAATCAGATGCTCGAACCGGAGTGTGATATCAGACGATAACCTACTCCCAGTTTTTATATTGCACTCTGCGTATTGTGAGTGTCAATGCGTCACGCTCCGCATACGGTTAGTGCACAAATTACATTCTAAACTTTGCGCGTGGAAAACCAAAAACAAAAACATAATAGCTTACACATAACACCTATAATGTAAGTAATTCACAACATGTAGAACGTTTTATGACATCATTGAGTCGGCTGTCGTCGCTTTTTATTGTATCTTTTAGAAGCGCCTGCATGGTTTGGGGTATCACATACAATTAATACACTGCGTCACAACACATAGCGAATGTTGAATGTGCTTTTAAAGGCAGGATATACTTATGGTAATTGTCAAAGACTAGTATCCTCACTTGGTGTATCCCAACATATGCATAAAGATAACAAAACTTTGAAAATTTGGGCACAATTAGTCGTCGACGTTACAAGAAAAAAAAATGAAAGAAATAAACCATATTGTTGCATAGAATTGTGTGCTTTCAAGTGCCTGATAAAGGCTTCATGCCTGAAGCCTTTCTCAGAATCAAATATTTTAGTGAGAAATTACATCTTTCTCTAAAACTACATTACTTCAGAGGGAGTCGTTTCTCACAATGTTTTATACTATCAGCAGCTCTCAGGTGCTCCTTACCAAGTAAGTTTTTATGGTAATGTATTTCTTAAGTAGTTACCAAAAGTATCCACTGCCTTTAATGTCAACTTTTTATTCAGTTTCAATGCCTGAATTTATAATAACTCTAAATATTCTTAATGAGCCTTTTTGAAAGTTTATATTTTTCCACCGTTCAGTTAAAAACAAATCAGTTCCCTTAATTGTTATGCATTCTCATGCCATTATCTCATGGACGGAATTCAATCTGCTGATTGTGATGTATTTTTAAGTTAAAAAACAAACCATTTTGTTTATCAATCTAACTGTCAAGCTTAGGTCAATGAGTCGTTAATGAATCCAACTGCTTCAATCTGAGGAGAAAACTGCAACTGCAGAAACAGAAACTGGGCTTCTAAAAATTCCCAGGGTAACAGGCTGGGCAAGTCTCGCGCGCATCGAAAACGAGAAAACAACTCGAATGAAGACTAATTTTGTTCTATGTAATCAAATCTTCTTTTAAAATTGTATTTATGCAAAATTCCTTGCAAATAAATAAAACCCGTAGCATTTTCTTATAAATACAATTTCAATTTGTATATAATACAAATAATTTGTAATAATTAACAATTAACAAAAGTTCAAACTTTGGACGAGGATGCTTATTTTTTATGAACCCAATTTGTCCATCACATCCGAATTTGTGAAACCATTACATAGGCTGGATGATAACATGAACGTCAGTGGGGCAAAATTCTTAAAAGTTTTCAACCGGAAACGGAGGTGAATTCTCATTCTCGGGTGTTCTTTATTTATATGTTAAATTTATTTTACTTCATATATATTTCATGGCTGAATTTGACTTTCTCAACAATATGATATAATATTTATAGCCATAAACTACGTTGAACTAAAGTATTTGAAGAAACAGAATCGCACACACGTAAAACAAAATACGGTCGGGACCAACTATGTCCCAGGATTCGAATGCCCTCAAGACCTCCACAGTATATTCCAAGCACATTAAAAATGGAAACCAGCTCCTCTGTCCCGTTTTGGAATTGACAACCCGAGTAGATCCGGCGGACTAAATTCTCCGATTGGTACATAATGAATTGATACCGATACCCATTCTTTCATCACACGTTAAAGGATCATCAGAAAGTGGATATCCCCCTCATAACTTACCTGCACTAGGCAGCCATTGACTCTGTCATGATCCCTGTATTCATTAGCAAGAATATTGACTGATTGCCACGATACCAAAAAAAAAGGGTTCTGACTTATTTTACACGTCAAGCTCTTCACCGGTCGCAATAATTTGAAGGGATTCAAAAACGTCTACGTGATTGCAACAGTCAAGGTAAAGGTATAATTATATTGGTACCGAATGTGTAAAAATCATTATCGCCCCTCCGTTTAAAGGCAAAGCGTTCGATTGTTTTAATCCTATATAACTGTAGATAATGTAATAACAATAATATTCGGTTTTTATATAGCGCTTTATACACCATGTCTCAAAGCGCTTCCAACATTATTACCCTGATCAGCCATTTCATTCCTGAAACCATCTCAGCTCCCCGGGGAGTATACAGCCTGTGCTGCCAAATATGTAGCGCACTAAGCTAAATCAATCACAAGAACCATCTATGCCCTCACAGGTACCCATTTATCCCTGGGTGAAGAGAAGCAATTATAGTAAAGTGTCTTGCTCAGGGACACAGGTGTCACGACCGGGATTCGAACCCACACTCTGCTGAACAGAAACACCAGAGCTTGAGTTCGGTGCTCTTATCCGCTCGGCCACGACACCCCACAATGTACAATAAAACCAACCTGTGAAAATTCCATTTCAAAAGGTGGTCGCGTTTTTTGAGATATCGCCGAATAAACTGTAGCGGTTATGTCCACGCAGGAATTAATTATCCATAATTGGCATACACAATCTGAAAAACGTTTCATACAAAACAATTTCTCAGATTGAAATGTTTTTGAATTCCTCTCGCTTAAACCACATTTTAAAGAAGGGAATTGTTTCTTAAAGGAGCATTACAAAATTGGTTTTTGCTAACAAAACAGTTGCTGGCAGTGTAAGCACTTTATGTAATCCACCATAGGCCTATACATAAACTGACAAACCTGTAGAAGTTTGAGATCGATCGGCCATCTGGGTCACGAAAAAATAGTGAAAAACCGATGACACATTTGCATAAAATCATATAGATTCAACAAATGAATAAAACGCTCACTGAGCGATAAACTCCAATCGGAAAATTAGTTTATTCATTTCTCATCAAATATGGCACTTCAGACAGAAATATTCCAAGGGATGTTTTCTACTATCATCATCATTACACCGTGTAAGTTTTATGTAAATCTGTGATCAAAAAAAGTATATTTTACAAGTTGTTTTCTTACCAATTCTGTAATGTTGCTTTAACATTTTGTACATTATCAACAGCTGCAGTGCTTCTTACCAAATAAGTTTTCATGGCCATAATTGTTTTTTTTTTAGCAATCCCATTTTTATCCACTTTCCGAGTCAGCATGACCATGAACTGGGTCAGGCCCCCTGGGGTCGATTTCACAAAACTCTTCCTAACTTAGGACTAGTCCTAGGCAATGCTAAGAGATAGGATTAGTCCTAAGTACTGGTCCTAACTTAGGACTAGTCCTATCTCTTAGCATTGCCTAGGACTAGTCCTAAGTTAGGAAGTGTTTTGTGAAATCGACCCCTGGAACCCGGAATCCGGCTGAATTCTGACCCGGGAGTTTTTACAGAGTGTATAAAGTTATAACATAAATCGTTACCATCGGTTTCCTTCGAACCTCGAGCAGCTTTTCTGTAAAACAATTGCTACACTAATCTCCAAACAGCTTCTTGTAAACTAGGCGTCCCAAACATCTACCTCTTTTCGTCGAACTCAAGACAATGCCGTACAACCCTTATAACCAAATGTCGCAGAAACACTGCCTTGCTCAGAACAAGAACAACTACCTTGCCCATTAAGAGCATAACGCTATCGCCATCGGATTATGGTTTTGGTTTGAAGAAATTATGTCCAGGATATAGTGGCGACAGAAATCTTGAAATGTGATACCAGGATTCACCTGATGCAGAAATGGACACTGATCGTTAAGATCTGATTTACATTTTAATTCATTTTTTCCTTCGTCTTGCTTCTTGTGGCTGGTATTTGAATTTGTAAGATCAGGGGCGATCAATGTATGTTTTTTATTAAGAATTTTTGGAAACCGGAAAGTGTCCAGACGTAGTCGGAAGACTCCGACCATAAAAGAACGAAATATAGGTGTCGTGCAGACCTAGGGATAGCATATCGTGTTTACAATGTGTGCGATATTGTACACAATACTGTGTGTAGCGTAGCACGGAGTCCGTAAGGGAACAAGTTTTGTTGTTCTTTATTTCGTTCCTTCGTAACTGTATAATGTTCCCTCAAAAAATAGCCAGAAATTTTATTACGAGGGAACGAAATAATAAAGTATTTGGTTCCCTCGAAATAACATTTCGTTCCATTAACATTTTGAAGAAACGAATTAATTGTTTCGTTTGAACGAAATGATATGTCGGTGGAACGAAATAATAATTATTTCGAAGGAACAAAATAATAGCTCGATCGAACGAAATAATATTTCCTTGGAACGAAATGATATTTTGGTATAGAAATAAATAATATTTAAAGAGAAGAGGGAAACGAGACAAAAATGTCCCTTTACGGGCTCTGCAGTATAGTATGTGAAACGAAGGCAGGGTACATGCTTGGCAGGTTGGTAATTATAATAACTACAAAACAAAATTATAAGTTATAAACTGAAAGCTCACTTGATTGTAAAGGTTACAAGTCCCAATGTTCCAGAGAAATAATTCCTGTCTGATATACTGTCAAAATAAAACAAAATAGCATTTGAAGTCGACCCAAATCACCACTGCTTAGTTCGGTTGTGGTAATCGAAATAAGCACAGTGAACGTGTGGATAATATTCCCCGACAAAACTTACAGCCGGTTTTGGATTTAAAAATGTATTGTTATTTTTTTGTGTGGACAAGAAGTAACTTTTACTAGCAAATTTGCAAGTAATGTTTAATCTGTTTTTGTGTGATGAGTGTTGGCTCTGAAAAGAGCCGTTGTTGTGGCCTCGATGTTTCGAGCCAGCAGTATACTCGTGTAGTTTTAGGAGAATGCTTCAAAATTAATTTAATATTTCATATTAACTACCAAAGAACTGGTTGCGTGGACACATGATGCACTTTTGTGATGTCATTAGATACATGGTAGACAGCTTTGCTTTTTAAACAAATAATAACATTATCAGTTTTGTTTTTACTAATCGAGAATGTAAACCTCAGAATGAAATACCGTTAACTTTATGCTACAATGTATATCACCGTAAAAATACGTGTAACATTTTTACAATGAAGAGACATTCCACGAAAACGTAGATTAGCCACGGCATCGAGTAAGTTTGAATTATACCAATATGCGTAACTCCGGCTTGAATCAGTGTCAATAACTGCTGGAAGTTAACGCCAAAGTCCCATAGGAAGTCCATTCCTATCCTGCATGCTGAGACTTCCTCGGCAGGAAATGCTGTCGTATTTGGACAATAAAATGTGTCTCTTCCACATGAAGGGAAACCAAGCAGCAGGAAATACCGGAACGCGTACTTTTGATTAGAACATGTCAAAGAAACGGAGACACACTATCCTGACTCTCAAGAAAGGGCAGACTATCGAGAGGGCAGCGTGTCCGGCCGAACCGGAACGAAGTAAAATGTTTGAGTCAATACTGAAAAACAGAGTGACAGATGAAATTTAACCCACCCCAATAAGTTGAAATGAATGCACTACTCACCTGATGCCATTCCGATGAACCATATCGCCGTGCAAATACCACGAAGGAGCAATATCTTGCGCTGTTGCAACGTCATTACTGCCTGTCTCGGAACATAAACCCAATACAATGGAAAGTTTCCCTCCGTCTGTACTATCCCTCTTTGGTGTCTGCCTCTCTGTCTCAGTGCCGCCAAACCCCAAGAGTTCAAGAGTTTCACTGGCGTACAGGTTACAGATAGATCGGTTTTTATTTACCTACAAGTCTGTTAGTTCATCCAGTAGTTGTTGGCGATTACCGAAGTAACAGGTTTCGCTCAGCGCAAGCAAGCCCAGACCCATACGGACTTAATGCCCACTCGGCAGCATCGATCCCGGGTATCCGATGATGGAGATGCTCTGAACTAGTCCACGGATACGTCCAGACCGTTTAAACGCGCTCAAGTGGATGTTACGACCCTCCTTAAACGCCGCTGGGTAGAGCACCCTGGAGAGAGGAACTAAAAATCGAACTGTCCGATCCCTGTTGATTAGAACAGATTCCCCCTTAACCGTCCTGTCGTAAAAATCGTTCTCCCCATAGGCAACGCTATTTCCAGTGTGTTTTTCTTTTGGTTGTTGTTATCTGCAACTTGCAAGAAACTTAAGATGTAGGATGTACCGTTGCCGAGTTGTTTACGATTCTAGACCGTTTTATCCTTTTAAAATTTAGAAAAAGGCTGTACAGCTAATCGTTGCCGCGCGTGTGAGAAATGTGACGGGCGTGCCCACTCGTGCAATATAACCTTAGATACCTCAGTAATGGTATCCAGACATATTCTGTTCTAACTCTAATATGAATCGATGGTCGTTTCAACCGGCAGTCCGGAAGCCACGTTCCTTTAAACTGCCAGTGCAGAAAACGTCCGCAATCTGCAATCAGTCCACAGTTGACCTGAAATGACGGTCTTACCAGGTATTTGTCAGAGTATTACACTGCCAAATTCATAGCACAGCCCCCATCTGTCACGACGTCACAATGCAGGCATCACTGGATCCAGCAGCAGGAGTTCAGAACAATCGCTTAAAAAAAATAATTTAAAAAACACCGCAGTACCATCTTTTTAGTTCCCGTCATTATTCTCCGCAGATGGTCGCCGCTCCCGCGTCTGTTGCTCTAAGAAGCTGATGAAGAAAATGAAAATTAAAGAACCGGGCGGTTTGGGTGGGAGATTAGACCGGGATGACTCTGGTGATGCGACTGATGCTGCGCTCCACTGCGCGGTGGTGTGCTTGATGAGCCGTGCAGGACGGCGAGCGATGCGGGAGACGAGAGCTACAAACTCACGTGGATTATAGCGACCACCTGTGTCTAGCCGTCGCCACTGAGGGCGCTGTAACAGAACCCGTGATCAAAATTCACTTCAGCACCGAATCAAATTATGTTTTGCCCTAAAGCGTAAACCAACAAATGGTAAAAAATAAAATTATCACGTTCAAAGTATAAATTTTCTTGTTAATTTACGGTGTGTTTTTAATTACGCTTATAGCATTCACGCATGATATAATTGCACTATACTAACCCTAACCTTCCATCAGCCCCATACAAAAAATAATGCGTAATGGTCTCTCATTTTGCCAACCAGTGGTGTTAGTGCGCACACCCGAAGGTCAAATGCGTAAACCTCGAAATATCCTGTATGGTTTTTCCTGGTCTTCTTAAATTGGCTTCCAGATTGTTGTTGCTGTTGTTGCTGTTGCTTTTGCTGTTGATGTTGTCGATGCCGTTTTCGAAGAGGAAGACAGCGCTACACTTACCTAGTACATGACGAAATAGCTTTATTAAAGTGGACTCTTTGTTCGACTTTTTCTTTAATTCTAAACTGACATTTTCACGCAGTGTTTCACGGATTCTCGAGCAGACCTGTACCTCATATCGATCATGTAACATAATGCGTCATGTTTGGTAATTTACTACAGATCGTCAATTATTCAGGGCCATTAGTGATTATAGTATGCAATCCCTGAGTTACTGTGCGTGTGTTGTGGTATCTTCATTTGTAGCCTTTGAATGGCAGCGCAACATTGTCCTCTTTTGCACGGTACTAGGCCGTGGCCGAATTGGCGGCTACGGTTACGGCTACGACTGCTGTTATGGGTGTTGCTAAGGACGTTCTGGGCCCAATTTCATAGAGCTGCTTAAGCAGAAAATATTGCTTAACAATTGTCTGCTAAGCAGAAGTGAGCAGGATGCCAGTCACAAATTGTACATGTGACATGGTATTTTGGCTGGTAACCAAATTCTGGTAAGCATACTTATGTTGTGCTTAGCCACTTTTTGTGCTTAAGCAGCTCTATGAAATTGGGCCCTGTACTTCAACGCATGATGACGCAGAAATCAGGCCATAGTCGCAGCTGTGCCGCCAATTCGGACACGACCTTACATTAAGTGCCGGAAATACAACACAGGCCTATAATATAATGGGTCGACCTTTGTTTTGCGGAGGGCGTCGAAATCCGAACGGCACAAATCGTGTCATATTATGTGTGGACAAAAATCTTCTTGATAATAGTAAACAGCCGTTTATAGATGAGTCCGTCCTATGACGTCAATCTTCTTTATATTAAAAACATACGACGGCTGTTCATTTGGAATAGCCAGAAGTCACATTGAAAATATTTTAGAAAATCTGTTCATTTCATTTTCATGCAGAGATTCGTAAGATTCATTCATTCGTGTTTACCGAGGATGGGTTCTATTATGCGCTTTGGCACTTCAGCTGTTTCAAAATCAAGCCTTGTTGGGTTTACATAAATACTGTCAGACAATGCGCGGACCACATTTTGGTCTAATGGGCCGTTAGTAATAATTACACAATGAGCCTTGAAACATTATGGAGTACATTTTTTGAACGCAAAAGCGCCCATGTGTGAAGACATAAAGGTCGATATCCTGTACTACATGAATGTTGAATGGCCTGGCGGAATGAACTGTGTTAGATTCTGTTTTTTTTGGCAAAGAACGAAACAGCAATGTAGCTCATTTTGGGTGCTTTTTCAGAATTGTCCTTGCAACATTAAAGTGATAGCCTACAGAAGTACAATATCTTTATATGGGCCTATTTGTATTGTATATCATTTCTCAGGGGCATTCTTAGCGACAAATACATGTACAATAAATGAAAGATTACGTTAAATCGATAGTTAAAAAGATCATAAAGAGCCATTTAATAGAAAAATTAAGTACGATTAAGTACGAGGGAAGAGGACATTAACTAGGTGGAGCTCGAGGAAATTCCCATGGGACTGCAATTTTCTCCAGCTGCTTCTGGCGGGAAATAACATCAAAAACTTTATAATGTTACTAGATCTAAACAACAAAGCACAGGATTTATAATCATAATTTAAAAAAAAAACTGAGTACAAAGTTCACAACAGCACCAATCCTTTAGGGGGGGGAAAGTTGCTTCTTAAGCTTGATCAACGTCTAAAAAATAGAATTTTAAAAACCTCCCCCCAAATCACCGTTGCTTATTTCTCTCGCCCGTATGAAGATAAGAAGCATTCGGGATGAGCGTGAACAAAATGCTTCTCAAACAAAGACCGTTATTTGTGGGTATCTTCACTCAAAAACGGGACAACTACACTTAAAAAACGTCTGGGTCAGAATTGACCCGATTCCGGGTCCCGTTGTGCCTGACCTACTTCGGGGTCATCGTGATCCGGGCCCAATTTCATAGAGCTGCAAAGCACAACAATTTGCTTAGCATGAAACTTCTTCCTTGAGAAATACAGGATTACCAACCAAATTTCCACGTGATTTTCAGGATAAGCAAACTACATCTGAAACTATAGTAACATGCAACAAATTTGGTTGGTAATACTGTTTTTATCAAGGAAGAAATTTCATGCTAAGCAAATGTTTGTGCTTAGCAGCTCTATGAAATTGGGCCCTGGTTGTCAAAAGGATCCAGAAAATGGTTCAAACTGACGCAAAATCCGAGTTAAAAATCAATTTCTTTTTAAACCAATTTCCTCGTGAGCCTGATCCACCAGGCTCTCTGGGGCCCGGACTCAGGGTCAGTTTCAACAAAACTTCACAGGTTTTGTTGGATTGGGTTTTTTGCGAACTAGAGGATGGGAATTAATTTACTCTTCCAAAAAAAAACATTCGTCATTTAAATTCAAGTAATATTAATGCAGAATATTACGCAATAAGCCTGCTGTATTTTAACCAGTTTCCATATTACTGACCCCAAATTAAATTAAAGTCACCTCTTGATTAGCACAGCAACGTCGCTACAAAGTTGATGACTAGCCTGATGCAATAAAAGTCCTTTTGTGGTTTTTATTTTAATTTTATTTTATCTATAAAAAAAAAATCCAGTTCCGAAAATGCAGTTCAAACCGAAAGCCAATAAGCCCAAAGTGCCACCGCATGCTTCACTGAAGCTAGAAACCATAACAAACAAGTGCCATCTGGTGGTGCATTTTCTGTTTTAACAATTATCGCAGGTATTGTCGTGGCTTGTCGTTGATTAGCACTTCGCCACCTTATTAAAGTAGCAAAATAGTTAGATGCCTTTCCAGAATAGTGTGTGCTTCTTTTGAAAAGCTTACAGGTTTTTTTTCTTCTTCTTTTTTTACCTTTGTCCCAGGACAACAATTGCAATTTTGAAATACCAGTATCCGTACGTTATGTTAAATCATGTCCTATATGTGGCAGAGGGTGTCGTGTGTGTGTCCCCCCCCCCAAAAAAAAGGGGGGGAATTACATGTTCCTGTACTTTAACACACTCTTTTACTTTTGTACTGAAGTATCCCCCCTTCTAAAATTCTCTTTAAAAAGATCCTAAGATTTCCAGACACAGTAGGAGGGGGGGAGGGTGCACCATCGCAAATACTCGGTACGCGTGCGTTAGCCGTGGAATGAGGTGCATGCTGGTCTAGGTAACCACAAAATGTGTCACTAGGTAGACCAGCATGCACCTCATTCCACGGCTATCGCATGCGCACTGAGCATTTGCGAAAAGGTCTATGTTGAGTAACAAATGCTTCATGCGACTCACACGAAACCTGTGAAGGATTGAGCTCAATCGGTCATCGGAGTCACGAGCAAAGTGGGTGAAAATCACCGTCATGTTTTCACTGTCTAAAACAACTAGTTTTGATCTCGCAAGCTCAAAATTCGTGTCCTCATTTCTCATAAACTGTCACAGACATACAACAATATTTCAAGGGAAATTTTTCCACCGAGACCATCGTTGTACCATTTTGGTTGTGATCTGTACACGTTTGTATTCTCAATCTTCCCAATGTTGTGCACATCCCTTTAAGCTCAAATTAAGAGTTCATCAGACAATGACATACTGTTGTTTTTATGTTGTACTCTATAGTCCAACTGGAAGCGATCTGTAAGTACCTAATTTTGTTTTCCCATAAATTATGTTTAAAAAAATAAAAGTGAACCATTTTTTTTCAAATTTGGTTTACCTTTGATTCTCCGAAACACCCATTACTGCATTCTTGTCGTGCATCAAACAGGTAGTAAAACACCGTCAGAGTGTCATACCACCTAACGCGTCCGATGAAATGCGTTTGAAACTGTAATTGGTCATTTTTTTGTGGCGAGCATTAATGGCTACACATTCCATCATACGAAAACTCATCTCTGTACTTTAGCTCTTCCCATTTTAATTACATTCACACATGCATATAATATACGGGCACTTTTGGTTGACAAACGCCATAGAGTTGTGCACTAGGCAGACGCATAAACGCGTATGCATGCGTCACGGCACCATCAGCCCCATACAACAAGGCGCGATGCAATGGATCTGCACTAGAGGCAGTGGATACTTTTGGTAATTACTCATAAAATGCATTGCCATACAAACTCGACACTCTCGTAGGGTGCGGCACTGTGAGACACCATTCGCTGTTCCCCTGTGTAATGAGGTTATGATTGTCTAAGAAATTTTCTTTAAATTCAATTAAACTTTCATGAAGTTATTTATCGGAAAAAAGCCTGTCGATTTAATTGTATTAATTATCCCTTTACAATAATGCAGTACCAAGAAAGCCGTTTTAGTCCAAGAGACACATTATTTCAAGCCTTTAAGCACAACAATTGCTCAACACAGGAAAATACTGCCTCAGCAGAAATTGATTACTAGTCAAAATACAATGTTGTTTTAGGTTGTTATGACTGGTGCCCCGATTATCTGTTCGCTTTCAGCAAAGACATTTTCCAAGCATCATTTCTCTGCTGAATGGTTTAATGAAATTTAGTCCAGATGGCCATATGAGAGGAGCAAGATAATTAAACTATAAATTCAATTAATTAATATGAAGTCTATGAATATGTCATTTTGTTTTCATTAACACATTTTTTCCGTCAATGATTTTTAATTTATTGCTTATCAGTAACTGTCAGTTTTTCCTACCTTGAGTGCCAAGTGCGAATCCCACCGGGGGCACTATGTGGATTGGGTTTTCAGTCCCTGCCTGGTTGCGTGGGTTTTTCCCTGGAATCATTCTCCAGGGTTTTCCTCCCACATCTTTATTTGAAACTTCCTTCCTGTCTTCTCTCCATGGGGGTCTCGGCATAGAGTGATTTACTTCGCTTTTCTGGAATTCATTGGCCTCACAACCAGAATAACTAAATAAATAAATGTTTAATAAATAAATAACATAACATAAGTAAACTATCTTTTGTTTTAAAGTTATCTTCGCCCTTATATATTTGTCTCTCTTTTGCTTCACTGCCGTGTGATGCCGTTGGGCATGTATAGTTTCAGTTGTATCATTTAATTTCTTTTTTTTTATGCACCTTGCTTTTGTGATGTGGTTTAGTTTGTTTTACTTTTTCGTCCAACCTTGTAAAGATTTGTGTACTTATGTTTTCGGATTCCTGTCTTTTCTTATTGCTCTGTGTTTTACTATTCTACTATTTAACTTTTGACTGGTTAAGTACAGGGTCCATTGGGATAGCAGTTGTAATACAAGGCTACACTTAATAAGTCAATAAATAACAAAAAATAAGAATAAATAAATAAACCTTTCTTTAAGTTTCTCTTCTTCCTTTTATGCTGATGCTGACCACAAGCTAAGTTTTTTTTTAATAAACCACTTTTTTGAGTGGGTTCTTTTTACTTGAGTTCTTCATTAGCTCGAGTTCTTTACTATAGTTTGTTCTTTTCATTTTCTATTTTTTTGTTTTTATTCTTTCTTTCTTCGCCTTCTTCTTCTTCATTATCTGACTGGTTAGTTTGTTGCGTACTTGTTCGCTCTCTATTCTTCCTGCTCGTTTGGATTGATTGGTTTCTTGTATGATTGATGGTCGCTTGATGTCTCAAGTATTCCACCTGCTTGCCCGGTTACATGCTCTTTTGCTCATCTTGCTTCCATTGTCCCAATCAATACTGTTCACTTGCTGCTCACAATCCCTGGCTTTCTGGCTTGTCAGTTACTATTTTGAAAGGTGTTTATATCAATACCTTCACAAAGTTGCCGGGCCAATTGATTAAAAGAGTGCACTGTAAAACAATTTTACAGTGATTTTCCTGACATGCCTGGTGCTAAACCATTACTGTAAAATCTACGGGTATCACAAAAACGAGTACTCACCTCGTAAACGGTATTCGATTACTGCTCGGTGTGACATGCAATCTCCCTCCTTACGAACGGTTATTATGATGTCATATTTACGGTACATCTTCCCCCTTATAAGGTGCAAAACCCCCAAAGTGTACTCGTAACTTGTACGGTGTAGGCCTAATTTTTGTGTGTAGTGCTACAAGGTAAATCAACGTGATTTCGTTTACAGTGTATATATGTTTACTAATGCATATGTTAATCTGTGTCTTGTTCCCCCTTAAAGTTCCGCCGCCCGGTGACTGAGCTTCTTGATGAAGCATATTTATTTTCCTACGGATACTTATTAAAAATGCTTCATCAGTCAATACATTACATTCATTTCCATTTCTTCCTGGAAGCATTCGACCGCCGACCACGACCATCCTATCTCCCAGCTGTCCGTTACCGCGTATTAGATTGCCTTAAGAGTTAGAGCAAGTTATCCACCGTCCCAACTCGCCCTCTACCGAGGGGAGCCGATCCCGGGAGGGTCGGACCTAAAGGCACCGGCATGGTATCACTATCATCTGCCTGCTAATCGGACATGACGTTGCCGTCTCTGCATACGTTGTTGATGTATAGCTATCGTGTACTGTGGCCTACTTCACAAATTCGAAGCACTGAGTGGTTGAGATGTCATCTTGGGTTGTGTTGTAACCTGCAGAGGATGATTTGGTAACTTTGGGCTGGAAGGAAAAACTTCAGTTTGATTTTTTTTCCTGCATGAGATACCAGTAGGCGAGTACCCAGATTTTACGGGCGCTGCTTACTGCGAAGTTCTGCGCTTACGGTCATTATTACGTACCAGGGTCTAGTTTCATAGACCTGCTTAAGCAGAAAATATTGCTTAACAATTGTTTGCGAAGCAGAAATGATCAGGATACCAGGCACAAATTGTACATGTGACATGGTAGTTTGGCTGGTAACCTTATTCTGGCAAGCATAATCTGTTGCGCTTAGCTACTTTTTGTGCTTAAGCAGCTCTATGAAATTGGGCCCAGGCTTTAGGGCCTACGGGGTGTGATAAGCGCAGAAACCATGGCAAGCAGCATCGTGACATTGTGCCATACATGCACACTCAGTCAACCCTCGTTATGAAGACCACGTTATAAAGAAGTTCAGTCTGCTTTATAAAAGGGCATCCTGAATTTCCAAATCTAATTTCTGGTTTGCGTTTCTTTGTTTTGCCGTTCTCTTATAACAACGCTTCTGTTTATATAAAGAGGTAATTTGGCCAGTCCTAGATATCTTGTTATCAAGAGAGTTGACAGAGGTAAATCGATATCGATTGACTGTACTGAGGTCTGAGTGGTATTAGCTTTCTATGACATGATATTTTAACAGAGTATCATATTTGTGTTCATGATTTTCCAAACACAGCATGTAGCAGTTATTTTCTTAAAGGGACACGTTGCCTTCGAGTGGGTGATTTGGGCTACAAAAAGCGTTTGTTTATGAAATTAATATAATTGGAAAGAATAATTGTTTAAAGTAGAATATAATTATCCACTCAGTTATGCCTCGAAATTGTGTGGTTTTCCTATTACTTCGTGAATCAACACGGTGTGCCATTTTGTAGAAACAGATTTTTGACTCCACAAAATGGCTGATCTTAATTGTTAGTTCACGAAGTAGAAGGAAAACCACACAATTTCGAGGCATATTTGAGTGGATCATCATTATTATACTTTCCAACCACACTACGGACGCTTTTTTATAGCCCAAAGCGCCCAATTCAAGGCAACGTACATAAAGTAAAATCTACAAGCAGTAGACAAAAATTATTTATTAACATATTAAGTTTGTTTTTTTCCATTTTGAAACAGGACAACGGCACGCCTGAATAGTTCACTACAAAAAAGATGAACTTATTTTGATAATTTTTAAAATTAACTTTCCAGTATCACACAGTTATCTCAAAGACCTTCCATAAGTGTTGTGGCCGAGCGTTCTAGCGCATGGAACTCAAAATATCCTTGTGGGCAAAGTCTTCGGAATGGGATTGGGGTCCTGGTTGTGTCCTCTGGCAAGACACTTAGCTGTAATTGCTTCTCACCACCCATGAGTAAATGGGTACCTGCGAGGGTTGATGATGTGGATGATTAGCATCATGTGCGCCCGTTTGGCTGCCGGTACTGCACACTCCTAAGGAGTAAAGGTGTTCTGTGATTGATAGAGGGTATTAAAGGAACATTACAGAATTGTTTTTTGCTAACAAAACAGTTGCTGGCAGTGAAAGCACTTTATGTAATCCACCATATACATAAACTGACAAACCTGTAGAAGTTTGAGATCGATCGGCCATCTGGGTCACGAGAAAATAGTAAAAAACCGATTACACATTTGCATGAAATCATATAGATTCAACAAATGAATAAAACGCTCACCGAGCGATAAACTCCAGTCGGAAAATTAGTTTATTCATTTCTCATCAAATATGGCATTTCAGACAGAAATATTTCAAGGGATGCTTTCTACTATCATCATCATTAGACCGTGTAAGTTTTATGTAAATCTGTGATCAAAAAGTATATTTTACAAGTTTTTTTGTTACCAATTCTGTAATGTTCCTTTAATAATGTAAGGCGCTTTGGTTGCATTTGGCTTTTTTTTAAGTACACAGTATTACCATCATCATTGTTTCACTAAAATTGACTCCAATTATATTTAATTGGCCCTTTGGTGTATATCTTCATAAACCATAAATCAGACTCTATCTGCATAAAGATTTTTTTAGATTGTAAGCCAAGAAGAAAATCGTATAATATTTAAATGATAGTACATCCAACTGTAATTTTTAGCATTAGCATTATAGTTATGGGTTTGGTCCCGAAGTTATACAAATGCATGAGGCCGGTGCGCGTGGGCTTAATACTGATAGTTCATGACCAAATCAACATTTCAGACAGTAATTCCCAAAATTAAAATAATTAGAAAAACTCTTTCGGTAGTTTAGCGGGAGTTGTTGTTTCCCTGATGAAATAACGACTTTATGTTTCCATCTCGATTAAGTCTAATAATTGTCCCCTGAGTGATTTACATTAAGGCGAGGGTATCCAGGCATGGGTGGATAATACGTTCTCAACACGCCGCCGTCCCCTTGATTAATTTGTGCCCGTGTTGGTCTTGCGGGGTTGGATACTTCCCGAGTGCTATAAATAGCCCGTAAAGATGGAGGGTGTCATCACCATATTTTAATATCACAGACGTGTCAGTGATTACGGGCAAATTTCCTGAGCGTCCGCGTCCTCTTGTCGTTCCCGCTGCATGCACCGTCTTAGATTGACATCTAATTTATTGAGGTGACTCTTGTGGATGAAAGAGTGTGTACTTCCAGGAGAAGAAGCGCAAGAGTTGACTTGAAAAGGTTTCTGTTGGTGGTCGCTGTTGATGAAGCACTTCATAAATGCAAGGATGCACTTTTGGTCAAGGCCAATATTTTTTTTCTGAATGAACGACAACATATACATCTCAGTGTTTAGAGTTCTCTTGTATTTTTACTGGCGCCCTAAACTATTTCCTTACCCCAGTCCAAACCCTCACTAGCATTAAAGGTATAGGGTCATCGTTTGGTTTTTATCAACGTAATGCTGATTTTAAGGGCCGAATGTTCAAGATAGATACAATAAAATGTCACCTGTGTAGGTTTCAGTTGAATAGAGTAAGAGTCTACTTAACAAAAATTGATTGTCACGACGTGGCCAATGGATTTGTCTGTCATTTCATAAACGGAGATCAAACAAGTTTGTCTTTGAAGCCTTTGTCTGCATGGTTAATACATTTAGTTAAGGAGACACGATGAATGTAAAATTAATATCCATAATGTTTCACTCAGACCCCGTCTAAGGTTTACACTGCCCCAATCGAGGTTCAAGACATCCACCAATTGAGGTATAAACAAAATTGTCGTTGTGTCTGTGTCTTGTACTTCACGCAGAGTTATGTTGAGCCTCTGGGCCCAAATTCATGGAGCTAAGCACATAAAGTGGCTAAGCACAACACATAATGCTTACCATAATAAGGTTACCAGCCAAAGAGCTTTGTCACAAGCAACATAATATTTGACTGGTATCTTCTCATTTTCGCTGAGTAGAAAAATGTTAAGCAAAGTTATGCATAGGAGAAGGAAACTATCGTGTCACCTTGCTAATTGTATAGAAGTACAGATTAGACATACAGGCTACCTGATCAGAGACTAACAATTATTAATCCTTTAACCAGCCTGCGCTACCTCCGCATTATGCCACAGACTTCACTATAATTGGAACACTATCTGACATGACTGGTCAGGCACCGGTACCAATTGTTTTTGTTTCCAATGCTCGAACCCAGCATATAAACCACAGCTTTCTTTATTAATTAAATCAAGTCGGTGCTCTGACCGATCAGCAGACAGAATTAAGCCCTATCCATCTGGTTGTCTGAGTGTATTAGTGTCTCTCGTTGTTACATCCCTGGAGAGATTCTCGTCGACGGAGACGTTCTGAGAGTCGTTGATGAAAGTCGAGGAGGGCGAGAGGGCGAGCTGGACTCTCGGTCTCTTGAGTCTCGGGGTATGAATTCATGGGAACCTTGAACACCCATTTGCCGGAACTTATACATCGGTGAGGATAATGACTTCTTATTGAGAAGGGGTCAATGGGGGGAAAGAGGGAGAAACATCATGGAGCGAGTCCTGGTGCGAATTTAGTCAATTTGCCATGTAAATCACGCATGCGTGGTCTATGTTTAACCCGAACTAATAAGTCGATTGATTCGTCAAATATGGCAACCCAACAAAGTGACGACGAATCGAACGGAAAAAATGTATTGGCCCATAAAAAGTTACCTGCATAATACCGTGCAATGATAACTATTATCTTAAAAATTGACATGTATTTAATTGACAAAAAAAACATACCATTTATCGTTACACCAACTTGTGTGATTGCAAAAGTTTACAAAACTTTCTCCGTCACTTAACATAACCGCCATCTTGACAATGTGACGTATAACTTCGTTAGTTGACTAGAGAGAAACAGTGCACAGGGGTAGGTTGATCCAGTTGGACTAGCTTTGTCAAACCACGTAGAATTCGAGTGACATCTATAGATCGACTATGGTTAAGTCTAGTCGACTCTTTTCAGCCACCAGAACTTGCTCGTAGGCTACGAACTCGCCCACGTACTCGCCCCATATCTGTCCACGATTGTTCAAAAACAAAGCAAAACTCACACAGCCAACTCTGATTACAAACAGAGGGTTATCGACCTTTATCAGTCTCATCCACTGAAGTAGCAAAACTGAATTAGCATCAAACATGGTGTTTGCGTACAGCTGTCTCGTTCAGATTCATTTTTAGACCCGCGGTTTCATTTTGTTTTTTTGCACGAACTCGTTGTCTTGCGAAAGGTCTTCACATAATCTTTGGTTAAACAACTGAGAGGATCACTTCAGCATTATCGTGCGGATAGTTTTCTAAGAATTAACAGCTGGTGGAATAAAAGACGTGGTTAATATAAGATGAAGGGATGAACCAAATGTCAATTTTAAACTCCTCAAACAGGAAAAGGTAATGCATTTCAAATATAACGACTGGGTCTCTTTGTTAAATTTGCATCGGGAAGAATTTACAAATAAATTATTTGATGCATTGTCCGGCCAAAAAAAAAAAAAAAAAAACAGGGAAGACGGTATCTGAAATCAAGACTTGAGCAACAGCTTCAGCTTTCAGATTATCTCGATTAAGTTCTATTTCACTGATGCTGTCGGAAGGTCACTGGTTGAAGAAAATAAGCAGTGCATTGGGGACTTAGAGTAGAGACGGTTTTTGTATTTCTGCATTACAGTAAATTACTCGAGAGAGAAAGAGATAGTGTTGGGCAAGCCTCTGTGGACGAAAGGCCAAGATCCAATTTCATCGGTCAGCATTTGTGAAATCTCTAGTAAATGATTTACACGCGATTTGAAGTCTTAATGCGATTACAGCGTCAATGTAAACGATAGATGAACTTGCTTGGCACTTTTTAGGGACATATAGGCCTAACCTTTGGTTTTTATGAATTGTAAGTATAATTTAATCCTGCAAAAATTTGTCTATTGATCTATCAAACAACTCAAATTTTTGCAACATCATCATTGGTTTTGTAAACGAAATGAAACCGATGACGTCCTCGGCCTGTCAACCACTGACGGATGCGCGCGCCTTCCAGATCATTTTTGTTATCATTTTGGTAAGTCATTACGTCATGCGCATGCGCACCTGCTGTACACCCAAAGTTTTCACTACGTCTGGCTCCAAAGCTGGCATGCGTTTATGTGTAACTTTACAACAAAAAATCACTCATTTCATCGTTCAACAAGCATCTCTTTTGGTGGAAACTTTTAATACTGATAAACTTGGTCTTTGAGGAATGTATGTAAAAGCCAAGTCCATAAGTAATAATACAATTTTGCATAAATCACCAACGAACAAAGAATAGCTCAAGGCAATTCCTAAGGGCTTCTTGTAATCAGTGGAGCCAGTTTGTATGAAGTGGGCGTGGCTTATAGGGATTTACGTCGCACTTACGAACATGGCCCATCAGTATCATGGCGTTGCTTGCCACAGAAAACATTTGAATCTACGGCCCGAAGTTAAACACCTAAAAATGCATACGCACGAAAAGTAGCTATAAGCATAATAAATTTATGCTTGCCTGAATAATTTTATCACCCCATTTACCATTCCGGATGTACCATCTGTAACTGGCATCTTGCTCTTTTTTGCCAAGCAGAAAATCATTAAGCAATATTTGCTGCGTAAAGGAACATTACAGAATGTGTTTTTGCTAACAAAACAGTTGCTGGCAGTAAGCACTTTATGTAATCCACACACATAAACTGACAAACCTGTAGAAGTTTGAGATCGATCGGCCATCTGGGTCACGAGAAAATAGTGAAAAACCGATTACACATTTGCATGAAATCATTTCGATTCAACAAATGAATAAAACGCTCACTGAGCGATGAACTCCAATCGGAAAATCAGTTTATTCATTTCTCATCAAATATGGCATTTCAGACAGAAATATTTCAAGGGATGTTTTCTACTATCATCATCATTAGACCGTGTAAGTTTTATGTAAATCTGTGATAAAAAAGTATATTATACAAGTTTTTTTCTTACCAATTCTGTAACGTTCCTTTAAGCAGTCCTGTAAAATAGGGCCCTGCAGGTCAATGGGTATAGTCGAGTCACCAAAGAGCAAGCACTACGCGCTAATTATGTTAACGACTCATCCAAATATGCATACACTGGTTCAAACTAAGCGACACAATTGATAGACCTAATAAGAACAAACAGGACTTCGTGGTTTGCGTGTTGTGTCAATATCGCCTTCGTCTTATCAAGTTGTTTGACGAGCAAACAGTCTTAAATGTCTTCTCATCAACTTGTCCATTAGTTTGTAGAGAAAATCAACTGTCCTCTCGATCATTGCCGAGCAAAACTGGAATGATATCATCAGTAGAAAGGGGTAGTGAACTTTTTTCTCGGTACAGTCAGTTTGGGTTTCAAGGAAAGTGATGATTTCTTTCGAAGAGTTTTGTTTATATCTTCTTCTCTTATTTCGGTATTTTTATTTGCAAACATTTAACCAAACCGGGGTGTTTGTTTGGTTTTTGTCTAGTTTTTTAAGTTTGTGTATTTAATATTCCATTTAACAGATACATGGTCACGTGTCACACTATCCACGTGACATCACACTTGACTCGCTGGCTTTTATAAGGGGTCTGTAACCGGAAGGGCTAATGAGCCAAATCACATAGTGATATCACAGCACGTGATGCGGGAACCATCAGCTGCACATCAAGTCTCATCACCACCATCCATCATTGAAGTGTTGCTTTACACTCTGTTGGCGTGACGAGCGACTGCACGGGCCGGTAAGAAATAGCTCGTTGCCCGCGGTACGACTGCCAATGTTTAGGGGGAAAAACGGGGGAAATGCCAAACATGTCACAATGATAATGTTCTGCATCAGAGCACACCAGATCACAACGTGTGAGACGACACGGTAGTGTTGTGTTACTATATTATTTTCTGCATTATTTTGCATAATTATTTAACCAGAACTGTAGGGACCTACAAGGTTGATAACAGGAGAGTTATTGATATCTTAATTCCAATAATTAATGGTTTTAATTTCCTTAAGAACTACGTGTGCATCCCGTGCATTATAAGCACATTAGGCCTAAAGAGAAACCTGGGTATTTAAGAGACTTTTATTTATTTTGTTAATATATATATAATAAAAAACAATCAAGTTTTAAAAAGACTTAACATATGAACAAGTTTTAAGGTGTTCTGTTTTTATTTGAAGTGAATTGATCATGCAAGTCTAAAGTACTGTATAGTGTACATGTATAGTCAACATTTTTTAATAAACATGTTTAGCAATGTATGCAGGACCTGTATTATGGAAAACTGTGTTTTGCATACCCTGCGGGAAGAAGTGTAACAAATAAATGAACACTTGTTAATATTTCCCTTTTTTGTTTTCAATCTCTCTCATTTTTTTTTCTCCGAGGGTCGGTATTAACTATTGAAATCTCTCTCATTGCGAATAAGACATTATACAACCTTGCCCTTATGGAATCACAGAGATATAGAAGGTAAACCCACCTAAAAGCTCCCGGACTTCCGGCCAGTGTGTCTGCAAAGCTCCTGGTCGTGTCATTGCTTCGTTTACCACAAGCTACCTGACCCATGGACATTGAAGATGTCCCTGTGCTCTAATTACATCAATATGATTTTACCCCTAAGTCACGTTAAAGACGGGAGGACGGGGGGGAGAGGGGAGAGAGGGAGTGTACCCCGATATGCTGTTTACCTACCGGCGACGTAAATATGTCTCATGATGCAGTTATTGCGCATCCCCGATCTAGAGCGATCTGTAACGCTAATCGAATTGGATTCTTATTTTGGGGGTTTCGTTTGACTAAACCATCCCTTCCTGACGAGATTTGACAGGGCAGGACAGGATATGTACAGGCTATTGGAGTGTTCTGGAGGTGCAAGGGTGTCGTGTTCTGCCGCGAACTACACACGGGTGAGGGAGTTGCGACAACTTGCGATTAGAAGCTGTTATTTTTTCCGGTCCAAAGAAAATCGCATGTGCACATCAGGGTTCTAGACTAGACTGCACATTGGGTTGTGCTACATTTTGGACAGAAAAATTGCGTCCAGCAGCCACATGGAAGAAATCCGGTTCATCCATATTGTTAGCAACTCTCTCGATACACATGCTCTGCTCATTGGTTGCGCGTCTACGAACATAATGGTACAAGCTCGTCGTGCAATAATCTTTTGTTTGAGGGAAGAAACAAGGCTTATTACTTCTCATCTATCGGCCAATCACCATACGATTACGTAAACACCGGTACTCAACGAACTGCACTGGTTCCCCGTTCACCAACGAATCAATTTGAACATACATCAGCTCCAAAGTCCAATCTTACCTCTCTAATAGCCTCTCATTATTGTATCACTGTGTGACAGTAGACTAAGATTGGTCCACTCTTCCCCTTTAGTACCCCTACGTGCTCCAACTGGCTGCGGTGCCTTTGGTTTGGCCCCCACTTTTGGAACTATCTCCCTACATCATCCGCTCTAATTCAACCTCGGCCGCTATACAATTATGGAGCTGGGGATCGTCTTTACAACCCAGTTCCATCTTCCCAGCGCCTCGATCTACACTCTAAAAACTCCATCCCGGGCCCCAGGTAGCCTGACCCATTTCTGAGTCATGCTGACCTGGAAACTTTATTTTTTTTAAGTGTAACTTTAGCTTGGATTCTGCGTCAGTTTGACCCATTCCTGGTCACATTGACCCATAACAAGGTCAGGCACCACTGGGACCCGGAACCGGGTCACTTTTCTAGGTTGTATAAGAACTTATCATCATTATTATTACCATGTATGAACCCCCTTTCCATATCCCTTCTGCAAATTTCTTGTATTAATGTCCTCGATGATGGCGCCAAACGTGATCAACCAAACATCCAACATCCACTCATGTCCGAGGCCTCTCTTGATTCTTCCTTTTCTTCAAATTGAAAAACGTCTTTAGCCAACCTCCGCGGGTTTCTTGGACGTGACTAGCTTTAAAGAACCTCTTTGCGGGGAAAAAAATACGACTTTCGAGGGTCTGTTGTCCTTAGTATATAAGAAAAAAATGTCCTCGTGAGGCACTGTGTGCCCACATGAAATGGCCTTAATATAAATCACCTTTGCCAACAAACCTTGTGAGAGTATATTCTTCCATTGTTGTGCTAATGTCTCTGTCGTAAATAGACAACCTTCCATGTTTTTTCTCCATTATTGTTAAAGGAACATTACAGAATTGGTTTTTGCTAACAAAACAGTTGCTGGCAGTGTAAGCACTTTATGTAATCCACCATATACATAAACTGACAAACCTGTAGAAGTTTGAGATCGATCGGCCATCTGGTTCACGATAAAATAGTGAAAAACTGATTACACAATTTGCATGAAATCATATAGATTCAAAAAATGAATAACACGCTCACTGAGCGATAAACTCCAATCGGAAAATTAATTTCTCATCAAATATGGCGTTTCAGACAGAAATGTTTCAAGTGATGTTTTCTTCTATCATCATCATTAGACCGTGTAAATTTTATGTAAATCTGTGATCAAAAAGTATATTTCACAAGTTTTTTTTTTACCAATTCTGTAATGTTCCTTTAAAGAACCTCTTTGCGAGGAAAAAATACGACTTTCGAGGGTCTGTTGTCCCTAGCATATAAGAAAACAAATTTCCTCGTGATGCACTGTGTGCCCACATGGAATGGCCTTAATATAACTCACCTTTGCCAACAAACCTTCTGAGACCATATACTTCTATTGTCTCTGTCGTAAATAGACGACCTTCCATGTTTTTTCTCCATTATTGTTAAATACTGCTGAATTGGATAGCAAGTCAAATATGATTTGTACATTATCCCTGAGTCCCTGCCCGTAACAGCCCCAGCCAATTTTAACAGACCACCTCCGTTTTTGTTTGTTTTTGATGTGTTTTTTTTTTTTTTTTTTTTTTTTTTTTTAAATCACATCGTGTTATCTTTGATGTTTATTTTCAATCGAATCATAATACGCAAAATAAAATGGACGCCAATCCATAAAACAACATCAAGTCATGCGGTGTTTTATCCAATTGGCTCGCCCCCCCCCCAAAAAAAAAAAAATTGGTGGCCTAGTACCCACGATGGACCTAGTTCTCTTAACACTGAATAATTGTGAGATCATTTTTCGAGTGAAGCTCTGTATATACGACCAATCTGGTTTCCTCCCCCGCGCGCGTGTGTGTGTGTCACAGCTCCTTACAGTAATTGCATATCGTGTTCGGTTACCGGACCCGAGGTGAGGAGCTTGAAGTGGGGACTCTATTTTAGCATTGACTGCCATTTAGCTCCCAGGAACTGAATCTTCTTGAGACGATGTTTGGATTGTGTTACGCTAAAGTTCGTCGTCTTACAAAATGGTATAAATTATTACGATTTATGTTTTACGAACGTGTTTTTTTTTTTCTCTATTTCTTCTTCTTCTTTGTCTTGGAGGGGGTGCTTTAGTGCGCAAAAGGGAACATACGAGTTTAGACTTCCCTAATATTTTGGCACTAGTTTGATTGGTAGGTGTATACTTGAGAATACTTTTCCCACGTATCGAGTTGAAAAAGGGAAACTAAAAACACCAGCCAAATTAAACAAAAATGAAAAAAATTAACCTGTCATCGTTGTTCACTATTTTCTTGACAATCTCAGTAATTCAATAAGTATGTTTTGCTTCGGATGTAATGTTGATAATTAAACGGTTTGAAAATGATGTACTCAAAATGATCGATGCACGACCGTTTTCGATACTACGGGTTGTTAGACTTGGGCTCCGGCTTAGGCAACATCCGCCTTTTTGAACCCCCCCCCCCATACCGAACGTTTACGTTTTCGAAATGACTGACGGACCCCACGCCGAAGCCTATAAAGCCAAGCCGTGATTTCGAAAAGAGCTGCCTTATTCCGTGTCACGTTTGCAGCTGAGCTACTCGGCTAATTGGACCCCGGTTCGAATCCCATCCTAAGACCACGTGGCTTGGTTACTCGGTGTCTACCTGATTCGGGGAGTTTTCTTATGATTTCCTTCTACATAGCAGGGTCTTATCAGTTCAGTTTGTGACAATTCAAGACGCTTCTTTGAGGGTCGTGTACCGTTTGGTTTCGTTCCAATCCTTCCCTAAAATGTTCGGTAGGCTTTGACCAACATTTTCCTTGGGCGTTTCATATTAACTACGTGCGGGTTTTTTCCCATACCGACTGATGTTAAAGGGATAAGTTGCCTTGGATTGGGCGATTTGGGCTATAAAAAGCGTTCGATATGAATTGAATAAGGTTGGAAAGAAGTTTTAAAAGTAGAATATATTGATCCACACAAATATGCTTCGAAATTGTGTATTTTCCTTTTACTTCGTGAACAACATGGCCCGCCATTTTGTAGAACCGAATTGTTGACTCCACAAAATGGCCGACCGTGTTAGTTCAACAATTAAATGTAAAACCATGCAATTTCGAAGCATTCTTGTGTGGATCATTATGTTTTACTTTTAAAACATCTTTCCAGCCATAGCATTTTCATAACAAACGCTTTTTATAGCCCAAATCGCCCAAACCAATGCAACGTGTCCCTCTATTAAAAATGACACACCGGCTTTCGTTGGGCTACAAAATAGACTTAAACATGAAAGGTCTTCCTGGAATGGAGAAGAATGGTTCATAAAGAAACCATCAAATTTTTTGCCGTTTTCGAGCTTTTTTCAAAAAACGAAGGTCACGTGACTTTTCGGAACCAAAATGTGGTTCCGAAAAGTAGCGTGATCTTCAAAGTAATTTTAAATTCCAGCCGTATAAAAGTAAATTACCGAACCAAATGTAAGTCTTTTTTTACAATTGTTCATGAGTATTTGACCAAAAAGTACTATATATTCAGATAATGGATAAAAGCAGTAAATAATGATGAAAAGTCGAACGTAAGATTCGCTTTCAGAGAGTCCGTACAACGGAAGCGTGTTTTACTGCGCAGCAGCATGGGAGCTAGTGGAACGTAAACCTTGGGGCATGGTCTTACAGCCGGTGCCGTGTTTCGTGGGGCAAGAGAGACAAACAACGGGGCATGAACTCGGAGCTTGTGGGAGGGGTAAGGAGCCAGACCATTAATTACATTGTTTTACGAGGGTTTTAGTCTGTAGCCCTAGCTATTATCCCCTAACTATTGTCACGTTACGTGATGCCTGTGCTACACACGCGGCGGGACGACGACGAATAGCTGCACGATGTCCACAGAATACAAGTTGGTGTACGTGTGTTTTTGTCTGTTTTTTTAATTACACGGTCGTGAATTTGTGTTTGATGGATATGAAGACTGGATCCTCACGCCTCGCTATTGTTATGATTTATACATAAACAGAGCACCGGTCTACTTACAACAATGTCACGTAAACTTGACAGTTACAACGGCTGGAAAAGCATATACGCTGACCTTTGATCGCGTTTTGTTTTTTCACATTTTCGTTTATTACGTGATATTTTGATGATTTTTTTTTACAACAACCATCTAAAAATTTTGTCTGTGACTCCACATCACTAAATTAGGTAAACAGTAAGCCGGTGTGTCCCTTTAAGCACTGTATACTAAGTACTTTCCCGAGTCCTGTGAACCCCAAAAAATCCAAAGGCGTTTTGGGTGGGCGTTTCATTCAACATAACACACACATTTCCCGAGAGGGAACAACCCGTCGTCATTCAATCGGCAAATCTTCTAAATAATGAACTTATCATATAGTTCTCATGTATTATAATGACCCCGTGGTGGGCGTTATCGTTAATAGACACGCCCACAACATTGATCTTCCGTCCCGTCTTTCAGAAGAGAGTTTCAATTTCGGACTGCTGCATCATGTAATTGTAATTATTGTAAATCAGTATATTGGTTTGACTCAGATACTATTGCCCAAAGGGTTTCAATTCATTGTATGGTCACAGTCACAGAAGCTTCATAAAAGCGCTGCAGAGTAAACCACTTTCGCCCCCATCCCAATTGATGTTCGCCCCCCCCCCACCCCCCCGATGCCATCTTTCCCCATTTTAAGTCTGACTCATTGGTAATACACTATTTCAAAGTGAACGTTGTGTTTTATAAGCTTTATTGTGATAGTTTCAATGTACAGTATTTCAAACTATATTTTCAATTTTCACGCAGATAATATATTTTATATTTCGCTCACGTAAAATTATCTTATAAAAAAGTAAATATTACAATATTGGGAGAAAAGCAAACGAAAACTACTTTTTTTATTTGGCCAGAAGTCTTCCCCTAGAAAAACAAATTGTGCTCCTTGAGTCCCTTTGAGCCACTCTTTGTTTCGGTGCTGGTTTCAGGCTAACAATTTGTTTGTTTGTTTGTTTGTTTGTTTGTTTGTTTGTTTGTTTGTTTGTTTGTTTTTGTGGTTGTTTTTGTCGTTGTTGGGGTGTGTGTTTTTTGTGGGGTTTTTTTTGGGGGGGGGGGGGTTGGGGGGTTGGGGGTATTAATACAAACTTTATAGACGTTGGGCTTTCGGATTGGAATAAATCTTTTTCTTAGTTCAATAAACTTTGTAAAATCATAAGTTACAAGCTGTTTCCTCAACTTTGGCAGCAATTAACATGAAAATATTTATCTTGAGAATTTTAAGAGTTACGAACTTTATAATCCACGAGTTTTGTTGAAGCTTACTATACTTTGTTTTGTATAGATAATCTAGTATCAGGCCCGTACTTTGATTTTGGCAAAAATGCATTGTGCGAAGGTTGAGAAAAGGTGGTTTTTTTTAATTATTATTATAGCCGACTTCTCATTGTCATTGTTCGCGTGCTTACCTAATTAAGCATAGGCATACGTGATCGGCATTCAATCAATTATACTAACTTTCGGATGACCAGTCAGACTCTTTACTTCACTAATGGCTTGACAAATATATTAATATTCAGAAAGTGGGTCGACGTGCTTTTTACTGTTCACTTAAAACTCTTGAACGGTAACCTGGTACACTTCTGAACCTAGAGTGAAAATTGTGAAGCGAGCTGAGATCGTACATCTTATCCGAGGTCATCATGTTAGTGGGTTAACCCAGCTGTTTAACCCAGTTAACTAATCCACTTCAAAAATGGATGATTATGTCTTTGAAAATCAAAGTGTAAAGTGCGTCCTCTATTGACAAGTTCTTGTTATTATCATTATTATTTATGTTTATTTGTTTAGATCGTGGTTGTTTCGAGTTACGAACTCATCCTAACAAAACAGTCAGGGTAGACACAAGTCGTACTATATTATGAACATCATGGGTTTTTTTACACGTACATTGTACGCTGATGTGGTGCACTTTCCTACTCGGCTGTGATTCGCACCCACGACCCCCTCTTAAGCCTCCAGACCATTGAGCGTGCCCGGTGACGGGAGGGCAGTTTGAATCCTGTAACTACAGCAGCAGCACAATTATATCAATTAATAGCCTCGATAAGTCAGGAACGTTCCTCGGCTGATTTCTTACTACTATTATTCTTCGTCTGCATCTTCTTAAAGGAACATTACAGAATTAGTAAGAAAAACTTGTAAAATATACTTTTGATCACAGATTTACATAAAACTTACACTGTGTAATGATGATGATAGTAGAAAACATCCCTTGAAATATTTCTGTCTGAAATGCCATATTTGATGAGAAATGAATAAACTAATTTTCCGATTGGAGTTTATCGCTCAGTGAGCGTTTTATTAATTTGTTGAATCTCATATGATTCCATGCAAATGTGTAATCGTTTTTTCACTATTTTCTCGTGACCCAGATGGCCGATCGATCTCAAACCTCTACAGGTTTGTCAGTTTATGTATATGGTGGATTACATAACGTGCTTACACTGCCAGCAACTGTTTTGTTAGCAACAACCAATTCTGTAATGTTCCTTTAAATATAATAAACACTTTTTAAAATGTTTGAGTACTGAATGTATGCACGTAGGGGTCCCCCCCCCCAATCTCCTCCGCACACGCACCCACCATTCCGTTTTGTTAACATAATTCTGTCACGTTTTAAGTTCAGCACAAGCTCGAAAAATAATTGATACAAGCCGACAGCCAGAAAAGATTAATCTTTTTTAAAAGAATAGCATGCCGGGTATTTCCACCTGTCGTTTATTCGTACAGTGTCGAGCCATCCTCATTTCCATTTCAATACCCGCTCCCCCAGGGCTCTATACTGGGACTGTTTTCGATAGTACCTCGCCCTTGTGGCAAGGTGTTGCAATGACTATGCGTCTTCGCTCGCGGGGGTATGTATAGATCGCGGTTTTACCCGCTCCAGTAATTCTAAGTCAAGACGGTTTAGAATAATTGGAACTTCATTACTTCTCCCTATTAATGCATTCAAAACCGGCCCGTTGGGCGCGTTCCAGTGTAAACAATTTGCACTATAGTTGTGTGATGATCTTGAAAATTAAAGCAATTTTAGTTTAGACAATTTCATTTTTTGAATGGATTGATAGATGCAGGGACGGTCTCCTTTTGTCATGGGGGTGGTCAGTCATCAGAATATACAATCTTCAGTGATCAGTACCCAGTTTTCCTCCTAATAATTATGGTTATAATTACGAACGTGTTAAAGGCAGGGATTACTTTTGGAAATTGTCAAGGACCAGTATCCTCATCACTTGGTGTATCCCAAAATATGCATAAAATTAACGAACCTGTGAAAAATTTTGCTCAATTGGCCATCGAAGTTGCAAGAAAATAAAATCCTTGTTGCATAGAATAGTGTGCTTTCAGAAAAAAGGCTTCATGTCTGAAGCCTTTCTCATAAATAGTCAAATTTTGGGGTGGAAAATTACCTCTTTCTCTAAAACTACATTACTTCAAAGGGGTTCGTTTCTAACAACGTTTTATAATAATAACAGTTCTCCAGTGCTCTTTACCAAGTAAGTTTTTAGGGTCATTAACTTGTGGAGTAATTACCAAAAGTATCCAGTGCCCTTTAAGACATTTACTTGAGTGACTCATGCATTTTTTGATACCGGATTTGCCGTCTTCAACAAGAAGAAATAAAGGATAGTTCCTTACGTTTAGTCAACTGCACTTTTATCATGTTGACCATTTTTCCCGTAGGGAAATCCGATTGTTTACGTACCGTGCAAACTAATTGCTTGAGTTGAATGAAATTTACTCAAAAAATCAACAGTAACCTATTGATAAGGTCATTGCCATTTACACCCACATCCACTCATGTATATGCTGTTTTCTACTGTGGACAGAAGATGCGAGCCCGTTAGTCCCCCCAAGCATTTCATGATGCGCGGGGACCAGCCTGCCCTTATGGAGTAATACCACCGGTTGGCGTCGTTGTTTTGCGTAGCTGTTTGCAGTTGTTTTTGGGGTAGCTGTTTTAATCACTTGGGTACGAAAAGCAGTTCCGCTGCTGGCAAGCTGTTGCTGTTGGCAAGCGTAAACTATGAAACGATAGCGTATGGGTGTCCATGTGAAAATGCGATTGATAATGTGTGTGTATAATAATTAATATACACTCTAGAAACTTCCGGGTGAGAATTTCCGTTTAAATTTCACCAGTGCAAATGGACCAATGATATAATACTATTAAATACTTTTATACTGAATCGTTTGGTTACAGAAAAATTTGCTTTTTCACCCCAGTCTAGCCCTCCCTTATACATTGTCATTTAATTGTTGATCAATCTGTGTTCATGTATATAAAAAAAATTATGACGGTTTGACTTGTTCCCTGTGCCCTTTTACTCTATTTGACTGTGTGGAGAGAAACCAAATGATAATAACCCTGTTCCTTATAAACATACCCCGTGTACTTCCAGGGAATGGTGTACACGAAAACAACAACAAACAAACAAACAACAAACTCTCACATAAAAAACACATTAAGAACTGAGTTGAATGAACACTGTTGAATGTGTTGACTCAGATGGGTCCGTCAACAACAAAACTCTACAATATGGAAGACAGTGCATAATCATCAAACATCATCAAGGCTTCAGTACCTCCATGGTTCGACCACCTGTTGGACAAACCCTCTTCATAAAACGTCCGTTCGCCTCCCTCCCTAGCCACTCTGGTCCATGTAGCCGTACCCATGTGTGTTGTTATGTCATCTCTCCATCTTCTCCTTCTCCACTGCAATTCTGTCATTTGTCTATTCCACCTGTTGTCTTGGACCCCAGATACTACTTTTGCATCAAACAAATCTCACTCAGGCAAACACAAAGCAAGAATGTCAACAACTTACATCACACTCGTAACAAAGACCTTCGCGGCGACCAGAATAGAAAAATCACGAAATCCAAGATCAGTGCCAAATTAATTATTTGATTCTTATACACTCTCATGCTCCAGAAAGATCCCACATTTTAGCCAGAAGTAACCCCCTTCCCGTGTTAGTACTTGGATTATCTATGTCCATAAATAATATGATAGCATCGAGGCCTTGGGGGCTGTTTCTGAGGACGAGTTTCTGTTGAAAACACAATTCCAGCGTCTGCCGCTTATTTATCAAAGACACTGTGTTTCTACAATAGCTTCCACGATCTTTATCTGAGTCAGACGGCCGAGAGAGAGAAAAAACAGCGTATTCAGGAAAAACTTTCCCGTCTGATCTAATCACCATCTGCTGACACAACACGAAACAAAAACATGAATCCGATGCAGCAGGCGATGCGAGTAAAATTAGAAAAATCTGCTGGAGTTTTTATTTCTGAAATAAGACTAGTGAGATGATTGCGTACAATGTAGACACCTGCTGTGATTGCTTGTGGCGGCAGCAGGAGCATAGTCTGGGATGGGGTGATCCGCCCAGCAATCTCGATGGAATAGCGATGAATCGGTTATTGCTGGTTATAATTAGGAAAAACAACTCCTCACCACATGCACTCTAATCAATGAGATGACGTCAAGAGTATCACTGTGAAGTACTACAACTTTGTATGCAACTTTTATTGGCACTAACTCCCATATTACGGTATAGTACAAAGTTGCAAACAACGGCATCCACGTTAAATTAACCAATCTATAAACATACCTATTGTTTTTCATCACTCGTCGAATCGTTTGCCGATAGCTGTGTCAATTTGTGTCCTTTAATGTTGTTGTTGTTGTTGTTGTTGTTGTTTTTTGACACAGTTATCGGGTTCCCTGTAGGCGCAATTGCTATGAAATGTCTTTTATTGAATTATGTCCCCGACGTCTGAGAGCGCCCTCTTTTGAATAAGCTTCCTTCAGCCCATGTTAATAATCTGTATGGGTGCACACACACCAGGGGACAAAATCCCCCCAAATCCCCGGTGTCCTAAGGAATCTGTCCCGGAGATTCTGTCCCCCCATAATTATTGGAATTTGACATGGGCTGAAGGCTGAAGGAGGTTGATTCAAAAGAGGGCGCTACCAGAAGAAATGTGTACACAGTTCGCCTTATGGAAGACAGAATCTCCTGCCACACTAAACGGTTTGCTTCTGTTTTGTTTGTTTTGTTTTGATTGCTTGTGGGGGTGTTTGTTTGTTTTGTTTGTTTGTTTGTTTGTTTGTTGGGGTGTTTGTTTGTTTGTTTGTTTGTTTGTCTGTTTGTTTGTTTTGTTTGTTTGTTTTGTTTGTTTGTTTGTTTGTTTGTTTGTTTGTTTGTTTTGTTTGTTTGTTTGTTTTGTCATCTTGTCATCGTCTTTTTCTTCTTCTTCTTGAATATTGGGCGGTAATTTTAATACCCAAGTATCCTCACCCATGATCTAATAAAGGTATAACTCTATGCGTCCCACGAAAAAGGTATTTCCATTCACGGGGCAAGAGTGAAGCGCCCTCTTTGTACAAACTAATTCACGCGTTATAATTACCAAAAGAGGGCGCACTACTTCCTGGTCGGTACATTTATGTAAAGTTGGACGTGTAGATGAATGATCACAGTATGTAAAAGAAAATATCCCAACAACGCTGAAACGATTTAAAATAAGTCCAATCGATGTTTTAAAATGGTAGATATATACCAATTTACAAGAAAAAATGTGTTTCAGGGTTGTAATCCAACGTTTGACTGTTAACACCAACTACATGTTCTGAAGTTATTTTCATTAAATGTTAAGCACTCGCTGGCGGCGTCAGAAACACCAACATGGCTGGCCGACAGCAGCCGGTTTTACCCCTTTCGCAGAGGTACCTGAACGGAGTTCCTGTCTCCGAAAGTCGTTTTAATTTACGGACTTCAGAAAAGTATTTTGTTTATTTGATAGTTTTAGTGTTTATAAGCCTTTGTTATAGCGCCTTATTTCTGTTACCCGAACTCCGAACTCGCACAACGTACGTGGATGCACCGGAGAAAATTTTCCAGCACGACGTTGAATTACCGGAGGGCAACAAGGCCGGTGTCGTCGGTCATCATCCGCTGGACAAGAGGGAAGATGACATTCACGGCTGGCAGGACAAAAAGAAATTTCATTTACAGGTGGAGTTAGACGAAACTTTAGAGAAAGCAAAAAATGCCTTAGTTGTAGGAATTCAAGACAATAATGCCAAAGGCAAGGCCGTCGTTGCTGGGGACGGCGCGAAAAAAACGGGTAAAAATGTTGAAGAAAAAGGGAAGGAAAATGGTGCGGATGGACACAAAGACAAGGATATAAAAGTTGAAGTTGATGTGGACAAACAAAAGTTCTTGGAGAAACAGAAAGAGGAAGAAGATAAAATAAAGCAACAGAAGAAGCAGGCGGACGTCTTGAAGGTCAATGCCGCAGGAGGTCTTGAGTTACCTGACGGTGAACCTGACGATGAGCTCAGTAAAGAACGGAGGAATACTGTTAAAGAGGTTAGTACATACTTATTTTTATAGCAGTATTCAAGGATTATGTTTGGTTTTTTTTATTAGTATGACTATTGAATGATCTATGATTATGAATGCAGGGACACTTCCCAGAACATTTGGATCTGGATTTGTAGCCCAATAAAATAGCGCTATGACCTGTGTAGTCTTTTTCGTGTTGTTATGCTATGACAGACAGTGTGGTCCGTTCGGCCAACAGGAGCCCGATGTCTGCACACAAAACTGCTGAAACAGCGACTAGCACACACACAGTACTAGTGTCACAGGTCATAGGGCTGTAGTGTATGTCAGCGCGCATGTGCACCAGTAACCATCATGGATGCCGGACAGTTTTAATTCTCTTTAGACAGTAACGTCTCTGATAATCTTCATAAAGTACACCAAAAAAAGGGTTAATATGCTCTCCACAAAAGAGCTACGGTAAGTGACAACTGGGGGAAAAATCTCGGCATAAAAACGTGGGTTTCTATTTGACAAAGTACTGTATGTCACCTCTTTGAGGTTCTTTGGCATAGGGCCAAAAAACGGAGGGAGTCCAACTGAATTGGCACTATTTATGGGGCTAGATCTGGATTAGCCCTAGTGGCCAAAAAAGTAATGTGTAAACTCTACTACTACTACTAAGTACTCTACTCTCTAGCCTTACTTCCACTTCCAGGCCACTCAATCTTGCAGCTTACATCGGGGCGCATCACCTATAGATGTGTGGGTCATCTTTTTTGACCAAATAAATGTTCTTGGCTTACCTACATGTACGTCCGAAGCACGAAGCAATAATGATTAAAAGTGTCTTGCTCAAGGATGCAAGTGTCAAGACCGGGACTCGAATCCACGCTCTGCTGATCAGAAACACCAGAGATTGGGTCTGGTGCTGCTGTCTTAATCACTCAGCAGCAACAAGCCAATTATACAAAACAAATATTGAATGCTTGTATGTGCTTTGGGGTGGGTTTTGGGGGTTGTGCAGTTTACCAATTAACAGCTTTATGCCCCACGATTCAAACGACAAAGCAATGATGGTTTTGTGTCTTGCTTACGGACACTAGTAACTGGGACTCCAACCCCCCCTCTGCTGATCAGAAACACAAGAGCTTGAGTCTGGTGCACTTGACCGCTCGGCCATGACATGCCATTGTACAATACTTTTCCCACATAAAATGGGTGCTCCATACCCAGGTCACTTTGGTGATTAGATGCACTTTGTCAATTGCAATACAGACTTTGTGACACCAGGAATGGTGCATAATGATTTAAATTGATCTACATGTAGGGGTGTCATGGTCTGTCAATGTCATTGTCCACAGACAAATTTACGGCTTCTCGAAATGTTTGTGTTTTGTGTGGACCGTAATGGTATTAATATAAATTTTAAGCGATCAATCAACCAAATAACCATCCATGATTGCCAAAACAAGTACCATGCAAAACCAAATAAAATACTCCTTACATGTACTTGCATGCAGAAACCAGCGCAAACTTGCATTGGACATACCTGTTCCATGCATTTTCCATCAACATTTCCATCTCTAACCACCACCACGCTGCCAGCTGTGTTGCAACAAATGTTTGCTAACAAATTGTTAGACCCTTTTCCAAACTATGGCTCTGACACTCCGGCTGTCTACAGGTTCTGTACCAAAACCACACGTTTTCAATAAAACACAAGTACACATGTAATGGAGCCCAAGCTTGAGACCGAGAAGAAACTGTGGTTTTGAAACTTGGGCTTTAGTGTGGCTCTTCGGACTCCATACAACAATACTTTGGAAAAGTGAGAGGGAAAACACACAAAATTTCAGGGTTAGATGACGCGCGGCAAACTCTAATCTCAAACTCGTTCCGGTTAGAATTCTTGCAAAATTATAACCTCGTACTCATGACTTTAAAGCACATCGCTCTCGTTGCCATATTTTTTCCCAGCATGCCTTGCTCTCCTCACACACAAAACAAACAATCACTGTGCCTCTCGTTTGTGTTAGTGAACCCATCAGCTGCTGCGATGTGCGTCTTTTGTGTGTCTTTTGCAAGAAATGGTGTGTCAAAAAATGAAAATGTCCTTGCCCTCTTGATAAAGTTAAAATGGGCACCAACACAATGCAAGACAGCAAGCATGGAGCCAACTGCCTCAGGTGCCTGATTGCAGAACACATTCAGACCTGACTAGTGCAGTGTACATGTACGTGGACAGCCACTTACTGAACGCAGAACTGTTGCATGTTTCCCGTTTCCCCCTTGGCTATTCGTTTTGAAACGTGGACTTTGTTCACAATCAATGATTTGGGTTTAGGTGAAATTCTCATCAAGGGAAAGGTACTTGCAATTTAAGGTTATTGGCTTTAGTAGATCTGTTAAAAGCTACTCTTCAAGTTCAAAATAGCATATGTCTGTCTAGGCTGCAAGCTGTTCTACACAGTTGTTGATTCCCTAAGGCCATAGTTAATTAACATACAATGCAGACCTGGAATCAAGCTTTTAGGCAGCCAGCTGTGCAGCCCTGATTAGCATGGCCAAATTAAACAAATCACAGCTTATTTTTAGAGCCACAGCTTCCACTTTTTATTGCAAGCCGTGCTCTCGGAAATAAACATAAAAAGTACATTATTTTATTTTTTATTAATGATAATTTGATGAAACAAATCGTGTGCGAGAGTGAACCTTAATTCTGTATCAGGAAGACAAAACTACGCGCGCCTAGCTTGCTTCGTTTCGAAAGAGCATGTTTTATCAGAAGACCCAAGCAGGATGTATTGTTATAAATCAATAGAAATGATCTCGACCCCAATCACGCAACCCACTACATCAGCCAATTCTTTGGGAAGGAGGCTGCCAATGTCTGGTTTTCACCTCCACAAACACATGTACATCTGTGTAGATTGTCTGTTCACTGCGCAGTATTGCTATATGCATACTTCTTGCGTAAACCAGTGAGAACTGGTCGGCAACCAGACTATTTAACAGCAGCAACGTGTGTTATACGGAAACTAACCGATGTCTCCCACTTGCAAAGGAAGAAGGCCTGTGGTCTGGATGTTAACCAAAAATCTTGATAAGTATAAAATCGGGGGTTTCTTCTGCACAAAAGGTTTATTACAAAAACTTAGGTCTCATTTTTAATCAAGTGAAGATTCATCAGTCTTCACTACGTATATGTACATATACATGTGTAGCATTTTCCTCATAACACTGTACATGGAGAAGTGCCCCTGCCCTGCCAAATGCAACAAATTTTGGTTGGTCGTGCATTTTCAGCAGTCACCTCAAGTTATTCCATACTCTTGCATTGGTATGCATTTAATTTAGCAGGGTGTGCATGTATCAGCAAGCTTACATGTATTAGCAGGGTAACTGCACAGTGTCAAGGCTATGGCATTTGATTTATAAACTTTAATGCACATAATCAATTAGGCATTTAAATGCATTTTTAGCAGGGTTTTCATTTCAACTGTGTTGCATTTTAATTAACCCTTCAACACAGCACCTCTTTGGTCGCAACGCACGCACTTTTTGGCTTCCATTGTCATTCAGGCCTTTTCCATTCAGGCTTAGAGGGTTTGTTTTGCACTTTCTCAACAATGCTTTTATCTACGATGTATTATGTGTAAGTGTGACGGTATTGCCTCATGGTTAATTAAGCTGATTTGTTTACAGTGTAATTAGATAAAACAGTTGTACCATTTGGTTTCATCTGCCATCTATGGTGTAATGTATACCAATTTTGTATGCAAAGGATATTGGCATAGTTTTTTCCTGCCCCCCACCCCAAATCACTGACCTCTGTTGATTGACACCCACTCTAGGATGTGTGGCGCTGTCTAGCTTATCATGGCATATTGGCTGACTGGTGTGAATGATGTGGTTTTAAACGACAATGGAATAACATGTGTCAGCTAGTGCTTTACACTGACAGTGACCCTCATTTACATGTAACAGAGTGCCCAGAAAACACCTGACAAACCTGATTGATGGTCATGTAGTTTACATAATGTAGAGTTATGAACATGTAAAGTTTATTTTATAGTATTCAAGAAAAAACTGCCATCCTTCTTACATGAGTCCATACATCAGTGTTCTCCAACATGTAATAAAAGCTTGGCAAACTGCCACATTTAAGAAGTCGCCACCAAGGTTTAAAATTCGTCGCCACATTTCCCCCCCCCCCAAAAAAAAAAAACAGAAAAAAAAAAAAAAAAAACTTTTTTCAAGTTTATGCATTTCAGAGTTCATAATGCAATCTTTGAAACCTTTGCTCAAAGAAGTCAGGAGGAGGGTGGCCACCAGGAATCATCTCAGAGTACATCACTAAGAGATCACAGAGCATTATAATCAAACAGTTGAAAATAAATAATTGGAGAACACTGATACATGTGTACATCAGACCTGCCAACTCATTGTATTATTGGGGTACATTACAAACTTAATGTAAAGAATTATAATAACTAGAGCTCAATTGCATTTGTGCACAAATGCCAAGCTGTTTCGCGACAAAAATTTTCAAATTACACTACATTACTGTTCATTTAACAATTTATGACAAAAAGGTGCAAAAAATGGAAAAAAAATCATAAAAAATCATGTGATGACGTCATCATGACGTCATTTCAAATTTTACAAGAACTTTCCAATATCTAACAACCTACCAAGTTTCAACATGATCGCACTAATACATCGGGAGATATATACGACTTCGAAAAAGGCACCTTTAATGCCGCTTCACGTGACCCCGATGACGTCATTGATCTGAAATTTCACACATGTGATGGCTGCCTGACGGTCAACATAATGTGTAAAAGAATTTGGATTATACAGTGTTCATTTAACAATTTATAACAAAAAGGTGCAAAAAATAAAATAAATCTAAAAAAATCATGTGATGACGTCATCATGACGTCATTTCAAAATTTACAAGAACTTGCTAATATCTAACAACCTACCAAGTTTCAACACGATCGCTCTTATAAATCGGGAGATATACGACTTCAAAAAAGGCCATCGTGACCCCCGATGACGTCATTGATCTGAAATTTCACACATATCACATATGATGGCTGCCTGACGGTCAACATATAATATGTCAATTTTGAAGTGATTACACAAAACTTCCTCACACACATCTTCAAAAAGTCCATTTTGAAGAGTTTTCAACCTGCCGCTAAAGGGCGCTCGTGTGTATCATGACGTCATCGGTATGTTTTTTTTAATGCACACCCTTGCCAGACACTAACATCGTTGAAAGCATGTTCATAACATTTAGCACTTTTGAATAACAAGGCACTTCGGTTTCGACCGGAAGTAGAGGTCAAATGCGGTCACGCACACTGAATAAAATGAAGAACTAATTTATCCCTATACAATCCTGTAAACAAACCTACGGTCTCTTTTGGCTGATTTGATACGGATTTTCAAATATTTAAAGTAGAAACCTTTAAGATAACATCACGTGACAGGTGATGACGTCATCATGACGAAATTCTTTTAGGCACTTCCTTGCACCAATGCCAATCATCACTGAAAGTTTCAATGCAATTGTTCTTTAGGAACTATGCAAAAGGCCGCTTAGAACGAACGTGCGTTATGTCAATGACTGAAATGACTGAAACAGACAAACTAAAAAAAACAATAATACAAAAACTCTAACAAAAACAAGAGCTGTTTCGCTGCGCGCTATGCTGCACGAAACAGCTAACAGTAATACAAAAACTTCAACGAAAACAAGAGCTGTTTCGCTGCAAAGCGAAACAGCTAATAATAACTAGACATATTGCATTTGTGCACAAATGCCGAGCTGTTTCGCAATAACATTTTCAAATTTACTCAAGTAAATATGAAAGTCTTTTTGTATTCAAGGCAGTTATGACGTAACAAGCCTGTAAAAAAAGAATTTAGATTATACAATGTCCACATAGCAATTCATGACTTAAAGGTGCAAAAAGTTTTTAAAAAATCATAAATAATCATCTGATGACGTCATCATGACGTCATTTCAAAATTGACAAGAACTTGCCAATATCTAACAACCTACCAAGTTTCTACATGATCGCACTTACACATCGGGAGATATACGACTTCGAAAAAGGCACCTTTAAGCCCGCGTCACGTGACCCCCGATGACGTCATTGATCTGAAATTTCACACATATGATGGCTGCCTGACGGTCAACATGTGTAAACAGAATTTGGATTTCACCACATTTTATTAGCAATTTATGACAAAAAGGTGCACAAAAATTGACAAAATCATAACAAATCATGTGATGACGTCATCATGACGTCATTTCAGAATTTAAACGAACTTGCCAATATCTAACAACCTATTAAGTTTCAAGATGATCGCACTAAGACATCGGGAGATATACGACTTCGAAAAAGGCACCTTTAATGCCGCGTCACGTGACCCCGATGACGTCATTGATCTGAAATTTCACACATATGATGGCTACCTGACGGTCAACATATGTGTCAATTTTGAAGTGATTACTCAAAACTTCGAGATACACATCTTCAAAAAGTCCATTTTGAAGAGTTTTCAACCTGCCGCTAGAGGGCGCTCGTGTGTTTCATGACGTCATCGGTACTTTTTTTTAATGCACACCCTTGCCAGACACTAACATCGTTGAAAGCATGTTCATAACATTTAGCACTTTTGAAATACAAGGCACTTCCGGTTTCGACCGGAAGTAGAGGTCAAATGAGGTCACGCACACTGAATAAAATGAAGATCTAATTTATCCCTACCCAATCCCACAAACAGAACCCTACGGTCTCTTTTGGCTTATTTGATATGGATTTTCAAATATTTAAAATATACAACTTTAAGATGATGTCACGTGACAGGTGATGACGTCATCATGACGAATTTCTTTTAGGACCCCCCTTGCACCAATGCCTTTCATCACTGAAAGTTTCAGTGCAATTGCTCTTTAGGAACTATGCAAAAGGCCGCTTAGAACGAACGTGCGTTATGTCAACGACTAAAATGACTGAAACACACAAACTAAAAAAACAATAATACAAAAACTTTAACGAAAAAGAGCTTTTTCGCTGCGCGCTACGCTGCACGAAACAGCTAATAATGATAATAATAACTAGACATTAAAACTCTAAGTGTTTCTCTTTGGATGAACACAAAAATCAGACCCTTAAAATATTTGTTCTCACTGGTACAAAGGAGCCCCTACTATAGTATACCCCAAAATTGACAAATCCCAGGAAGGAGCAGGTGGATGTTAGGAAAAAGTTATCTGTCGTTAGTGGCCTGACAAACTTTGACCCTAGCACTAGCAGGCTCTGCTAGAGTCCAAACTTCAGGCCGCTAATGATATTTTGCATTTATACCATACCATTTATACAATTTGGTCCAGGCTACATTGAGGGCCCGGCTCTATTTCGGTCTCGGGTAAAGTTTTGGGACTGGAATAACGACAGCAGATCAAATCTGACTCTAGAGGGTTAATTCTGGATGAAAAGCACCGTTTCAGTAATTTTTCGGTGGGAAATCTCCTGCAAGCATGGCAAGCTGTCCTAGTTTGTCAAATCTAAAAATGCTTATAAAAATTCAGAAAAACAGCAAATTGAATGTGACAATGTACGTGTACAATTATTTATTTTGTGCTTTCTGTTGCAAAGGAAAACTTTTGGCAAATCAACTGGCAAATCCGGGAGGAACTTATTTATTGTTTGTGTTTTAAACAAGTAAACAGCGTAAATCAAGCAAGCATTCAATAGGCCTACTGATCATATTTAAAGCATGCTTTTCTACACAATCAAAGGTTACACTGTGATACATTATCAATGCACCATTGTGCCACAAAATAAAATATTTGGGGTTTTGTTAGTCCCTCTTTTAAAGGTCATCCCCCTTTTCGGAATACCTCAGGCGAGTATTTGTATTACGAGGTCAAGACTAGCGATAGCTGAGGATACAATGTATGCGAAGAACCAATAATTAGAGGTGGATCCCAGGGAGAACATTGTAATTTTTTAAGTGAGTGCATTTTGCAAGAAACCAACAAGTTTATAACCATCGAAGGGCTTGATAAAGTCACTCAGAGTTGGTTATCAATAGGACGAACAAGGGAGTTGAACGAAAAGTTACCAGAGAAAGGGCATTTAGCAATTACTGCGCAAAATTGTGTTTCAAGAAAACTGAGCCTGAAAGTGTGATCGCTTTTTGACTGCCATTCATAAAGTCATTACACACAATGTAGGAAGATTAAATTCTGCATGAGAATGGGAAAAACATCTCTTTGGGGTAATTCTAGCACAAAAATGTATCGGTAAGGCCATAATTTTGTTGTTGGGAGCCATTTTATTGCTCATGGCCTTGCTTCTGGAGTACTGTGTGTGCCTCGAGAAGAAATGCGAGAGTCTTCCATTTCAGGCCTGGAATTTCATCTTTGAGAGGGCAAGGCCCTTTTCATTTTGCAAAGGGCACTTCCATCTGAAAATCTTAAAGTCATTGTGAAACTTCCGAAGGGGCGCCAAGACCAAGACAACAGAGGCCATGGCCTCCGTGGCTTCTCTGTAATTCCAGGCCTGCATGTAAGCCCTTCTTCCGGGCACACGACGATATACTGGTAACACACTCAAATATTTGTCTTCTTTGCTTCAACTAGAAACATTTAAGTCTCTGATTGTCACCTACATGTACAACTGTACGTCACATTGTCAAATAGCTTGGACCTGCCCCTGTATTGTTGGATTGAACAACAACAATGACTTGCAGTTCATCTTTCAAAGAAAAGGTGCAATTTTGTATAAGACGCACAAACCAGGTTGTGGTTTTACGGTACGTGCCCTACTGTAACATTCACCCAAAGTGTCAACAAAGCAATGTGCTAACAACGGATTCAGGAAGTGAGCGTCTAATATCGGTGCAAATTGGCAGAAGTGGAGGATGAGTGGGCTGCTTTAAAAAAGCAAATAGATTTAATCAATTGCAAACATTATTTCTAATCTAGTTTCATTCCAGCTCTAACTGGTGCACTTGTGGTTTTTGAAAGTCAAGTACAGTAATAATCTACAGTCATTCAGGGCAATTGTAATTCGCCGCCGCCACCGTAGTCACGACCTGACTTCTGGTTCACGCCGTCCTGCACACGTGAACGGTTACGAACCATGGCTGTGATCTCAATGTACAGTAGTGTATGGCGTAATGCCAATGACTTTCCATGTTTCCATGGAAAATAACTGCACTTGATTACTTTCACTAAGTATGATGACAACCTGCTGCAAAGCAGTTCAATTTATTTTTGCCGGATTTTGATATTATATCGCAACGTTAACTTAGATTGTTACAAGTTTGTGCTGTATTGCCGAGTGTATGATAAAATGCGCTGTCATGGAGGTGGCGTGAACTAATGTAACTGTGATAATATTTCTTCAAGGCTAGTGTTTACTGGCATTTGGCCAGCTCGTTAAAATTGCCCTGATAACGGGGGGGGGGGGCGTGCCCCCCCCCCAATTGATGTCTGTTCCCCCCTTTAATGTGATACTTTAAATGTTTTTGAAACAATTTTTTCACATTTACACACAGACAACGTGTTTGTTTTTACACTCACAGTCACACCATAAAAACTAGTAAAGGGGCTTGTTCAAGAGAAATGCAAACAGAAATTACAGTTTTAATTGGCCAGAAGTGCCCCCCTAGAGGAAATGGTACACCCCCCTTGTGCCCCCTACATGTATTTACTTAACCCTAGTTTCGGTGACTGTATAAAAACATAAAAACGCTGCAGGAAATACTGCCTATCAGTACTGTATTTGCCCTAACAAGAAGGAAGTTTTTAATGTACTTGTCAGGCCTGCACAAACTCCTGTAGCATCCAATCTTCTTGTCAAGTTGCACTCTTCAACAATTAGATCATAGTGGAGTACATTTTGTGTGATGTGTGCTGATCTTTATTCCTCTCCCATCCACAATCAACAGGCTCATCATAGAGGCAGGCTGGAAGCATGACCCACTTTCAGTTATAAATCTAGGCAATTGTACTTTACAGGTACAATGTACATGTAGGAGGCAGAAATACTTTATTTTGCAGATGTGCATACAATCTATTGAGTGTGGTTTTTTTTTTAATGGGATGTTTTGTCAATATAATTGTCACTCCATACTCAAAATAGTAACCGAGTAACCAACCTGTGTGTGTTTATCCTGATCATTTTATAAAACAACATTGCGAAATAGATGAGTCAGGGTTCTCCTTGAGCACAAGCTATCGTATCAAATTGATACGGGCATTGTTTTTTTTTATTTGATTATTATTTTGTTTTTACAAAAATCATCAAGCTAACTCCATTTAGCATGCTCCAAAGATAAATACCAGGTAGAAAACATTTGGAGGACCTCGTTTCAATTCAGCATGGGTCAGTGTGCTTCATGGCAAACTTGCAGAATTTGGGTCTTGCAGAATTAGAGTGCCCCCACAGCTCTGAAAAATCATGGGTAGAACCCTGCTACGAAGTGAACATCAAAAAGGAAACTAGTTTTCACTGCATGAGATTAAGTATTGCATGCTGGCATCAGATGAACAGCAAATTTGAACTGTACGGTGTTGAGATATTGAGGGAGATCGATCGGTCAAAGTCAACAGGGTTAATAAATGTTGGGCTCTGTGTCTGGAATTCATCAAGTGGTACAGCTGTTGAATTCCAAGTGGTACAGCTGGAAACAGTAACAGCTTTAGTACCTAGACATTGTCATCACTAAAACAATAAATGCAGATGTCTTGAAGGACATTTGTCTATATTGCTGTGTGCTGTTATTTATGATAGCAGCACAGAATGAAGAACTACATTTGTACATTGTGTGTATGCAAATCTGGATGTGATACTTATGATATTTCACATTTTAAACAAATGTCAAGAATATTCATAAGAAATGACAACAATACGTTGTGACTTGATTTCATTGTTAGTGACATGTAAAGCCTTAATTAGACAATACCTGTAATTACATTTGCTGAAGGCAGGCCGTCTACAATGTCATTGTACTCCATAACTGTCTTCCATGGCAAAAAAAAAAGGAGGCACCGGTCTTCTTTTTTTCCTGCCAACTTAAGGCTGTTTGCGGATTAGCAGCTACAGCTACGGCTACGACTGTTGATTAGGGTATTGCTAAGGACGTATTATATACTTCACTGCATGATGACGCGGAAATCTAGCCGTAGCTGTAGCCGCCAATCCGGACATGGCCTCAGGCTGTTTGCAAATCAGTGGCTACGGCTATTGGTATGATGATGCGGAAATCTACATGTTGTTGTAGTTGTAGCTGTAGCCGTAGCCGCCAATTTTGGACAGGCTGATTGCAAATTTGTGGTTGTGACTGCAGCTGTGACTGTGGCTACGGCTGTGGCTGGATTTGCCACATGTACAATGCAAGTCTCGCACTCATTTCAACATTTCTTGAAGCCTCGGATCCTACATACCTACATACCTACAAATGTACACAGTGTACAATGAACAAAGTATGTGATCCAAAACTGGTAAACATATGATGAAAATTTGAGAATGTCTCAAATTAATCAAAACAGTACTTCAAATAGCAGAGAAAGGTCCAAAACTATTTTTAAAAAAATTGTTTTAAGAAATTTGGTTGGGCACACTATGTCGTCGAAAATGCATTTACGCTTTTGCAGCGTGAGGGACGGGCAAAAGGAACATAAAACATAATTAGCTTTTGAACGTGAACACTTCACAATGCACCCTTAATGGTTTCACATACATATTTTACACTTTGAAAGTATAAACCCTTTAAATATTTAATGATTTTCTAATTCAATGTCATTTTTTACAACAGGGGTCTTGAAACCCAAAATGGTGTAATTTTGTCCGTCTCTCACGGACCAAATACAAAATTGGCTTTGCATTCGCATTCACAGGAAGTATGAACCGGGCTTTACAGTCTTGATACTTGTGTCCTTAAAAGCAAGACACTTAACCATTGTTGCTTCGTCCTTCGGATGGAACGTAAAGCTGTTGGTCCCGTCTGTTGTGTAGTGCACGTAAAAGAACCGAGGTACACTTATCCCTAAGAGAAGGGGTTTGCCCCTGTGTTTCTGGCAGTGGCTGCTGAGTGCACCGCAGCACCTTGTTAAAGTGTTACATAAACAGGTCTCATAATTCACAAATTTCAAAAACCTGTTTGGGACGCCCATAAATAAAACACTAATTTAAAGCTAGTTATAAATTTGATTCATTTACTTTCATTATCTTTCCCTGTTTCTCTTTGTAGATGATGCTCCACGCATGGAACGGCTATGAGAAGTACGCATGGGGAGCCAATGAGCTCAAGCCCATCTCCCACGTCGGTCACTCGGCCAGTATCTTCGGCCGCTCTTCCGTTGGTGCAACCATCATTGATGGCATGGACACACTGTACATCATGGGCCTCAAAGATCAATTCATGAAGGCCAGAACCTACGTGGCACACGACTTCCACTTTAGCGCTGTGAGTAGATACATGTAGACCAATAGTACGATACTTTTGGGGAGTCTTCCCTTAAATTGTTCAATGATGAGTAAGTGGGACTAGAGCCCGATTTCATAGAGCTGCTTAAGCAGAAAATATTGCTTAACATTTTCTGCTGAGCAAAACTCAGCAGGATACCAGTTAAATTTTGTACATGTAAAATGGTATTTTAGCTTGTAACCCTATTTTGGTAATCGCAATTTTGTTGTGCTTAGCAACTTTTTTATGCTTACTGTGTAAGCAGCTCTATGAAATTGGGCCCATTGAGCTTGTCATGTCACTAGTCCCTGAGCTACATGTACATGTACATGTAGTGCACTTGTCCATATTTCATAAATAGGGATGCTTCTCAACACTGAACTATCCAGCCGGAACAAAATGAAAGTCTAGTAGGCATGCTGGGACATTTAACATTATATTCATTTCAAAGTTGGATTTGAAACTTGGCATAGTGGAAGTTAAACTACATGTAAGAGAGGTTTGCGGTAACACCATGTTAAAATCTCTTTTGAGTATAAGTGTTGGTTCGGAAAAGAACCGGTGGTTAACGCCGACTCAACGTTTCGATCAGTATGCTCTGATCGTCTTCATTAGTCGTTAACCACCAGCTCTTTTCAGAACCAGCACTACTCAAAAGAGATTTTAACATGGTGTTACCGCAAACCTCTCTTAATTATATTCATTAATGAATGGATACTGCTGCAAATGCAAAACTAATCAAATGTTGATTAGTGCTAATTTCAAAGGGGGGGAGGAGAAGGCATACGTGTATTACCCAGATCCTTCTGAATCCCATTTTGGCCAAGCTGCATAAGATCCCAAGCCGTATGTACAAAAATGTATCTTTCTTCCAAATACAGCCTGATGACCCCATTCCTTCTAAATCCTCCCATAGCTGAAACCCACTGTGACCCCTAGTCCGTCTGGACCTCATCCACTGCAATGTCCTAAAACCAGTCGTTCTGAATACTTCACTTCAGCAAAGAGGATGTGGAAGGATTGGGGCTAGGTAGGGGCTAGGTTAACCGAGAGAGTTTAGAATATAATCCAGTTCAAAGCCCTCCTCCTTGTTTTTAGAGTCAGAAAGGATCTAGCTCCTACTTATCTTCGAATCTTATTTCTGATAAAGCCCACAGCTCTCGCAATCTGCGTTCTTCTTCTTCTTCTTCCCATGGGATTGTCCCTTGCACCCCACACTTACAGTGAGATGTGTTATGACCAATGAGCATTCACAGTCAGTGCACCGACATTATGGAACAATCTCCCTCATCACATCTGTCAGGCATCATTTTTTTAATCCTTCAAAGCCACGTTAAAAACTCATTTGTGCTTATTCTAGGTTACTACAATTTGTACGTATTCTTTGTCGTTTTGTGCAGCGCTTTGAAACCTTTGTAAAAGGCGCTTTATATTATTCAGTTATTAGGCCTATTAAATGCTAAAATGTTCAAAACCCATTTGCTCTAACATCCCTTTAACCGAATTCAATTTCTAAACCAAAGCACAAAGCAGATGGAAACCACTTAGAGTTCATGAGGATTTTGACAGGTGCAGCAAAACGTGCATGTACATGTACATACGTACATTTAGCTGGTGCTCAGCATTAGAGTGTGTGTGTGACTTACACTTACATTTTGTAGAATTTCCATGCTGTGGAGCAAAAGAGCATTGTATAAAGAATAACACATTTAAGTGCCTGTAAACAAAACATGCTCAGGATGTGCTATGCTACCTGAGAACATTCACCACAGTTCATTGATTTAACTATTTTTTTATTCTGCTGGCAGCAATACATTATGTTTAACAGAGGCTGGAAAGTAAAACATTTTGAAAAGTGTCATCCCAGACCCCGGCCACAATAGGCTAAATGTACATCAAATTTAAGCAAGATAAAATTGATATAAATTTCACATAGAATTCATGGAAAGTCACATTTATAAATTTTTAAATTAAACAGAATGGCATAACATAGAATTCATGGAAAGTCACATTTATAAATTTTAAGTTAAACAGAATGGCATAAACTGTGGCAATTAACAGCAATGCACAAACTCACAGCCTAAAAAACAAGAGCGAAAAAGAAGAGAACAAAATGGCTTTATGACTTACAAAAAAGTTCTCTTAAGATTGATAACGTTTTAAAGCAAACATACAGCAAGAGCATTATGTGAGAAAAACAATATATACAAGAAATTTAATTGGGCCAAAAAAAATACGGCCCCAGCTACAGTTAACCCAGGAGAGGACCCAAGAGGAGCCAAAATGGCTGGGACATGTAGATGAAAAACATTTACCGGCCTCACTAAAGAATATCATTTTCAGGGTTCTATGCACAATCTATATTTAGTGTATCCGGACGATATATGCAAATTTTGCAATAAAATGAAAATTTGATACACAAACATTTATTTATTTTTATTTTATTTTTTTGCATGTAATTTTACAAATATCATCAAGATAAAACCATTTAGAATGATCCAGATTTAAGACTTGCCGTTTGAAACCAAGATAAACACCAAGCTGAAAATATTCCAAGGACCTCTGTTCAATTCAGTGTGCTTTGGCCAAACTTCCAAAATTTGGGTCCAGAATGCTCCACAGTTATGAAAAAATCCTGGGGAGAATCCTGATCTTATGCCATAAATAGGTGACAAGAAGAATAAACACCTACTGTGCATAATGTAATGTAATGTACATGTACAAGCCTTAATGCTTGGTTGTTGCCTGGATTGGAGCATAGAGAAAGGACCTCCAAGGTTGTTGTTAGGTCAAGGGCAAAAAGGATTTGTTTTTTCCTTGAAAAGGGACCCTCTATGATGAAAGTTTATTTATCTATTGGAACATCTACATTACATATATGTACAGGGGCACAAGGCAATGACCTGGGGCATTTCACTCCATAGAAGCAATTGCCTTGGTTGCTTCCGTAAAGTAACCGGCCTGATTGTACATGTGACATGTGTGCACCCAGATCCCTGTAGAGTAAACGGCATACACGACATCAGGTGTACGGTGTGTGGTACGTGTTGAACACTTGGTAGAAACACTGACTCACTCAGATTGACACCATTATGACCTGATTTCATAAACAGTTAATCACAGACAATTCTCTGCGTGGACCATGTGGACAGGTTTAAAAAAAAAAAACAGGTCATGGTTACATCTGCTAAAATGCAAACTGTTTTCTCTTAATCTTGGCCTGTATTTTGCCGAGAATATTATGAATGGGTTTGTCATGGGTTCTGGTTAAAAACTTTCAAGGAATTGTACGCATTTTAAATGTGTAGCTTATTGTATTTTCAATTTGGCTGTCTTTTTCTGAGAATATTAGGAATCTGTTTGTCATGGGGTTCTTGTTAAAACCTTCAAGGAAATGTACTGCATTTTAAATGTTATTGGTTTTTTCAAACCTGTTTGTTTTAAAGAGGGACTGTGGTCCTGATCATAGCAGGCCTGTGAATGCGGAATCACAAATGTATGAAAACTCACCCAGTTACTGCACACGCGTGCACGCTCCATAGATAGGTTACAGGGCCTGCGTGCACCCTTGCTCAGGGGGTGCATGCATCCTTGCAGTTAAAGTAGGCTTAAAAGCTGGGTTAGAGTTCATGAGGCCATGTACAGCCACAGGCCTGCTATGATCAGGATGACAGTACCCCCTTTAAAACAGTGTTAAAGTAGATCTTTAAACTTTTTTTCTTTTCATTTTCCTTCGCACCCCCACCCTTATTCTCTGCCTGGCATTTGCATTATTTTATTGAAGGGCCAAGGCCATTTTCATTTTGCTAAGGGTACAAAATTACAACTCAGGGCTGTTAAATTCAAGAAAATCTCCAGTGTACGTGTACATAGGCCAACAGCACAAGTTCAGGGAAAGGGGTTCAGTATTAAAAGCTGGACTTACAATTTAGTATATATCTTCCAAAGTATAAATGGAGAAACACTAGACTGCAGGACTTGGTGGAGTTGTTGGCACAGTGCTCAGATTACTGGACTTTGGCCATTTGAATGATTGATCCATTTGGGTATTTAAAGGGCCTGTGGTTACTCACCAAACGCTAAATTACTGGAATCAGGCCAGTGATCCAGTGGATATTTCAACCCCAGGGGTTTTACTGGCCTGATGCAAAAATTGTGGACACTGTCCATTGTTCAGTGGGTATTTCAAGCCCAGGGATTATTATAGGCCAAGTGATAAAATTATTGGACTCTGGCCATCGATTCAGTGGTACAGGTGTAGTTCAAGCCTGGGGTTTACTGGCCAAGTGATAAAATTATTGGACTCTGGCCACTGATCCAGTGGGTATTTCAAGCCTGGGGGGTTACTGGCCTGATGCTAAAATTACTGGACACAGTCCATTGATCCAGTGGGTATTTCAAGCCCGGGGTTTACTGGCCAAGTGATAAAGTTATTGGACTCTGTCCATTGATCCAATGGGTATTTCAAGCTCAGGGGTTTACTGGCCAAGTGCTCAAATTACTGGATTTAGGCCAGTGGGTATGTCGAACCCTATGGGTTACTGGCCATATGCTAAATTACTGGCTCTGACCATTGATCCAGTGGGCGTTTCAAACCCTACTCGTCCATAAAAAATATCTTTGAGAGTAAAATTTAGAGCCAGTTCTCTTTAAATCTTGCAATAAAATCAACAAGTAGTACATGTACTATATATAGCCTTATCAAGTTACAGAAAATGAACACCGGGTATGTTTATTTGATGTCTGTAAAAATGACCCACACAATCAGTTTCTGCTTATGAAGATCAAGGAAATAGAGACAATGCACAGTACAATTTTTTTTTTAATGACAAATGACTAGATAAGGAAGTAAGGAAGTATTTGGTTTTCCCAGAAGCTGTGCCCAGATGCCGGAACTCACTATCGCCCAACATTCATACTTGTACATTTATGTTCATCAAAACAAACATAAACTTTTAAGTTGCACCAATTACCGTCTTAAGGTTCCTTCACAATGCAGTGTTCATCTCTTAGACTGTTGTTTCAGCGCATTACTACTAATTGGAAAAGTGCGCTTTAATAAATGCTATCATTGTTATTTTATTTTATTGTTAATACTAAGTATACAGTGCATTGTTGTCGTCCAGGCCAGAGACAAAACCCAAATGCCAGGGATGACCGACCTTTAGTTTTCCGTGTTTGGGAATCAGAGACGACTTTCATTTAGGGAGTTCTATACTTGTCAGTCAGAGCGTTTCTAATTGTGTTACTTCCCTTTTGATGTTTGTTTTCCAGTCAAGCGACTTGTCTGTATTCGAGGTCAACATCAGGTTTGTTGGCGGATTGCTGTCTGCATTTGCTCTGACCAGTGATGAGGTAAAGTACACCCACTTGAAACTAATTGGAACTCTGAGCACTTTATTTATATCCGAGTGTTGCATTTGACTTAAAGCACTATGTACATTGTACATGTATTGTCAACACACCCTTTAAAGGCACTGGACACTATTTGTAATTGCTCAAAATAATTGTCAGCATAAAAACTGACTTGGTAACGAGCAATGGAGAGTTGTTGATAGTATAAAACACTGTGAGAAATTGATGTACAGGCAGTCAAAATGAAATAAAACTACAGTTGTGATGCAAGGAAATTTGCCGTTGGGGTCAAAGGGAATTACCCCCATTGCCTCCATGAAGGATCACTAGGCGTACTGCACAGGGGGCGGGGCGCTGGGGGGGCAACTTTCTCCCAAATTCGGGCAAACCAATGGGACAATTTTCGGCACGGCAAGAAGAAGAAAAATGGATAGAGAAATTACCCGGTATGTTAGAAATAAGTACTTATGTTTCTAGCTGTTTAAAATTTCAGGGCAAATCAACCCCTCTGTCCCCCCCCCCCTCTAACCACCTGGGAGTCCCATACACCCATGATTGGTGTACATTATGTAGAAAAGTTGGGAATACATTGTCTGGTACATAAAACTACATACAAATGTGAGTAGTTAAAGGCCCTGTACACTATTGGTAAGATCGAAAAACACAATGTTCACAGATTCACACGTAACTTACATGATTTAAAGTAAGTAATGGTAGAAAGGGTTCCTTAAAATATTTCTGCCTAAAATGCTATCGTTTCTGAGAAACGAGTAAAACAATAGTAATTATCGTGCGCGATAATTTGAAAAAACAGAAAACACATAAGATCTCTTTTCACTATTTTCTCGTGACCTCGATGACCGATTGAGCTCAAACTTTCACAGGTTTGTTTGTTCATGCATATGTTTAATGACACAAAATGTGGACACTGATTTTGAGCTGTTACCAAAAGTGTACAATACCTTTAAAGGGATGGTATTTGTTTGGTAATCACTCTAAATATTAATGGCAATAAAAACTTACTTGGTTAGAAGGACAGCAGCTTTCAACAGTGTAAAGCATTTTGAGAATCATTTCACTTTGGAGTAATGTGGTTATAGAAAAATAGATCAGTTTTGATCAGAAAAAAATTGAATCTGAGAAGCGTTTCTGTCAGAAACGTTTCTCAGATTGTGTAATCCAAAATTGTTGCGGATTATTCTTCCTGCGTGGACATTAACCGCTCTGAATTTTTCGGGATATCTCAAAAACGCTACCACCTTTTGAAATGATATTTTCACAGGTTAGTTTTATTACATACATGTAAATCTACAGTTATATAGGATTAAAACAATCGAACGGTTCCAAAAACCAAAGGTACATATACATTGCCTTTAACAAGGTTCACATTTATATTAAATTTGCACTGCGGATATTTAAAGGAACCTTACAGAATTGGTTTTGCTAGCAAAACAGTTGCTGGCAGTGTAAGCACTTTATGTAATCCACCATAAACTGACAAACCTGTAGAAGTTTGAGATCGATCGGCCATCTGGGTCACGAGAAAATAGTGAAAAACCGATTACACATTTGCATGAAATCAAATAGATTCAACAAATGAATAAAACGCTCACTGAGCGATAAACTCCAATCGGAAAATTAGTTTATTCATTTCTCATCAAAAATGGCATTGCCGACAGAAATATTTCAAGGGATGTTTTCTACTATCATCATCATTACACAGTGTAAGTTTTACATGTATGTAAATCTGTGATCAAAAGTATATCTTATAAGTTTTTTTCTTACCAATTCTGTAACGTTCCTTTAACAAATATTATTTGGTTTTACCCAAGATACACTGATGTGTGTGTAAAGTGCTGTATACGTACATGTACATATACATGTATAGCCTACTCAGTACTTCCCCCCCCCCCCCCCGAGTCTTGTGAAAAAGGTTCACATTGTAAATTTGTCTTCATTAGATTAATTATTAACAGTAAATTGGGTGATATTTACACTTGAATGAAAACATTTTTATGGGAAGTGAAATCAATATCCCTGCTGTGGATTTTCACACTACATTTTCAGTTGCAAAAATCAATAAGTATGCACATACATGTATTATATGCTGGCCCACAAGTTTTAGGCGTCATTTTACAGTGAGTTGACCAACCGAAGCTGGTTGTGTTTGGTGGCATCCATGTGCTCTTGACTGTGTAATTTTGTGTGTACAGTGTTAATGCATTCACCGCATGATATCATATTGCAATTTGGCAGAGGTTTTTTGGTTTTTTTTCTTTCTTTTTTTCACTGTCATTCAAAACTGAAGTGGATGGATGATACTGAATGGTCAAACGGTAGTGAGGGGTTACATCGTTTCTGCCGCCATGATTACATTGAATTGATTGGTTCTGTTTGATGTGTCAAATCAATTTTGAATCATGTGCGCTTCAGTGTTATTACAAACTCTCATGGACGAAGACACTTTTGAGGCCAAACGAAAAAATAGTTGTGTTTCCTATTACACGACCAAAGCTAGAAAATTGTGCAGAACTGACTTTAAGCCTTATTTGTGTGTACATTGATATCAATCAGTCTGTTGGTGCTGCAGTCTTAAAGGAACATTACAGAATTGGTTTTGCTAACAAAACAGTTGCTGGCAGTGTAAGCACTTTATGTAATCTACCATATACATAAACTGACAAACCTGTAGAAGTTTGAGATCGATCGGCCATCTGGGTCACGAGAAAATAGTGAAAAACCGATTACACATTTTGCATGAAATCATATTGATTCAACAAATGAATAAAACGCTCACTGAGCGATTAACTCCACTCGGAAAATTGGTTTATTCATTTCTCATGAAATATGGCATTTCAGACAGAAATATTTCAAGGATGTTTTCTACTATCATCATCATTAGACCGTGTAAGTTTTATGTAAATCTGTGATCAAAAGTATATTTTTACAATTTTTTTTCTTACCAATTCTGTAATGTTCGTTTAACATGTTTTTAAAGGGCTGAATGGTGGTATTCACGTAACATTGGGACACACTTCGGGTGTGCAGAAGTGCTGTTAAGAACTGCAAATTATTATTACTACATGTATTATTTATGTACTGTATGAATTCTGACATTGCCACTTGTAAACCGTTACAAAGGACTGCACACAAAATTTTAAAAAATATAATAAATTTACCATGATCCCACTGTCATATTCTTTGCCAAAAAAAACATTTAGAGCCAAAGAAGAAAAGAAAAAAAACTCTTATCTTTTATTTTTTTATTTTTATACACAATTTTTTTTCAACCCTGTACAATTTCATTTTCATGCTCTTTTTAAGTAGGATTAAAAGCTTTGTGTGGTGGAAGTATAACTAAGAGAGGTTTGGTGTTAAATCTCTTTTGAGTAGTTTGGCTCTGAAAAGAACCGGTGGTTAACGACTCAACGTTTCGATCAGTATGCTCTGATCGTCTTCAGGAGTATGCTGGACTCTGTTGCTGGATGCTGCTGAAGTTCTTTTTAACGTAACATTTCACCACCTGTCTTTTATATTACAAAGACTGAACGTCATACTTTGCAGGGTGAAAGCTGACCAGACTTCAACGTTTATTGTGTTACCCCCCCCCCCTCCCCCCAAAAAAATAATAATTTGCATGCAACTTGCTGTGCATTAGTTTAAAATTGAGGGGTAATTATTTATTGAGTATTTTGTTATGCGCTTGTGTACATTTTATTGAATGGGCATGATATAAATCAATAAAATATTATTAGTACATGTACATGTAGTAGTATGTGTACATGTACGTGCTTGATTAATTTGCTTTCAATTATGAAGGTTTGAATGTGTTTACATACATTAACACAAGTGTGATAAAGGCGCACTGATGCTAGTTCAAGGGCATGACCATGTATCATTAATACCATCGTGAGCATTTCTAGCGGGGGAGAGGCAGTCATTAAATGTTCACAATGTTTGTATGGTATTCGGCACAGTGTTGGATGTGCAATGAATAAAACTTGTTCCAGTTTGAATTAGTTCATAGACATGTGCTTTCTACTATTACTGGTTTGAAGTGGATGTCAGGGTGTTCATGGTGAACCATTGTTTTATTTTATTGTTGTATTTTTCATCGGTTGCGAGACATTCTGATACAAACCTGTTTTAGATTCAAGGTTAATTCTTACCAAATGCTCTTCATGTGTGGAGATTTTTTTATTTATTATGTGATCAACTTCAAATTCAACTTGTTTTTGCCAAGTGCATTAATACATGTACGACCATCTGGTATCCGAAACTTGAATGAGTCTGTGCTTGGCATCAAGTACATGTAGATCAGGGTCCAAATTTTTATAAAGCTGCTTTTAAGCACAAAGAGTAGCTTAGCGCAAACAAAATTATGCATTTTTATAAGAATAAGGTTACCAACCTAACTACCATGTCACATGTGCAATTTGTGACGGGTATCCTGCTCATTTCTGCAAAGCAGAAAATTTTAAAGCAATGTTTTATGCTTAGGCAGCTCTATGAAAATGGGTCCAGGAAAACTGTACTCACAATACATGTAACTTTTTTGTAAGTACAGTACTCGCATACTGTACATGTACATATGGTTTTGTAACAACCTGGGTAGTGGAAGCCGTGGGATCACCTTAAGGGGATCATGATGCGACTTTTTATTTCAAATTTCAAGTAACAAACACCGAAGGAAGCTTTGAATAATTTAGAGTTGAACAAAGAAATTGACTAGCGTGGGATTAACCTGCATTGAACTCCGGATTAACGTGCTGGCGTCTACCAACTGAGCTATCTAGCCCTAATGTTGGCGGTCTCCCTATTTTTAAAATTTTTGTTTCTGGGTGCCAGTCAGAAGCCATTCAACTTGTAAGTGCTGTATATAGCCAGGGATCACACCCAAGTTTACGATACAACCTGGGAAGTGACTGTCCATTGTGGACAAACAGGTTTGCTGCATGAAATTTTATAACTGCCATCTCTCAGAGACTTCATAATGTATAAATTTGCAAACATCACTTACATGTACATGTATGTTAAAAGATCAATAATATCATAAAATTCAGTATTTGAAATATCTCCAACAAGTCGGTAGAAATTGCCATAAAAAGTGGGTTTCCTTCTGTTTGCTCCACCCTGTAGTGTCGTTTACCATCTTTACACACAATGTGCTAACATGTCCAATCAACTCCCAATGTTCCCCTTCAGAAAAGATTATCCTACAAATCCCTGCATATGATCATGGTTACAAATCAACCACCCCCCCCCAAGATAAAATAATGAAAACATAAAGTCATACCCCTTATTTACAGTAAACTCTTGTTAAATAAGGCCAAGTAGAAAAAGAAACAAGTTTCTCGTCCGGACTTTTAAAAAAAAAAAGGTGGAGGCAGCGCTTTACTATTTACTACATCATGTACATATGTTTCAATTTTTTGCTATTTTTTCCAAGATGGCCGCCCTGCTAAATATGGCTGGCCAAAGTATATTTATTCACAGATATTGTGATATTTGAGTATACTGATGCAATGGATAACAAAACAAATGATTTGTATCATTTTAGTCAATTTGCTAAGCAAGTTTCAAAATTCAGAAACAGTGACAAATGTACAATGTACATGTGTTCAGCTTGAATTAGCTACAAGAAGCTATTTATAAAAATGTACATCACAGCCTGGCTGTTGTATTGCAGAGGTGAAAAAAGAGTCTAGACAAATTTTTAGGCAAACAAAAAACCAAGGAACTCCTTTTTGTCCCCCGAATTCCCCCCTTTTTTTAAAATAGTAAACAGTTTTTTAAGAAGGAGGCGGCGGCCAAAAAGGAGGTGGACGGGGACGAGAAACTCAGAAGTTTTTTTAATTGGCCTAACGAGATCGCTGGGACTGGCCAAATCACCTCTACATGACAGGAAGGTCATTATAAGAGGACAGCAAAATAAAGAAACACAAAGCAGAGATGAGATTTGGGACTTCAGAATGTACTGACTCTTTCTAAGCAGAACCTCTTTATAACAGAGCTCTTTACAGCGAGGGTTGATGGTGCATGTAGTTCAGTACCCTTCAACTTAGCAAGGAAACGAGGGCCAGCTGCCATCCTTGAGGCGAAATGGGGTCATAATACGTGTACATACATGTAGCTACAGCAACTCAAATACTATTTCAATATTGATAACCTTGGCTTATGGCTCATCAAACATGGTCATTTATCAGCCACTCACGTGTACATACACTTGTTGCTTGTGGCCTGATCATTGCTTTAAGCCCCCCCCCCAACCTTCAAAACCCCTCCAAAATGCCTTCAAGTTGAAAAATGAAAATATCATTTTAAAGGCAGGGTATACTTTTGGTAATTGTCAAAAGCCAGTATCCTCACTTGGTGTATCACAACATACTGTATTATGCATCAAATTTAAGCTCAGTTGGTCGTCAAAGTTGCAAGAAAATAATGAAAGAAAAAATACCCTTGTTGCATAGAATTGTGTGCTTTCAGATGCCTGAGAGGAACATGAAGCCTTTCTCAGATTCAAATTTTTGGTGAAAAATTACCTCTTTCTCTAATGTCAGTGTTTTATAATATCAACAGCTCTCCAGTGCGCTCTTTACCAAGTTAGTTTTTACAGTCAAACATTTTTGGAGTAATTTACCAAAGGTATAGCCTCCCTTTAAGATATGTACATGTACAATGTACATGTACATTGTAGTTCCCTCACAAAGCCTTTCCGTTTGTAGAAAATTCAGAGGATTAAGTACATCATGGAAATTTAAAAATACAAAAATATTAACAATGACAGTCCTAAATTAGATTTCTAGAGGAGGTGGGGCTGGTGGAGGAGGCCCCTCAACATCTCCCTCAACACAACCCCTACCACTACCCCCACACTACCCCCACACTACCCCCACCCAACGACAACCTTCCCACCATTACCCCACCATTATTAACCCCCCACACACACACACACAAACGTGCAATGACCTCCAATTGTGGACCCCTCTTTGCTCAACTCTTTGTCCTGACAAACATGGACCCCATTGTTTTCCTTTGTGGTAGCAGTAGTGGACCTATTGTCCCTGTTGTTGTAAGTCCTCGATTTGAATGTCAAGTACACACACACCCAAATGTGACCTCCAATTGTTGACCCTCCTTTGTTCAGATCTTTGTCCTGACAAACGTGGACCCTATTGTTTTCCTTTTGTGATAGCAATTGTGGACCTTTTGTACCTTTTCTTGTAAGTCCTCAGTCATGTACACACACACACAAGTGTGTAATGACCTCCAATCGTGGACCCTCCTTTGTTCAACTCTTTGTCCTGACAAACGTAGACCCCATTGTTTTCCTTTGTGATAGCAAATGTGGACCTATTGTCCCTTTTGTTGTAAGTCCTCGGTTTGAATGTCACTACAAACTCACACACACATCACTACCTCCCCCTCCCCCCCCCATCACACATTGTATTTTTTAAATCCCAGGTTTTTCTTTGTCCCGGTAGTTAACATCCTCACATAGACTTTGTACACAACATTCCTTGTGGAGGACCCAGATCTCTAGAATTCCCCTATGGAGACCTTTTCTTTTCCCTGTTTTGTTTTGTTCTCAGTCTCCATAAGGTAGTGAAGATTAAGGTACACAAACACACGCAGACCACTTACCACACCCCAATTACATGTAGCCTTTAATTTAACAGTCATTTATTAAGGTTATAAAATGTAATTGTTTTTGGTGTGGTATGTATATTTATTATAACGGTCTACATAGACGCTTCCTATCCAATACACAACCTTGTTAATGTCTTGACTACTGTCATTACAACCATTACAGCAAGGTTTCTATTTCTGCAAGGCCAGGTGCATGTATGCGTAGCATGTCATTACCATGACAAATGCTTCACATGTTGGATTGATTGTCATTAATTAAAATAATTATTTATTTTTACTATAATTTATGTGCAAAATGATAATAGAAATCAAGTTGTAATAATGGAGGTTTTCAGGCCTGGAATTACACGGTCTCTTCTCATTTCAATTCTGGTCTTGTAAATAAAATTCTGGTCCAGTAAAGATTCTGAGCTACTCAGGCATGCAACTTTTCCTCTGATCAGCTGATTTCCTCTTTTTTATTCTCAGTTTTACCAAAATTGAAAAATACTGTACCAAATCATTGAAATTTTGTAATTTCCTCTTTTTTGATGAAGTTACAGTTGCATGCCTGGCTACTGTACAAGCCCTGTGGTCTTGTGGATTTGTCCCCCAAATTCATTCAAGCCCTGCCTTGACTTTCCTGGGGTTTTATTTTATGGGAATTGGCTTTGTAATGTAAAAAGGCATAAGAGGGGGGGGGGTAAAATTTCACAAAGGGGGACCATGGCATGATGCCTCAAAAGCAGGGATCCTCGTAGACCAACCCCTTAGTTGACACATGAGGAAGGAAATGGTTAGTTAAATGCCTGTGTCTATTTGTTTTCTTTGGGAAGAAAAATATTTCCCTTTCAGGAATTAAACTTTCAACTCTTTAGTTCCAAAATTCAACATCTCACATGAGAAAATACATGCAGGAATATTCATCCAGCAATTTTGCAGCTAGACAAATATTTATTAATAGACAGAACAGATTTTGTTCACATTATTGGACCATTCAGAATAATCGATAAATGAAAATTTCAATCGTTTTTTTCCGAAATCGTTGAAGTCGCGTCTTTTGATTGCTACATGAAATGTCTAGTTCTGACTGAAGCTTTTCTACTACCCAGTTAACCGCGTCGCCATGACTACTGAAAAAATAAGCTTGACTAATGTCGAGGTTGCGACTAATTGAAGCGCGATGATTTTTAAATATTGACTGAATATTTAATTTACCCTATACACTGGAAAAAAGAGTACTGCCTCAAATGAGGCAGATATTTTAAATGAATGCTCTCCGAGCTCTGAAGTTTTCATAAACCAAGAAGGGTATTGTCTTGAAACTTACTATGTATATAGATTGTAGTATGTATATGACACCCAAATTATTTTGGTGCGTTGACGTCATCGATGACGTCATAACAATTAATCAACGTTTAATATTAAAAACAATCATAATCGGAGAACCATAAATGCTACATGTAAGGTACTTGCACCATAAAAAAGCTCCGGCCGAATTGTACACATCACATTCAAAGGGTGACCCCATACGACCTGAGATATATTTCTAAGTGAAATTGGCCATTAAAATATCAAAATCTCGATCCAATACCTTACGTGGCATGTGGCATACTACTCGCGACTGATTCCAGTGCAACGGAGTGGAAGCTAGCCTTATGTCAAGACGCTTGTTGCCTGACATTTAATTGCTATGTTAAATGTCGTCCCCATTTCATTCAAACACAATCTGACATCACTCACGAACACCTGTGTGTTTGTTGTTTACAAACACTGTACGTCTAGTTTTTGTTCTGTTTTTTTTCTTCTTCTCCATCTTCTTCCGCTCAACTCTTCTCTACAGCATAACTCAAGATTGAAACAGAATTTAATCTTGAAACTCATCAGTCAGTTGGACCTCAATACAGGGACGGCACGCGCACAATGACGTCATGGTGACGTCATCCAGTGTCGAATTACAAGGTTTTGAGAATTGAAAATGACCATTTGCTATTCACTGTATCTCATTGAATTTGAAAGCTATGATGTTCATATTTAGGCATCTGATAGTTCAAGACTGGGGCAACATTGATAAGTAACACAAAATCGTATGACCTTTACTTCTGGTCGTACTGGAAGGTCAAAGTCTGCCTTTGTGTTTTTTCGTGAAAATTTTCAATTTTGGGGCATAACTCAAGATTGAAATTGAATTGAGTATTGAAACTCATAAGACAATTGAACCTTAATATCAAGACGACACAAACTTGATGATGTCATAATGACGTCATCAAGTTTTGAATAACATTAAATCAAAGTTTAATATTAAAAAAAATCATAACTCATGAACCACATGTTGGATTTTTACAATCCACACATCATCGGACAGGTCGTTAAAAGTTTAACAAACCCTACACGCAGGTTGACCCCATTTGACCTTAACTTCTGGTTCAAATCGGAAGTTGAAAATTTCAACAGTTCATATCTCAAAAACTACTGATCATTTTATAGTTTTTTTGTTTCAGGTTTTAGAATGTTAAGCCAGTGCACTGAAATAACAATATTTTGACCTTTACATCTGGTCGAAAAAGGCGCCCGTTTAAGTTGACCTGCATTGACGACACGCGATAGTGAAAGAACACATGTACACATAAGCTCTACCTGTACAGCCACGTGTACAATGCACGTGTAGTTTTGTTGTTTACGTGGGCATTGCACTGTACAGCTACATGCGGCATGGAATACATCGTCGTTTGTTGTTTCATCGATATTGCACACCCAAAGATAGTCCGTCTAATATTAACAGTCTTAAAAGACACAAACAATACATCAAATGAAAGCCTGTGCTCTAACTTAGATCTAATGCAGTTCCATCAAGGGATTTTGTTCCTTTGTTGACGATATTAACGATTTAAAAACACGCATCGTCAGAAAAGCGCGATCGCCATGACTGTGTACATTGCACGTACATGTAAGACACACTGTAAACTCCATACGGGCTGTACCTACACAGAGAGCCAGTGTCACACGCATGGCGTCGTTCCGTTCATTCATGAATTATTTGCATTGTTTATCTAACAATTGTGAACAACGGTGAACCTGTATAGCACCCTCTTGTTTGTTGAGAATTCTCGCACTATTGAATACGGAAGCGTTTGGGGATATTAGTTACAGTTTATCCTCACGTAAATTCATCGAATTTTCCCACCACAATTCATTCAAGGTCTGTGCGGTATTAATAAATAAAGCCTTGGCGCAGTTGTTTAATCTATTATTTTAAAAGTTTATTATTTAAAACTTTTTAACGTGTGAACCATAATTATGTTAAGAGTTATAATTTTGTTGTGCCATCTTGTAACTTTGGGCACATTTAACATGTTATCAAAAAGATTTCACCCTCTTTGACTTCCGGTTCAAACAGAAAATTGAAATACAAAAATACATTTCCTTACTAAGTGTCACAAAGTCACAATCTGTGTGCCGAAAAACATGTTTTCGTCATGGTGATGTTATCAGGTGTCAAATTAGCCTAATTATTACATTAATTCAAAGGTTTATTATTGACAATACAACCGAAACCCCAGTGTTTGTTTGTTACAAACTCATGTCTAGTATTTGAAAAATTAATAACTCCTGAACCACATGTTGGATTTTTACAATCTACACATCGTCGGACAGGTCGTTTAAAGTTCAACAAACGCTACACAGATTATGACCCAATTTGACCTTTATTTCCGGTTCAGACGGGAAGTTGAACATTTTCAAAAATTTATATGTCAAAAACTGTTAATCATTTCAGCATAATCAGGTATTGTAGATCTATGATCCTGCTAAAACTTTTGCACAGAAATGACAACGTTTTTACCTTTACATCTGGTCTAAAACCGGCATTAAAGCGCATGTATTTGTTGACCCTCTTTCATAACGCACGCTAGCGTAATAACACATGTACACATACATGTATATTGAACGTGCAGTTCAGCAAATGATGATTTTTTGAGTAGCAAGTATACATTTTGTGCAGCATTTTGCTGTGCTACGGGTAAATATTCACTGATACATAAAAAGAGGAACACAATTTCAATCTCCTTATCGTATCAATTGAATAAATATTCACCACCGACAAAAATTCTTACAAGCAATAACAGGTACATGTACATGTGAGAATGTTTCCTGAGTAGGCATGGCGGGGGATCTTCCAGCAAGTCAAATGGGAGCGGAAAGGAATTATGCATTTAAATGCCTTCCGGCGTCAGATTTCCCTCAAAATTGGAAAGCTGGAAAAACGAGTTACACTTGTCGCTACTAGATTATTCATCCACAGTACTGCGGTGCGATTCATGCACTTGCATGGACTCTCGGTTCTGTGTTAAAGAGTGTCAAGACGACAATCCCAAGTACAGGAGCAAATGCTGAAGATTTTCCCTCCCAAGGTGAAATTTTAATTCTCTGTGGTGGCAAGTCCCCTTTTTTTTTTTACTGATGCACGTCACGCATTATTGATGTCCATATCAGATGTACCCTTCGATGTTAAGAGCAGGCCTGATGTTTCACAGAGGCAGTGGAGGAGGCAATTGCCTCCTTGCTCCTGGTCATTGCCTAAGTGGTACCTCTTCAAATGTCGAATATAAAGTTTTATTTCCCACATAGAGGTGCCCTTTAGTAAGGGAAACTGCCCTGCCCTGACAAGAACAAAGCAGCAGACTTCTTTTTCTTCTTCTTCTTCTTCTTCTTCTTCTTCTTCTTCTTCTTCTTCTTCTTCTTCTTCTTCTTCTTCTTCTTCTTCTTCTTCTTCTTCTTCTTCTTCTTCTTCTTCTTCCTTTCAAGTGCTACTTCATTAGTGAAGATTACCGCACTGCGGTTGGGAGCACGCGTGAAAAAAGAAGAGCCGCAACCTTAGGGGTTTGTTAGGGCTTTGCTAGAAAATTATACTAACAGAACAAGTGGTTAAAGAAAAAAAAGCTGATTTTCGTTCTCTGTGAGGGAAGTTTAAATTTGTGGTGGAACATTTCAAAGTGCACCAAGGCAAATGAGTTGGGGCATTGAGGCAATTATATTGGGAGTTACAATGTACATGTAGATTAAATGATGTCTGGTACATAACATGTATGCCATGCCCAGTCACATGTGAGTGCTCAAAAGCACTCTGCACTAATGCTAAAAATAGAAGCTCAGTACCCGTGTCAAAATTCACTAATGTACGCTGTAATGTCCAAGCTTTCTGTTTACTTGATGTACTGACTGTACGAAAGCTGTCTGGCGTGCATTTGAAACCCAACAATTTAGACATTTGTGAGTTAGATTTGAATAATGTCTGGTACAATGAATTGCGCAGTCACAAGTTACTGCTTAAATTCTTAAATTTAAATTCCTCAAACTGTAGAGACAGTTGCTCGGGGGCAAGCTTTGATGTATTTACGTAAGAGACTGCAAACACCCATACACAATTCTGAATGAATGTGTATGGCACAGCGGTACGAGGGTTTGCTCATCTGGAGGTTGCCCGAACTATTTGGACATACATTTGTACACGTACACATGTAGCAACTGTCTCTTATACATGTAGTCGTAGGAATTCAAATTTAAGCGCTAACTTGTCACTAGGCAAGTCATTGTGCATTTACCAGAAATTACATAAATCTAACTCACAAATGGCTCATTGTCTTTGATGGTTTTGATTGCCGCTATTACAAATATACACAATATGGACACACACAAATTGTGGTTTCTCTAAAACAAGAATTCTTTTTTTCCCTTTATTTTATCATTATTATTATTTATTTTTTTTAATTCACACCTGTAGTGTTTTCTTTGTATTTTGGGGGGGGTTTTGGGTGTGTTTTTTATTTTATTTAGAACTACATGTACGTGTAGTGGGAGGGGATCAATGTTTGTTTAATGCTACAGTACATGTATGTCCTATTTTTGCCCAATTGGATCCCAAAATGTAGATCTAAATGTATAGATTTTATAGATCGGAGAAAGTTAAAAGCTTTTGTTTAAGGGATTGCATGAAAAAATCCGCCAATGATAAAAGGTGGTTTATTAGTTCAAACTAAGTATGAATTATTGTTGGGATCCTGACATTTGTCTAACATCCATCAGCTATAAACAAGTTTGTACATGTATATTACATGTATTTTGTGTATTGTTCATGGCACATGCGAAAGAGTTTGTATGTTTTTCGCTTTGTAACAGCACCGTCTGTCAAAATTCCACGGATGAGATATTTCAGACGTTTATCTGAATTCAGACTTTTTAAAGTCAGCCTGGTTAACAAAAAATGCTGTATTTTTTTTCAAAATTAAATAGATCATGCTCTGTTAATCTACTTCTCTAGCGCTGAGGAGACTGTTCACAAGAGCCCCTTGGAGTCTATAACTCCACAGGGGTTATCAAAAGTTGGAAATGCCATCGTTTCAATTAGACCTGGATACAAGTTTTAGACTTTTTTTGTCGGCAGTGACTCTCACCCCCACAAAATTCATTCATAGAAAAAATATTACATTGGCGAAAATCGGTCAATGCAACTTTAAGTATTGCATTTCAAATCGAAACAGCACACACAATGCGGTGTCCGTTAATTTATTCGGGCTGATCCAAAAGTCTGATGGTCGATGAAAGCGATGCGTTCTCTCTCTCTCTGATGAGGGCATCATCTTGTTGCCATCTTGACACGACTATCCCACAATCTTAAGCAGGCGGTTCTTACACAGGGACACTGATTTCGGAGATGAAATTTCCCCGGGACATCTTCCCCTGTCCGTATCTCATGTGGCTTGTGCTGGGGCGGGAAGTACCTGCCTCGGTTGCTGTCTCTTGTGTGCTTTTTTTTTTATGTTATCAAGAATGGAGAAATAGGGTAGATTTCCTCCGGCGTTAAATTCGTCAATTTGTGTTCTGGAAAGTGTCTTGGTGGATGTAGTTTAAAGGCAATGTTCCGCACGTACGTCAAGTTACACATTTTTATGAAGGATCTAGAGAAAAGTTCTGTCGACGTCCTTTTTTTTGTTGTCAACAGAACTATATTTGTAACTTTACCAAATTGTGTTATAAGGGAGTCCCAAGTGCTGATGCATGTTTTGAAGCATTTCTTTTATCAAAGTAGGCAATAATTTACTTACAAGTACATAAGTATTCATTGTAGGCGGGTTTTCTGAAGAAAAAAATTCCGTAGTCACCCTCAGGTTTAATTTTCAGAATTGCTGGTTTTTCTTCCTTATTTTGTTAAATTTTTTTAAATAAAACTATGGCTTAACAAAGTAAAGACAACAAATGCTCTGATCAAATGCACCAGGATTTCTGTTTTTTGTCATTGAAGAAAATGTGATATCCGCTCACCGTGATTCAGCCAAACCCTGGCTGTAAGCCACGTTTAATAATCGACCATGATCGGCCATGGCATGCTTGAATAATTGCTGTGTCAGCCTATCAATAATCCTCCCTTGCCCAACAAAGGATGAAGGTCTAGAATTGGGAATTACATGATTATTCCTGGTCAAAGGGAGATTTTGAGCATGAACTCCAGTACCCTTTAATCCTGTTTGTACTCTTGAGCAAACAAAGCATAATTCGGTGAGTGCATGCCAGTGCACGCTACACAGTCGAATGTCTGGGCTTGTTCCGGCATGTAGATGTCGTCTGTCAAAGCCATCCCAGGACATTTTTTAAAATGTTTGCGTGTCTTGAAAGATTTGCGTGTACATTATGTCTTCCGGCGTTAACCAGTTAAGTTTATGTTTATCTTCCATCTCGAGCTGTGTACACTTTGTGCCTGCAGGAAGTCCAGCTCCGTGTAAACATCATGTACATATAAAATGTATGTGTATGATGTCATGAGTTGTTTGATTTGTACTTGCATGAAAATGTACTTGCAGCCAGAGGCCAGAGTTAACACCCAGATCCTCAAAAAATCTTCTCCAGGAAGTTCTCTGATTATGGAGGACTGAGGACTGTTGGCCCAAATAACAATTGCTTTTCACTGGGCCAGGCATACCAATCTTATCCAACATTTTGGTGTGGAGTTGAATCCATAATGTGGAGGATATTTAGTGGGTCAGATATGGGAAATATTTGGGAGAATTGTGCCTTTTGATGATACAAGCATGGAATTTGGCACACAGTCAGAGTATGTCTAGAGAAAGTTATTTGGCTATAATAAGGCCATCGCAAATTTGAATGTTGAAAAAAGTAAAGGTGGAATAACAAGACATTTTCAAATTTTTCAAAATGGCTGCCATTGCTTGTTATTCTACCTATATTTTGACAGAGGACAAAGTGCAACGGCCCCACAGTCAAATATCTTTTTCATGATGTACTCTGACCGCGTGCCAAATTCCATGTTTGTATATCAAAACCACAATTCCCTCAAAGGAATTTTATGTGCAAGTCTAAAGGAGAAACTCAATGCCTTTTTTTATTGAATAACATAGAAATTCATGATCAAACTCAATATTTTCCATTCAGACCCATATAATTGAAATGTGACATCATTGGAGGTTTTTGGAAGGGTATCCAAAATAATGTAATTTTACACCGTTTTAGAGTGAGGTTAGAGACTTGTAATTTTTTCCACTTTTATAAGCATAGTGTTAGCCAAGAGGGGTGTCCGGGTGTCTTTTGGACACCCTGTTTTAAATTTTGACACCCTGTTTTATCTGTCATGTACAGTACATGTAAATGTTTGTAAGTGAACAATTTGGACACCCAATTTTAAAATTTCCAGCAAATTTGGACACCCTTTTACCAAATCCTGGCTAATACCTTGTTCATAAGGACTCATTCTATTGGAAAATGATTGCATTGCAAAACGGATTTGACCTTGGAGCCCCTCTGCAAGACCTTGTTATGAATCCTCTTCCTCACTGTCTCTTGTGATTTGTCATCCGAATTGACATGTCTTCTTGTTTTGAAAACTAACGTCTTAATGTTCTCTTTTCAGATCTTCAAGACGAAGGCAAAAGAAATAGCGGATAAGCTTCTTCCTGCGTTCAACTCCCCTAGCGGTATACCCTACGGACTGATCAATCTCAAGACGTACGTATTCAATGTACTTTATAGATGATGCTGCATTGCGGGTTACTCGGACAGAAAAACAAGTTTTAATACTTGTATGTTAAATTCCTTAAAGGTTTGGTAATAGACCTTTATCATGGTGCAGCCACCTTGATTTTCTCCCATTCAACTCAATGTAATCAAACCGAGGCTGAAAGGAAAAATAGTCTGGTTCCTTTTTGTACAGTGATTACTAGCATCTGTTACTCTAATTAATGGCCACAGGGAACATGAACAAGATGGTGGCAGCATGACAAAGGTCTATTGTCAAAGACCAGTAGCCCCACTTCGTGTATCCCAATGAACATACATGTATATATGCATAAAATAACAAACCTGTAAAAATTTGGGCTCAATTGGTTATCAAAGTCACAAGAAAATAATGAAAGAAAAAGCACCCTTGTTGCATAGAGTTGTGTGCTTTCAAATAACCTGAGAAAGGCTTCATGCTTGAAGCCTGTCTCAGATTCAAATAATTTAGTGAGAATTTGCCTCTTTCTCAAAAACTACATTACTTCAAAGGGAGTCAAAATATGTTATACTGTCGGCAGCTCTTAGGTGCTCCTTTACATACCAAGTAAGTTTTTTATGGTAGAGTATTTCTTGAGTAATTGCCAAAAGTATCCACTGCCTTTAAAGAGGGGCTTCCATTTTATGATGCACTCATTCTCCATAGAGTCCAAGTGAAAGTGGACAAAAATTACAAGTCTCTAACCTCATGCTCAAATGGTGTTAATGTCATTATGGAATGACCTACCAGTTCATGTTCGTCAAGCTGACTCAGTTCTAATTTTCAAGGGTCCGTTCAAAGAATCACTTGATGTAATGTACATTTTTGTAGCAAATTGTTTTATATATTTCCTTTCCTTTTGTGCCTGTGTGTGTGTGTTTAATTGGCATGGAGGCACTTGCATTATGTGCTATATAAATGTCTCATATTTTATCAATTTGTACATGTTGTACATGTTATCAGGAGAATTACCAAATACATGAATTACACGTGTACAATATAGTTGACGACGACTAGTGCACACTATATGCACTTGTGGAAATACTGCGAATGAACTACACATAACTGGCTCTTCTCAGATCCAGCACCTCTTGAAAAGAGATTAATTACATGGAAGATTGACTAATGACAAACTCATGCTACACAATGTACTCACATAATGTCACTAACACATTCCCTTGTCAGCCATGCATGTTGTTACGTGTACAGTAGGAGTCAAACAAGAAGAAACAAATTTACAAGACTGCAGGACACTCTTTTTTTTTTCTGGTGTGAAAATGTTTTTTTAAAAACCAGAATAAAAAACAAGAAAAAAAAAGTTTCTGCACTGTAGCACACAAACTGTTTTTATTTTACAGTGTGTGGTTATTATTCAATTTAAAAACACAAGACTGCCAGACTCTTATCTAATCTACTTGATTAAGCAGCCGTTCCAATGCTTTAACGTAAATGGACCCGTGGGCCAATTTTTATAAAACCATTTAGCACAAAAAGTTGATCAGCACAGAAAAATCTTGCTTAGCACAAACAGGTTACCAGCCTATTTAATTACACTGTATTGTTTGTGACTGGTTCCCAGCTACAATGTAATTTTGGCTTAGCAGAAACAATTGCTAAATAAAAGAACCATATTTGTGCTTAAAGGTAGGGTCGTAGATGGGTACATGTAAATACTCCAAAAAATACATGTACATGGCCAGAAAAACTTACTCGGTGAGAGCACTGCACTGTTGATAGATCAAAAAATTTTGAAAAAGGATTCCTTTTAATAAGTATGTTTCTATAATTTTTTACCCCAAAACATTTGAAAACTATAAAAACGATTCATGCGTGAATTGTTACATGCGTAAATACTCCAAAAAATACATGTACATGGCCAGAAAAACTTACTCGGTGAGAAGCACTGCAGCTGTTAATAGTATCAACTATTTTGAAAAGGATTCCTTTTGAAGTATGGTTTCTATAATTTTTTACCCAAAACATTTGAATCTATAAAAACGATTCATGCGTGAATTGTTTCTCAGATTTCTGAGGGTAGGTGTCCGCTTACGAGTTTTAGACCAGAGATGCTGATTGGTACCCACTGTCACCTTGCTAAATGTGGATGGATTCAACGTTCTTGTGATAATACTGTGACAGTTTTTTTTTGCTGTTTTCTCAGCAAGTAGACACTTAAATTTAGCTGAGACTTTCACCTGTGACTTTTGTTGTATCTTTCTTTATAATGTTGTCTATAAATCAGCATTAGGTTGACAAAAAAACAATCTATGACCTTAATTTTGACAACTTTATGGAAGCAGTGTTTTGCCAGTATAACCAGTGCTGGCCTTCAACATTAACACTGAACAGTGCTTTATTAACATTACCTCACCCAGTATAAACAACAAAACCTGTTCCAACTGTATCCTCTTATGTATCAACGCCTGGTATGCAGCAGAAAAAATAAACTGACCGCATGAATTAAATATCTGGGGTAAACAAAAAAAGATGTTGTTTTAACATTCTAATACGGCAGATGGTGCAGGGGCTTTTTGTTCATAAAATAATATTATTAGTGGCTTCTTATACATGTATAGCGCTCAAATCCGTCACTCATGGTGCTCCAACATTATAATATATTTTACTCTGGGAAGGTACAGTGATGATCAAAGGTAGTTTGCAACTGCACGCAATCGCATGCAACCGCACGCAATCGCTCGATATCGCACGGTATCGCTCGATAATGAAATGCCAAACGAGCGAGCACTTTTCGAGGAGTCACTGACCCACGAACGATAGTCGTCTTTTCCCAACTGAAGATCTTCAAGTAAAAATTTCAAACGGAAGTTCGCAAGTGATGGATGATGACTCACGTGCATAACGATCGTAGGAATAAACAATGGGGCAATGTGCTGGAGGTTTCATAGATCTGTTGCATTTCGTACAACTATTTAAGTCTTTGGGAAAGTTGTGTGTTAAAAAACATCAAAGGGTCATAGTCTTTTCCGGCAAAAGGTGCAATCGAGGTGTATGCAGAGCTATGTTTTAAAGAATGAGATCTTTACGAAAGCACCATGTAATGGTTTACACGGTGCTGTGGCACAATATGCTGCCAATCAAACCAGGAACACTGGGGCGAACCCCCTTTTCTTTATGATAACTGCACTTGGTTCTTTTACATGCAAACAAAACACATGGGATCTACGGCTTTATGTCCCATCCGAAGCATTAATGGTTAAGTGTCTTGCTGAAGGACACAAGTGCTACGACCGGGACTCGAACCCACACTCTGCTGATCAGAAACATCAGCGCTTGAGGCTGGTGCTCTTATCCGCTCGGCCACAACACGCCATTAAATGAATATCAAGAGGAAAGATACACATTTTCCTAAGGATTGCCGCTCAAGAAATTTTTTATAAACCCCAAACCCCACCCACCCCATCCATCAGCCTTGTCGTCAGTACTCTTCCTCCTACCTTGCAACCATCTCCCAATGGTCTTCTAAATTTGCCTCAACTTGAATTACTGTCTCTTCATTTAAGACAAGCAACTTTTCATTTATTATTACCCCTTCAACCTCACCCACACACACACCCCCTCCCCCTCACTCCCCGCCCAAACCTCCCTTCCCCTTTATTGGCTAAACATCTGACTGCACGTACATAAATATTCGTCATGAAAATTATTACACATGGCGTGGCAGTATCCCTACAAATTGATGTGAAACAGCGCCGCATGGATGAAGGTGTGATGGAGCAAAGCATTACAGCACATAAATGCTATATGTTATTACTTGGAGTTGGCTTCTTCGAATAATAAGCTTTCCTTATCGTTACAAACGTCAGGTTTAAGGGATTTTACAATGGGACACGAAGTACCCTGTGTATTACTGGCCAGAGTCCAGTAATTTTAGCACTTGGCCAGTAACACCAGGGCTCAAAGTACCCGCTGGACTACTGGCCAGAGTCCAGTAATTTTAGCACTTGGCCAGTAACCCCAGGGCTCAAAGTATCCTCTGGACTACTGGCCAGAGTCTAGTAATTCTAGCACTTGGCCAGTAACCCACATGGCTTAAAGTTTCCGCTGGACCACTGGCCAGAGTCCAGGGATTTTAGCACTTGGCCAGTAACCCCAAGGCTCAAAGTATCCTCTGGAGTACTGGCCAGAGTCCATTGATTTTAGCACTTGGCCAGTAACCCCATGGCTTAAAATAACCCATGGATAAAAGGCAAGTGTCCCATAATTTTAGAACTTGGCGAGTAACGCCCAGAGCTTGAACCCTCTGGACTACTGGCCCGACTCCAGTAATGTAGCACTTGGCCAGTAACCCCAAGGCTCAAAGTATCCTCTGGACTACTGGCCTGAGTCCAGTAATTTTAGCACTTGGCCAGTAACCCCCATGGCTTAAAATAACCCATGGATAAAAGGCAAGTGTCCCATAATTTTAGAACTTGGCGAGTAACGCCCAGAGCTTGAACCCTCTGGACTACTGGCCCGAGTCCAGTAATGTACCTGTAGCACCTGGCCAGTAACCCCAGAGCTCAAAGTACCCTCTGGACCGCTGACCTGAGTTCAGTAGTTGTATCACTTGGCCAGTAACCCCCAGGGCTTGAAATAGGCCACTAGACCACTGGCAAAATTACTGTAAGTGTAACACTAACCATATACATGTACATTGTGTACATGTATATCATGTAGCAGGAAAGGAAAACAGAACGTCTCCCTTCTACCATGTCTGCAAGACTAAATTTTTTTCAAGAACTGTTTTTTTCTAACAAGGAGGTTTGATTTTCTTGTGATTTAACAGTGGAAGCAGCCGGAACTGGGGTTGGGCCTCTGGAGGTAGCTCCATACTTGCTGAGTTTGGATCCATGCATCTAGAGTTTTCCTACCTGTCAGAGATCACAGGAGACCCTGTTTATCGCCAGAAGGTTGGTAGAGTTTTTTGCAGACAGTTCCAGGGTTTTCCCTTTAGGCCCAATCTCATAGAGCTCCATGAGCACAAAAATTTGCTAAGCACAACAAAATTATGCTAACCAGAATGAGGTTACCCGCCAAAAGACAATATCAAGTGTACCATAGTGTGCCTGGTATTCTGCTAATATTGTTGCTTAGTTTTAAGCAATATTTTCTGCTTAGGCAGCTCTGTGAAATTAGGGCCTGATCATTGTGATTAAAAGATCAGGTTCCCTGTTTGTCACCTCTGTTGGCCATGGTTACATGGATCCCGCCTCCCCCATGAGGGGTTTGTCGCCCACTTGTCACTTTTGAGAATCCCTTTGATTTAATGCCAGAAAGATACAAATCGTTTATAATGACCTTGTGCCATCTCAAACAAACCAAGAAGTTCTCACCATGTTTTTCTTTCTATCCCTGACTTTAAAGGGTGTGCACAACATTGTTAAGATTGAAAAAATAAATGTTCACAGATTTGCACATAATTTACATGTACAATAGAGACACATGGTATAAAGATGGTCATGGTGGAAAACTCCCCCTTAAAATATTTGTTTTAGCCTGAAATATGCAATGTTTCTGAGACATGTGTAAAACATTTAGTCCGAAATCAGACGTTTGAGGAAAACAGTGATGAGGTTTTTCATTGTTGTCTCCGATGACTACTTGAGCTAAAAGGGGGACTGTCGTCATGATCATAGCAGGTCTGTGGCTATACATGGATTTACGAACTCCACTTAAGTAACTGCTCAGGTGCGCTGGCCACCATCATTATTATACTGTTATGTGACGCCCAGCGCACGCGCCCGTGCAGTAACTTGAATGGAGTTCAATAATTCCATGTACAGCCATGACAGCCACAGGCCTGCTTTGATCCTGATGACACTCTCCCCTTAAAACTTTCACATGTTTGTTATGTCACATTGTAGGCTCACACAAAGGCTGGGTACTGGTCTTTGACAATTAGCATCGTTGGCAGCAAGGTTTTAGCCAGGAATAGGTAAAAGGGTGTCCAAATTTGTTAGAAATTAAAAAACTGGGTGTCCAAATTGTTCACTTACAATACATTCACATGTAAATGACAGATAAAACAGGTGTCCACATTCAAAACAGGGTTTCCAAAAGACACCCAGACACCCCTCTGGTTAACACTATGGTTGGCAGCGTGCTTTAGATTGTCTCCCAAATACTACATGTACATGTAGGTCTGGTAAACAAGTCTTCCTTAGTGAACCTTTTGCACTAATTTGTCATACCTTTTGTACATTCACTCTACTTTGTACACCTCACACTTTCTAGAGCATGATATATGTTATTTTTCACCAATAGAAACAATTTAAGGATATGAATAATGACAAATCTAGTAGACTTGTGAAAAGATGTGCATCAGTGAAGCCTGGTGGACATGGTGAACTTGTGAAAATCTATACACTATAGTGAAAAGGCTAGAGGATTTGTGAAAAGATGTGCACCAGTGAAAAAGCTGGTAGACTTGTGCAAAGAAGCATCACTCCGCTAAAAAGGCTGGAGGACTTTCCCAAAAAGATGCACACCACTGAAAAAGCCAGAGGACTCTTGAAATGTGTGCATCAGTGAAAAAGCTGGTGGACTTCTGAAAAGATGCGAACCGGTGACAAAGCCTATGGACTAGTGGAAATGCAGGCTAACAAAAAGTATGTGTTTTTTTTCTCGTAATTTCTAAACGGCCATTTTAAATTTGAATTTCTACTTTCAGGTTGACAAAATCAGAGAGACTTTAGATTCACTCAATAAGCCCAATGGTTTATATCCGAATTATCTCAACCCCAAAACTGGCAAATGGGGACAGCGTGAGTATTTCCTTTTTTCTTAATTTTGTTTTCCTTTACTGTTTCTGATAAATGTTCTGAATTCTCCATTGGTGTTGTAGTTCAGCAGTAGTTTCACAAACTTTACACAACTGCGTAAGCTCTAAACCACTCGGCCATGACACCCTACAAATACGTTAACCAGCATGGGCATGAGCTCTAAGCAAACTATTTTCAGGCTCTGAAGCAGAGAGCTTCTGGCATCCCTGAATAATGCACCCGACAAAAATGTGAAATGAATTGAAATGTGTCTGAGCACGCACCTGATGATCAGTGTGCATGTAGTTTTGGGCACAATGGTGAGCAATGTTTGCTTACACACTGTGCAAAACCTTCACGCACCGTTGACAATGAATGCTTTATTTGCACGCTGCTTGTTCGGTGAAGTTATGTATGTGTAGAGTAAACGGAAGTCAAGAGTTCCGTTTGACCGTTTAGGAAAATAAACTGAAATGCACAACTCAAGTCTCAAGACTCTAGTCATCGTTCTGATCTTTCCTCTAACGTTGATGTTACAGAACATGTATCTTTGGGAGCGTTAGGTGACAGTTTCTACGAGTATCTACTCAAGTCTTACATCCAGTCAGGGCTGAAGGATGCAAGAGCCAAGAAAATGTACTTTGAAGCAGCTGAGGTTAGTAAAGAGAATTGTCATCAAATAAATTTACATAAACTATTACATGTTAAGTCGCCTTTGTCTAGTTGTTGTTTTTTGTTAGTTCTGTTTATGTTTACAGGTTGTTCCTTGACTAGCATTGCTTTTTCAGCAAATGCGTCCACATTATCTAAGACAATGTATCCTCTAATTACGAATATTAATTTGGAAATAAATGATACCTCTGAATTGAATTGAATGTATGTGACCCAGGGTCATGTTTGTTAAAAATTGTAATTTATGTAAAATTATTTCTGCGATCGTGTGCCGATTGGTTCCCTAGGAAAAGCTGGGGAGAAAATCAAGAAAAAGTTAGACCTATGCTGCAGGATTCCCCAGACGTTAGTGAGAACTGGTCAAGTTGGCTGAATCACGCCTTAAGAGGGCGTGCTTTTTTTAATTTTTGAGTGTACATATACAATCCACTATCATTCACTGACGTCTTGGCCTAGTGACCACTACACACATGTGATGCAAATCATCGCAAGTCATCAGCAAATTTCAACCCCTTAAGGTTTTCATATCAACTGAAATTTAACATATTTTGACAGTAAACTTAATTACGGATTATGTATTTTTAATCGGAGTTACAAAAACACTCTTAAATGAAAAAAGAAGGATCCTGTAACAATTTGACAGGATCATGTTGGGAACTGATTAAATTTTTCTATTATTGTTTATATCCCCCCCTTCCCCCTTAACACGGCGGGCTAATTAACTCATGAGTTATTCAACATTCTAATCAACTCCCCCTCTCACCAACGACTCCCAGGCGCTGGAAAGGAAACTCAAGCAGACGTCACCGGCAGGGCTGACCTACATTGGGGAGTGGCGAGCCAACCGCGTGGAGAAGAAGATGGATCATCTGTCCTGTTTCTCTGGGGGAATGTTCGGTCTGGGAGCTCGGTACTCCACCAAGAAGGATCACTACATCGAGCTGGGGGAGAAACTAGCCGAGACATGTCACAAAGCCTACGATAACACAGGTACGTTAGGTAAACGGTGTCATAATTGCATCGGGGATGTTTATTTTGATGTCGGCCCCCAATGCTATTATTAAATCATGATCTTACGCTGTTCTTATTGGAGCTCTTTATAACACCAGAGGGCGTCTCTAAGCGCTCATTACTTCTTCTTGTTTACAGGTATGAGCTGCATTCAAATTGAGAAGTAACTATAACTAGTAACCTTGCAGGTACAATCATGTGTATATCGCTTTTGGGAGGAGTGTTGGCTCTGAAAAGAGCCAGTGTGGTCTCAATGATTCGACCAGTATACTCTGTTTGTCTTGTGTTTGAATTATAAGATCCATTTTATTTACATTCATGTATAGCAACGTATCGGGGTTTAAAAGGTGCTGTGTCGCAATCTAAGAGGCTGGTCAGTCGTTCCATTTTCATCAGTTGTAAAATGGGTTGTAGAGACTCAACTGAAGTATGGTGATAATGTATCTTGAATGTTTATCATTGAAATACAAATGACTGAATCGAGTCTGAATAGACCTTATGCACATGACGTCATTTGAGTAGGGCGCCCTCGTCGAGAGGTCAAAAGAAGATTGCTCATTGGCTCATTCTCTGCGACGCGCGTACAAAATGTGCTTTTTCCATTGTTTCGTCATCGTTTTACCTCTAAGATGGCGACGTGATGACGTCAGTGCATAAGGTCCATTAGAAGAACAAAATCATGTGTGCATGAAAACAGAATTGAATGCAATAGTAGCTAAAAAGAAGCCCTAGCATAAAGGCAGTGGATACTATCGGTAATTGCTCAAGAAATACATTACCATAAAAACTTACCGGTAAGGGAGCACCTGAGAGCTGCTGACAGTATAAAACATTGTGAGGAAGTACTTTCTCTGAAGTAATGTAGAATTTGCGAAAGATGTAATTTCTCACTAAACTATTTGAATCTGAGAAAGGCTTCAGGTCTCAGGCATTTGAAAGCACACAGTTCTATTCTACAAGGGTGTTTTTTCTTTCATTATTTTCTTGCAACTTTGATGACCAATTTAAATGAAAACTAAATTAATTTGTGCCGAAATTGACCGGGAAAAACCTGTACTAATATTAATATTTTGATGTATAGAGACTTAATTATTGTAATGATTGAGAATATTTTTTGTAACAGAATTGTTTGTTTATTTTTGTTATGAACATAAATTTACGAGGTCTATTTTATTACCACTAAGGAAGTATCCAGCATTAAGTGAAGTGTAACAATATTATTGTTAAGCTTGTTGCTGGTATGGACTTAGTTTATACATGTAAAGGGACATGGGCATAGGGAATTCTTTGGTTAATGGGGGGCAGAGGGGTAATGATAAGCCCCCACAAAAATGTACACAGGTAAATGTCATTGTGTTCTTCTTGCTGTGCCTAAATGTCCCCCCCTGTTTTTCCTGAATTTGTGAGGGCAGTCCCCCCCCCCCTCTGTATCGAATGCCTTTGTAAAGGGAAATGGATTTTGTTTCTTAGAGAAATATTGTAAGCTTCCTTCTCGATTGCTTGTTTTAAACTGAGTTTTTTAATCAACGTTCACATCTATAATAATATTGTTGCCTTAACACATTTCTAAAACTTTCTGTAGAGGAATCTTAAATTGAAATTTATTATTTAGACATTGCCCTTCAGTTAGGCCTACTGACTTTATTCTGAATTTCCTATTTTCTTCAGTTATCTCCCCCTCCAACAAAATCCCCACCTCCTTGACCCTAACATTAAGTATCTCCCTCTGTCTCCGTCTCTCCCTCAATAACAGCGACCAAACTCGGTCCAGAGGCCTTCCGGTTTGAGGGTCGGTCGGAGGCGATTGCCATGCGACAGAACGAGAAGTATTACATCCTGAGACCGGAGACCATCGAATCGTACTTTGTGATGTGGAGGCTGACACACGACCAGAAGTACAGAGAATGGGGCTGGGAGGCAGTCGAGGTGAGTGTCGGTCGGCTAATACATGTATATATTCCAGTCACCCGGCCCGGGGAGGGTGACGGTAGAGTTGTTCCTTCGAGACGTGTTTACTACGATGTGATACTGAAATAACAAGTTCTAATGTGGAGTTTGGATCCATTCGAGATCAGGGTCCAATTTTATAGAGCTGCAGAAGCACAAAAAGTTGCAAAGCTCAACCAGAATAAGGTTACCAGCCAAAATACCATTCTGCATGACCCATCTGTGGCTGGTATCCTGCTCGTGTTTGCTTAGCAGAAAATTGGTAAGCAATATTTTCTTGCTTAGGCAGCTCTTATAAAACTGGGCGGACAGGTATAGTTTCATAGTGGGCAAGGAGTGTGCAAAGACATGAAAGAGAGAGGCCTCAATCTGTAGAGTAAATGTTGACATTGGTTCGACAGTTTTTGAAATGTATTGTGATTGTCACTTTCATTGCACGAGTTGCATTAAAACACTTGCTCCCTAGGCCCACTTGCCTACAGGCAACCTGTCCTCGATATCCTCCTCTCCTATGTCACTCCACACTGACATGTTTGGACTGGATAAGATTAAATGCTGACCAAGTGATAGGCAATTGTTATTTGGGCCCACAGCCCTCAGTCCTTTTGAATCCTTCATTTCGGCAAAGAGGATATTATCGAAGGATTTGGGAGGGTGGGGTTTTTAAAGGATGGTGATTGTTATGTACTTTGTAACAAGTTCAGTGAGGTCGTTCAGACACAGTTCTAAAGTCAGTTTCAGGCAGTTTTAAATCATTCGGGTTTAACTTCGTGCGTCTGAACGCTTTTAAAACTTAACCGAATCAGGTTGAACCCGAATGAGTTAAACTGGTCGGCGAGGGTGGTTTAACACTAAATCACTTCGGGCTGATCTTTTAGCATGGTTGTGGACAGAATCGAGTTGACCACATCCGGTTTTAAGTCCTTACTGTTGACTGGTGACCAAGGATGTGTTGCACGCCATAAATTGTGAAAGCGCACGTCTTTTGTACACGCTTGTTTTCGTAAATGCGGGGTTTATGTAAATGTAGTGTATGTTGTTGTGTTCGGTCACAGTGCTGTTTGACCTCCTAACTCTAGATAATGTAGGGCTTAACTTTGAGCTGTCTGAACTCAAGGTAGTTTTATTTTTACGACCAACCCCCGCTGGTAGTCAAGTTTAACCGGTTCAGGTCTAACTTTAGTTTGCTGTCTGAACATGGTCATTAAGAAGATAATGTTTTCTTCTTGTTTGGAAAAGCAATAATTTAACATTCAGTTTATAACATTTAAATCCTAGTTTCAGCCTTTTTTGTTCAGCGATAGGCCTAACTCTCACCCCTGCCAGATTCTAGTCAAACAATCTCTAAATCTAACAAAAACATAATTAATTTTGTCTTCTCTTCATCTCTTCTCGTTGCAGGCTCTTAATAAACATTGTCGCGTCGACAGCGGTTTCTCTGGAATAAAAGATGTCTATGCAAACAAAGTCAGCCACGACGATGTCCAACAAAGCTTTTTCCTGGCCGAAACACTAAAATACCTCTATCTTTTGTTTTCAAACGACGACTTAATACCCTTAGACCAGTGGGTGTTAAACACAGAAGCCCACCCTCTACCAGTTATAAAAGATTGGAAAAAATGATTTCATGCAAGTTAATATATATTTTGCCCCTTTTTCTTTTTCTTTTATTTTTTTTTTAGGGAGGGGGGATTGGAATTTTTAAAATTTATATAAATTATTAATCAATCCGTTCTAAATCATGGGAAATGAGCCACTTAAATGTATATAAATTTAACAATTGTACATATTGGGGGAAAAAGGGGTAGAATTGTCTTGTTACTGCGAAGCAATAGAGAGCCTGCCCTCAATGGTTTTTCTTGAATATTTTACTGACTTCCCCACCGCCCTCCCTCTCCAGTGCCCAATTTCATAGAGCTGCTTAAAGGCACAGTACACGTTTGGTAATGACTATGAAAATTAATGGGGGAAAAAATTTACGTGGTAAGAAGTACAGCAGCTTTGGGTAGTATAAAGAACGTTGGGAAACTTTTAACTTCGGTTATGGAAAATATATCACTTTATTCACCCAAAATTTGAATCTGAGACGAAGCGTTTCTTCTCAGACTGTGTATTCCTATGGGGAATATTCTTCCTGCGTAGAAATATTTGCTCCGGTTTTTCGGTGATATCTCAAAAACGCAACCACCTTTTGAAGTGAAATTTTCACAGGTTAGTTTCATTGTATGTACCTACATTTATACAGGATTAACACAATCAGTAGGCTTCAATTACCAAACGCGTACTGTGCCTTTAAGCAGAAAACTCTGTTTATTAATTTTTTTCTTTAGATTAGATACCAAAGTTTAAATTGAAGTGACTCATTTTCCCTGTTGGGTTTATAAATAGCTTTTACAATCTGAGGTCACATTGGTTATTCACGTCTTTTAACCAATTTTAGGCATGTGGGTTTTTTGCAGACAAGACCATCTTAGGGGCTGCGGCTATGGTCGGATCACCGTGTGAACATGCACTGAAGTATAGGCTTCCCTTAGCAACAGCCGTAGCTGAAGCTGCCATTGTGGACATGTCCTTAGGCCGTATCCAAATTGGCGGCTACAGCTACGGCTACAACTGCTGCTAAAGGCTGTTGCTAAGAATGTCCTATACTTCAATGCATGATGACGCAGAAATCTAGCTGTAGCTGCTGATTCGGACACGGCCTCAGTTTGTTTCGATCTTTTTAGCAAGGTATAAGTTCTGTTCTCTGATGGACTTTTGTTCCGGTTTATTGGATGGAATTAGTCTTTAGGTCGGCTGGGATTATTTTTTCGTGTAAGGTTTCAAATCTTGTATGATTCCAACAAAGTTACTTGATAAACTTGTATATTCAAACTTATATCTGCTTCTGTATCGTTGTGATGCATCTTTGATTAGACGACTAATTTAAATATTTAGTGAATTTAAATCGTTAGGTGCAAGTCAGAAGTCAAACAACCGTGTGGCCAGGGGTCATGCCAAGTTTAACGATACATCCTACGAGACCGCCACCATAGGGGGTTAGTTAACTCAGTTGGTAGAGCATGGCAGGTAAACGCGGAGGTTGCAGGTTCACTTCCCGCTCTCGTTTCTGTCTTTGATGGCATGTCCCTAGACTGGCTTCAACCAGTGTCAATTAGTACTCTGGTTTGTTTTGACTTGAGGTACTAAGAAATTAATGTCGACTACAGGCAACTTTCAGATTTATGTAATTACTGCCAAATAATGATCAAATCGAGCATCGTTTAATCACCAAAGACGCTGCCAGTTAGTTGTTTAATAAGCAGTTTATTTTAACTCTTTAAAAAGGACAATTTACAAAAAAAAATCCAACTGGCTGTCTGCAGTCAGATATCTCTGCAATAACCATTTTGGTAGTTTTGTTTTTTTTTGTAATTTTTTTTTTGTGGTTCCTGACATTTGCATATTGTTTTTTTGTGTGTGTGTTTTTTGTTTGTTTAGTTCTTTGTTTTTAATTGTCTTTTAATGGATGTGTTATTTTGGTGTTGAAAAGAGATATCATATTAAATGACTTCAAAATTGTCCTTTATCAGGTTAAAGTATGTGGTCCATTTGTCTGTGTATGAGGTTTGTCCAATTTAGACCCCCTTGCATTGGCGGTCGTCACTAAAGGTCAACGGACATTTCTCGGCCAATGATAGGTCTTCGTTTGACCTCAGTGAGGGCGCTGCAAGGGTCTATTATGTTGGTAAGACAATACATCACAGGCGTGTGCATACGCTGCATGCCGAAAGTTTTCGCTACCTCTAGCTCCAAAGCTGACATACATGTACATTTGTGTGTGTAATTTTACCGGAAAATACCCATTTCCATCGGTCAAAGGCATTTCTTATGACGGAAACTTTCAATGCTGAGAAGACCTTAGTCTTTAAAGAACAATTGAACAAGCCAGGTCCAATTATTCAACCTGTTTTGCATAAATCATCAAAGATAAAACAGCTCAATGCAACCCCTTTATCAGTGGAGCCAGTTTGTGTGAAGTGGGCGTGGCTTACAGTGGAATTACCTCGGACCTACGAGCAGGCTCAATTTCAAAGAGCTGCTTAAACTCAAAATTAGACTAGCACAAAAATATTATGCTTACAAAATTAAGGTGTTTCCTTGTATGTGTTTTTAGTTTTGTTTTGTTTGGGGTTTTTTTTTTTTAGTGTGTGTGGTTTTTTTTTTTTTTTTTTCGGGGTGGGGTTGGGGAATGGGGTCTGTTTATTATACTGTTCCTTTTGATTTAGTTGAGCCTTGGTAGCGAATTTTGTGTGAATTGAAATTTATTTCATGTGTCATTGATTTGAATATAAATGATCTGTGTAAAGTAGTCCATGGGTCCGAGTAGTTCTTGTACATCAAGGATGTGTAAATATTTAAAATAACTAAAAAGACGGGAAAGAAAAGGTTTTTGGTCAAATTAACGATACAAATAAAAACAATTGAATCAAAACCTGCAGGATTTGAGGCCTTAAGTGGCAGAATATGTTTTCTTTTGCTGCATTATGTTGCAATTTTTGTTTAAAAGGTAGGATACTACTTTGGTAAATTCTCCAAAAGATTAATGGTACAAGTTGCCTTGGATCGGGCGAGTTGGTCTATAAAAAGCGTTTGTAACCGTTTGTTATAAAATGCATATGGTTAGAAAATGTTTTGAATACAATGATCACAAAGATATGCTGAAATTGCGTGGTTTTCCTTTAACTTTGCGAACTAAGACGGTCGGCCATTTTGTGGAGTCAAAAACTTGACTCCACAAAATGGCCGACCTGGTTAGTTCACGATGTAAAAGGAAAACCACACAATTTCGAGGCATATTTGGGTGGATCATTGTATTCTACTTTTAAAAAACATCTTTCTAATGAGGTGCATTTTATTACAAACGGTTGCAAACGCTTTATATAGACCAACTCGCCCGATCCAAGGCAACGTGTACCTTTAATGACCATAAAAAACTTACTTTGTGAGACGCACTGCAGCTGTTGATAGTATAAACTATTTTGAGAAAGGATTCCCTTCAAAGTAATTATGGTTTTGAATAATAATGTTTCACCCCAGAACATTTGAATATGAGAAACGACTCGTGCATGAATCGTTTTTCAGATTTCTGAGGGTTGGTGTCTGTTCATGAATGCTGTGGAGGTACACGAGCTGTCTTTATTGCACTTTGTCTTGTCTGATTATGTGAAACATTTACGACCAATATTAAGCATGATTTTTCGTGCCCAACAAAACTGCTCTGGACTATATTTCCCTTGCAACTACTATAGTTGAGATTTCCCTATACTATTTTCATAAATACTGATATTGCACTAAAACTGGACACAAACCTCGATTTGGTTGCGTTACTTTGTTTTGTTGAAGCGGGAAACGGGCTGGCATCTTTTCAGACGACAAGCTCGTTCCTGTTTTTTCTTGCTTTTAGTGTCATAAAAAAAACATGAAAAACACTTTATAAACTTTCGTACAGGCAGTAGACCTATCCTCTATTTTATTTCAAAAACAAAGTTACAGGTCTAGGAAAAAGACACACTTGCAAAAGTGTACAGAGTGTGATATCCGAGACCCAAAAAGGTCGTCCCTCTTGAGGGGTTTTGGTTTTTTGTGATTTTGTTCTTTCATAATTTTCTTTTGCGTTTATCACATTTCAGTGCAAACATGCTTCCATTCTGACAAACTGACGAAGTAGGCCAATACAATCTACAACAATGAGACAGTTGTGTTGCATTGTGAAGCTTAAATTTGTTTCAATTTTATTGTAATAACAAGTGTTTGAAAAATGCTTATGATCTACCATGTTTTGTTCCAAAGTAATAGTTATTTCAAAAGTTTCACACAAACAAAAATGTTTTTCTTAAAAGTTGGTCTACGTTTATAAGATTCCAGTTCAAAAGTTTAGACTTCACTGTCTATACATTTTTTTGTAAGGTGTATTTTGTTAGCTGTCGCTCCTTGCAACTCGAGAAACTTAAAGGAACAACCCCTACCCCTCAAAAATAATACCACACACTAACACAAAACCATGCCAGTGTCGGGGGGGGGGGGGTTGCCCCTCAGTGTGTGTGTCCCCCTACTGACATGAGCTGAAGGAAGTTGTCCTAAAAGAGGGCGCTATAAGACGAAATTTCTACAAAATTCGCAGTATAGGTAAAAAATCTCCTGCCATCCTGGTGTTGTTTAATGATACTTGTAGCTGCCATTTAATAATATAAACATAATACTTTGATTGGGGCCTATGAATTTCAATGTCAATTTTGACAGTTTATGTTTTCTTCCATTCAAGGCAATACAACCAAACCGGGGTGAAAGTGCATAGTCTGGCCATCGTTTTGACCTTCAATAGGAATAATGGCATTTCCTGATTTCGTTCAGTCCCAGTGCCTCATCGAAAAAGGCGCTGGGATGTTGATTGACGTATACACATGCGCATTGGCCCATTCCCCTGACCTTATAGCCCCGGGGGTCGATTTCACAAAACTCTTCCTAACTTAGGACTAGTCCTAGGCAATGCTAAGAGATAGGACTAGTCCTAAGTTAGGACCAGTACTTAGGACTAGTCCTATCTCTTAGCATTGCCTAGGACTAAGTCCTAAGTTAGGAAGAGTTTTGTGAAATCGACCCCTGGTCACCTCTTCCTGTTTAGGCTCGGTCAGAATTTTGATAACGTGCTATTTCAGTACGGGCGGCTTCAAACAGGATCCAAAGCCAGAGCCCAAGCTCAGCCGTGGTTTTGAAAAGGGCCAAGTAGGCTATGTGGTCCAACTTAAAGGCACATTACAGAATTGGTTTTTGCTAACAAAACAGTTGCTGGCAGTGTAAGCACTTTATGTAATCCACCATATACATAAACTGACAAACCTGTAGAAGTTTGAGATCGATCAGCCATCTGGGTCACGAGAAAATAGTGAAAAACCGATTACACATTTGCATGAAATCATATAGGTTCAACAAATGAATAAAACGCTCACTGGGCGATAAACTCCAATCGGAAAATTGGTTTATTCATTTCTCATCAAATATGGCATTTCAGACAGAAATATTTCAAGGGATGTTTTCTACTATCATCATCATTAGACCGTGTAAGTTTTATGTAAATCTGTGATCAAAAGTATATTTTACAATTACCAATTCTGTAATGTTCCTTTAAGCCTCGTAAGGGGTTGGCATGCATAACGGTGTGGCAGGAGATTCTGTCTCCCCGGAGACACTGTCTTTCCCCCTCCCCCCATAAGGCGAATTGTGTAGACATTTTTCTGATGTCAAACTCTTTTGAATTCACTTCCTTCAACACATGTTTATACCGGCTATTCGGAACACACACACCTGGGGATTCCGTATGACACCGGTTCTTAACGTGGCTGTACTATGTAGGATTTTGTCTTGCAATTAACTCAATGGAACCAAACCGAGGCAGGAAAGACAAAATGGTCAGGTCCGATAGCCCCGTCTTCTCTTACAGGAGTAACAAGGAAGGTAGTGGTAGCACTTAAAGACTGACTAATTGCATTAAAAAAAACTGCGTGAGCTTTCGTAGCAACAACTACTTCATCAGATGCAAGTTAAAGGAACATTACAGAATTGGTAAGAAAAAAACTTGTAAAATATACTCTTTGATCACAGATTTACATAAAACTTACACGGTCTAATGATGATGATAGTAGAAAACATCCCTTGCAATATTTCTGTCTGAAATGCCATATTTGATGAGAAATGAATAAACTAATTTTGCGATTGGAGTTTATCGCTCAGTGAGCGTTTTATTCATTTGTTGAACCTATATGATTTCATGCAAATGAGTTAATCGGTTTTTCACTATTTTCTCGTGACCCAGATGGCCGATCGATCTCAAACTTCTACAGGTTTGTCAGTTTATGTATATGGTGGATTGCATAAAGTGCTTGCACTGCCAGCAACTGTTTTGTTAGCAAAACCAATTCTGTAATGTTCCTTTAAGTATTTTATTGAGATTTTCTAATAGCTACTAATGAGACATAGCATTGTCATTTCACGTATTTCACGTATGATAAACATCTCCAGAAGGTAATCATAGAACCCTGTTTTATGGTTTGAATGAATAGTTTTAAAGACAAGCCAGAAGAATGATTAGGGTTTTTATGTCGGCAACAGTAAAACCAAGGACTTTTGCTTATAGAGTAAAACCAAATAGGACTTTTGATTATAGAGTAAAACCTATAGGACTTTTGATTATTTAGAATAAAACCAAATAGGACTCATGCTTATTATAGAGTAAAATCTATAGGGCGTTTGCTTAAAGAGTAAAACCTAAGGACTTTTGCTTATAGAGTAAAACCTAGAGGGCGTTTGCTTATAGAGTAAAACCAAATATTACTTTTGCATAAGTTAGAGTTAGTGCTCTGACGACTAAACTTTTCCCAATCTTCAAACTCTTGGGCAAATTGATGATAGAAGTTGCATATAGATAGGTTGCACCATGGAGGAAGGGTTGCGCCAGGTAGGGCTGCAAGGGTTGCACTAAACAAACTCTGTCTACACTTGACATTTTGCGTCACTGTTGTATTGCAGCCACCCTTTCAAGTGTATTATAGTCCTATCATGTGTTTATGACCCGCTTTTAACAATCAGTCCTCAAAATCTATTTATTGTGGCAACAAAATAATGAAGGATGACTGATAATAAGCGACACTTTGAACCCGTCTATGTCGACAATGGTGTGTCGCCGTTGGGTCAAGCAATGTGGGGGGTGTTCGAACTATTAAAACCAAACCTCGCTGTTTTACATGGGTCTCTACGTAGAGCGTGAAGGACCATAGACAAATCTGGTGTTTAGTTATCAGTGGTTGCAACCAGTAAAAAAAACACGACAATTCCATGTCTCTTCTCAGGCTTCGTAGATGCCTGGTTGCCAGCTGTTTTCTGCAATTCTCACTCGTCCTTAAATGGTGTGTACAACATTGGTAAGATTGAAAATATAAATGTTCACAGATTTGCACATAACTTACATGGTATAAAGATTGTCATGGTGGTAAACTTCCCTTAGAATAGTTTTGCTTGAAATGCCATAGTTTTTAGGAAATGAGTAAAACAATTATTCTTTATCGCGCGTGCCCAAAACCGGTGTTTGAAAACAGTGAAAACATATAATGGGGTTGGTTCACTGTTTTCTCATGACTCTGAAGACCAATTGAGCTTAACATTTCACAGGTTTGTTATTTCATGTATTATGTTGGGGCACATAAAGTGCGGATACTGGTCTTTGAAAATTAGCTACCAGTGTTGTACATATGTGCTTTAAAGGAGAGTGTTACCATGGATAGCGTCAAGGCCCTGATCGGGATCTAGCAGTTACTGGTAGCACTGGAATGTTTGTTTGTCATCTCATCTCTGTATAAAGTAATTAAAAACAGCATGGTTGTCTGAACATGAATGGAGCTTTTTATAGCTCCATGGTATGAACATGGTCTGAACATGGAGGTGGGAAAGCCCTCCATGGTCTGAATGAGCATAGCTGCATTACGGTAGGCCCATCGGATTGGTTTTTGGCACTGCAATGAGCTAATTATTTACAGGCAAAACTATACAAAGAGATACAATTCCAGGGCCTTTCTGGCAGGCGAGATACTGCACTGATCCGTATGGGAAATTTTGCATTCGGTGTCTTAACTTCCACATAAATTCAAGAGTTATAAAAGTGACAGCTGTGTTGATGTGTCCTGTTTTCTATAATAATATATATATCATATTATGATGGCACAGGTTCATGTACATGGTCTATAGCTACAGCATGCATTTGAACAGAATAAAACCAGACTGGTGTTTGTAAGTTTTTTAATTCGATGACAAAAACCCGGGCATACATCCCTGACATAAAAACAAATAAATAACATCAAATAGAGGGCGCTACAACTGTGCAACAGTCCGCAAATGGTTATTAGTGGGTGAATCATGATGGAGGTAGAAATGCATCCATGGTCGAAAAGAGGGATTGGAACCTTGGGGTACTAGCAGCAATAAAACATTTAATATATATGTATATATTTATATAAACTTTTTAAAATAAGTTTCAACTAATATTTGTAAAAATTTATCTAGAATGAAATACCTCTTGCTTAACATTCAACAGGTTGGTTTGTTCCGTAATGGTTGTTGCTCATCGTGATTACCAGTCATGAAGCAATTGTCAACCAACATGATTTAGATGCCAATTCCGGATGCTGCGAGCAGCTGTTGATATTTACACAGTGACTCTCTACCAACTGCCGTACTCAGTGGTGAATGGTTCTACATGCTTCACATGCCTCAGGAATGTCACCCCAAGGGTAACCTACATGTCAGCATGTAGGCCGTCGTGATTGCTGGGCACATGCTCTCACACTCACAACCCCGAAACCCATCACAACAATAAACAACATAGCAAGGCCTCGCTCGCGGGTGTCCTTGTCCCCAGGTAATGAAGTCGTAAACTCAGAGAGCGGCTGTTGCTAGAACAGATGTTAGCTCCGTGCATGAGCATAGCATCATAGAGCACAGCAAGGACCCTTAAGGACCAACCAGCACAGTAAAGTCTTGTTGAAAGGCCCGTGATATCAGAGAACAGTAATTTGACTTTCTGTGAAACAATATTTCTGCAGTAAGACTTATTGTAACTTACATGCGTCAACACTGAGAACGTCTGGGCGTTTCTTCTCATGTAAATTTGCAACTCGTGTGCTGATCAGAATTATAGTTAACAGTGTTGTGTTTACGGCTCGACTGTATTGGAATGCAGAGGAGGACAGGGGCATGATCTACGTAAGAACAAAACCACCTGTCGTATTACCAGGGATAAGCAACAGTTATCGAGTATCAACTTTCATTCGTCATCATTGAGGGCACACGTGTCCCTTCTTAGTCGTTAGTATTCTTTGGTGCTGTTATGTCCATCTCGTGATCTCATAGAACATAGAGCAAGGATTAGTCTATGGTCAACTGCAACATACCACTGGGATGACTGATTCTAGAACTATATCTCCTGTACAAGAACGGAAGATACAATTTTGATGCCTGAGACATTGTGTTTTATCACACACAGAATATACTTTGAACTCGACTCATTCAAGAACTAGATCCGTTCGTACAAGAACCGAAGACGCTCTTCTTTGTTTGATGTTAACGTGTGTTTCATCATCTACAAAGACGAACATGCACTTTGCTTGAACTCGACTGATTCAAGAACTGGATCTGCACAAGAACCGAATATATGCTCGTTGTTTGATATATAGCCTACGTGTGTTTCATCATCTATAACAAACCAATACTTTGAACTCGACTGATTCAAGAACTGGATTTGTACAAGAACTGAACTTCTGCTCCCTATGTTTGATATCTGCGTGTGTTTCACCATTAATAGACCAAAACATTGAACTTGGGTTTGTGTTCGACAGTTAAACACCTCACCATGGCTGAGTTTGTGAATCGTATAGACGTTGCAGATTACGTGATAATCGGGCTCTACTTCTTGTTTGTTATACTCGTTGGACTGTGGGTAAGTCAATGTTTCACGGTCTCAAATAAAAACATAATTTCTTACTTCTGCCATGACGAGCTACCGTTTTTGTATTCAGTGTCCGGGTCAGCTTGACCCGGAAATGGGTCAGGCCCCCCTGGGATCCAGAATCCGGGTCAATTCTGAATTGGGAGAATTTAGAGTGTAAGTTAGGGTGGCATACGGTTTATCTAGAATTGCATGTAAGGTGGTTTTGGGCAGCAGAAGCTTAGAATATGGACGATGGGCAGGTGCAAGGGTGGTTTTTATTAGCTCCATGCACGCCTTTCTACTCTGTGAAGGTGTCCAAGTTTGAATTTGACCTATTTGGTAGGACTCTTTCATACAAAGAGTGATGGATCCATATTTTTATAAATATTCATTCAGATTGCTCGTAGGGTGTGTTTCTGTCTATTCCTCCTGGTTTTGAGCTTTGTGTCATGGATTCTTGTGGATTTTCGTCAACAATAATCAATTTGTTAAAATAAGATTTATACAAATTATCAGCTCGGTGATTTAGTTTTTAAAAACCTTGTTATCAATATCATATCTATTTATAGTATTTATATTTTTTTTCCAATATTTTCATGACTATCAATCACAGACCAACCAATGAAACTTCAAAGTTTTCCAAACAAACTTCATGTTTATTTTTGCAAAACAAATTCATACCTTTGGGGAGACATCAACCACTAAAACTCAATTTACCAATCCCTGCAAACAACAGAAGAGCCTAAACAAATGTATTGGGTTCCTATAAGTTATACTTACTGAACTGACGAAAGAAGTATCTTGACTCGAAGGTTTCTGCTTTTCAGTTGTAATGATAATGAACCTATGATTTATTTGCAGTCCATGTACCGATCCAACCGTACCAACGCGCAAGGGTATTTTCTTGCAGGAAAAACAATGTCTTGGTGGCCGGTGAGTAATATCTTGATTATGAAAGTAAACTTGACTTTCACAGCTGAATTAAAGGTAGGGTCATAGATTGGTTTATCAATGTGTTACTTGTTTAGAGGGAAACTTAAGAAAGAAAGATACAATACAAGTGACCTGTGAAAGTTTCAGATGAATACGGTGTCTGTACATGCTGAGAAAACAGCAAAAGCCTGTCACGGTTTTGTTCACAGGAACATCGAGACCATCCACGTTGACAGGCTCAGACTCAGGCTCAGGGTGAAAATTTGTATCAAAATCATATTACGCCGAAGGGAATCTTTCTCAAAATATATTGTACTATCATCAGTTTTTCTGGTTATTAATTCTTTGAGCAATTATTTACCAATCTATGACTCTACCTTTAATCACACTAAACTTCCACCTCATTGATCATATTTACTTGCAGTGCGGCCACATGTTGTAACCTGGTAGTATACATGTATATTATTGTTGTATTACCCGAAGTCGATTCAAGAGGTAAAATATGAGGGTAGGCGCCTCCTACTACCACGACAGGATTTGAAACATATTATCACTTATGACTGCCATTTTCCTTTTTATTTTTCAAGGACATATACCCTATCGATTATATACTTATCCCATGGTTATCATATATTGTGATATGTAACGCGTAAAAAGTCATTCCTAGCATGTTGCGTCATACCCAATCATCGCAACCCTCCAGTTACTTATTCGGCATCACATCCCACACGAAAGCCTTTATCAACCTGATGCAGTTCCCTTTATGGTTTTTACACAGAGCCGTTATCTTTTGTATAATCCTTCTGGTGTCTCGATGCCTTTTCGCAGTTTTAACCCCTGATTGGCCTTAAAGTAAATTGGGACAAACTGCACCTGCAATCATAATCAGCATGTAATTGCCCTTATCTGTCTTGACAAGCTGTTATAACCAGCTGCACAGCCCTCTTCTAAACAACCCAGTTGATTGATTTCACCTGATTAGACGGCGTCACTGGATATCATTACGCCAGAGCACTATAGTGGAGTAACTAAGGGGGGGGGAGGTGTCCGTGCCCCTGGGTGCACCTCCCCCTCCCCATTTGAAATCTGAACTTTTAAGATTCAAAATCACCGGAGTGGAACATTGCATTTTATCAGCTTTAATGTGATACTTTCAATGTTTTTAAAACCATTTTTTTGTATTTACACGCAGACAATTTTGCTTTTACACTCACGTCAGATTATCTTAGTAAATTACATAAATAAACAAGAGCGCTGAAAAAGGGGGTTTGGTTGAGAAATGCTAACGGAGACTCCAGTTTTAATTGGCCAAAAGAGTTCCCCTAGAAAGAAAAAAATTGTGCACCCCCTTGTGCCCCCCTTAAAATGTTACCCTTCTTTCGACACTGCTCAGTGTCTCTGCTATCAAATAACATCAAATAATAATAGAGATCCGGATTTTAAATTATGTTATAGCGCACAGTGCATTGACGGCTATCCAGCACTACTCAATAACAACATTAAAAGGCTCTCGACAACAACATGCTCGGTTTGTGCTGGTACCCTCTCTTTTATTTGATTATTGTATCAAATCATTATAAGGGTTTACCACCGTCTGTTTTGTCTCCTAATACACTTCTTTAAAAAGTTAGATTTGTTTTTTCAATCACATGTATTTCGGTTATTTTTGACTTGTTCATATATCAAGTCACATCAATGGCAAGCTTTATTCATGCCACAATGTGGTCTCATCGGAAGAGGAATGAAATAGCTCTCCAATGATATATGCGCCATGATTATGAACATGTTACAGATATCGAAATAGAGGTGATTGAAAAAAAATTACCAAGCCTTTTTCGTGGGGTTTAGTTGCTCTAGGATAGAGGCCTTGCGAAGCTACTCGATAGTGACATGGATCCCTCGATGATATTCGCCAGGGTCCGTGCACCCCGCTACACGAACCTCCTCCATGCATTTACCGATAATAATCTCGATTGTGATCACATTATAGAGAAGAGCAACTTCGTCCCTATGGTTTACTTTATTTCCAACCATGTTTACAATAGTAAACCCTGGGAGGGAAACTCCTTACTCGGACCGTGATTGGACAAAACCAATGTTAACCTTTGTCAAAACAGCCGGCCGGCAACAAACAGGCTATTAAAATGGTACCGGACCACGAGACCATGACGAAGACGTGAATTTCGAAAAGCAGCCAGACTAATCTAATTTGCATACGTATCCAAAAGTTTTGGATATGCAGATAATCAATACCAGGGTGAGAGAGTGGTCAACCGGATCCTGGTCTCGTGGGGCCTGACCAATTTCTGTGGCAGTATGGCGTCAAAATGACCCTGAAATGGGTCACTCAGACTGACGCAGAAACTGAGTTTAAATTCCATTTGTTACCAGTTTCGGGGTCATCTTGACCCGGATCTGGTCAGGCCGGAATCCGGGTCAATTATGACCCGGGAGATTTAGAGCGTGTTTTAGAGCCGTACTACTTACTGATGAGCGTGTCGTGAGCCTTTTGTTAATGGGGAAAAGGGTACTTTGTGTGCCTGGAAGAAGGGCGTAGAGCCTCATGCCCTTCTTCCAGGCACACTGATTTATGACTCCGCCTTACATCGATGTAGGGAAAATTAAACTAATAACTGAGTCAAGCTTTGTGTAGCAGACAGACTGTAACACTACCTCTCTTGAGTTTCTCTTTCTCTATCTCTCTCTCCCTCTCTTACAGGTCGGTGCTTCCCTGTTTGCCAGCAACATCGGCACGGGTCATTTCATCGGTTTGGCAGGGACCGGTGCCGCCGCTGGCCTCGCAGTCGGACTCTATGAAATCATGGTAGGGGGCCGTGGTACTTAGTTTTCCCGTAGGCAGCTGGTGCAGGGCCTGTGGTGATCTCTTTAACCACCCATGCAGTAACCACCCAATCTAAAATACATGTTTGTTTTTCCTTCCTCTTGATCTTGGAGGTAGATTTAAAAAAAAAATTAAAAACATGTCAACCCGCAACATTGGTCTTATCATGGTCTTATACTGAAATACCTCGACATCCCGTACGGAAATACCGTGGCAGTCACATCACCAATGAAATACTTTTCCGTACTTCTCAAATACTCGATACACCCACGTTAGCCGTGAAAAGAGTTGCATGCCGGTCTAGTTAGTGACAACGTTTGGTCGCTAGCTAGACCAGCATGCACTTCATTCAACGGCTAAGGCCATCAGTATTTGCGAATTAATCTACGCAATCAGGACAGGCTAAATTGGCATGAGCGTACAATTCCCTATTACTATGGTATCAACACACAGCATGTGTTTTATTATTTTGACATCCTTGAATGTTATTTTACGTTACAGGACCATAATGTAATACAGCCATTGTGCTGGCTTTTGCATCCTGTATAAAGATCTTTAAATAAATAATAATAACAAATAATACTTACAAATCCTGGGTCAGAATTGACCCGGATTCCGGGTCCCAGGGGCTGACCAATCTGTGGGTCAGGCTAAACCGGAAACTTGTTGAAATATGAGATATTAGCGCAGATTATGCACCAGTTTGACCCATTTACGAGTAAATTTTGACTAATATTACGGTTTTTACTGACCCGGAAATGGGTCAGGCCCACGGGGCCCGGAATCCGGGTCAACTTCTGACCCGGGTGTTTTTAGAGTGCTTGACTGATTGATATACCATGTTTATACTCCCTTAGGCTGTTTGGTGTTTGATCGCTCTCGGATGGATTTTTGTCCCGGTCTACTTGTCAGCTGGGGTGAGTTCAAAAACTTCACAACTTTACCTAAATTCCCTGGGCCCAATTTCATGGCTCTGCTTGCCGCCGAATTCTGCGCTTGCGGTGACCATTCTCCGCTTACTGTTCAAGCGCCGAATTTCTGCACTGGCTGTGTAAGCGTAGAATGCCTAGTAACGTTGAGTACGCACGCGCACAAGCCGAAATTCCCGCTAACCCGTGAAATACGCTTGACGTAAGCGCGGAATTCCCTGCTTCCACAAGCGCCGATTCTTTGCTTACGGTAAGCAGAGCCATGAAATTGGGCCCTGGTGTCTTCAAAGTGAAAAGGGAATTTTCATGACACAACTTCTCCCCTTTTTAAATGAGACCTAGCTCGAATCGAATCTTTCCACAACATGTGACTGGGAAGTCTAAAATATAGGATGCCAAGCTTTGCATGGTATGGGGTTTGATTACTATAAGTATTCCAGCGTTCTCCCTGTGGTCCGCCTGCCAAATGCCAGTTAAAACACCTGAGGACTAATCAAAATTCACACCAAGTTGTCCGCTGACTAGTCCGTGATGTGCGAACAAGCTGGTGAACTAGTAAAATGACAAGCTAACTGGTCCCGCTGGCCATTCACTAAAAAGGGAATAGGGCAAACCCTGTTTTCTGCCGAGCACACCACAACAATCTCTCAAGGGGTGTGAGGTTATGGTGAGGTTGAATCATACATGTTTACAGATTTACACTGAACTTACTTGGTATAAAGTTGGTAATGTTGGGATAACTTCCATTGATATGTTTTTGCTTGATATGCTATATTATAGTTTCTGAGAAAGGACTCATTCAAGTAGCCACGTTTTGATATCGTGAGGTATTTGTTTGCAGCCATACTGCCAGATAATTTTGTTTGTTTACAATAATTGCTCCATCCAAATAAAATAACTATATTGTTGTCGTGTGCCCGGAAGAATGGGTAGAGAAAAGTCGTAAGCAATTCAATAATATTTGCAAAATTGTGTTTCAAGAAACTTGAGCGTGAAAGTTTGATCGGGTTTCTGCCAGTCATTATAGGAAGTTTAAATTCTGCATGGGGATGGGGAAAAAATCTTTTGGGGTAATTCTAGCCACAAACAATGTAACGGTAATGGCATATTTAATTTGTCGTGGGCCATTTTATTGCCCATTTTATTACTGGGAAAAAAGTACTTTGTGTGCCTGGAGAGAAGGGCGTACAGTCTTCCAGGCACACAAAACTAATTGATCTGAGTCGTCGTCTTCATCGATGGTCTTACTCGAAGTTTGAAATCCCAGCTCAGAACTTGGTTCCCAGTAATGGAGAATAACTTTTTTCATTTCAGTTTTATTTGATAAACATTTGTGTGCATTACTCAAATAAAGCAGTAACTGAGAAACATTTCCATTGGTCGCGATATTTATATTTTGCAGGTATATACAATGCCGGAGTATCTGCGCAAGCGCTATGGAGGGCAGCGTCTACGCATACTGATAGCGGTCTTCTCGCTCTTTCTCTACATCTTCACCAAGATCTCGGTAAACCTCGTGATAAAGGGTGCCATGGTTACTCATTAAGCTATTAGTTGATATGTTGCGCCTTTATCGGGGAACAGAAACCTCGTTTCAAAGAATTTAATGGAACTGTAAGAGAATAATTATACGATGGGAAAATAACAATATTATTGTATTCCTAAAAATGTGCCATAACTTAACAGGGCCCAATTTCATAGAGCTGCTGAAGCACAAACAGATGCTAAGCACAACAAAATTATGCTTACCAGACTAAGGCTATCAGCCAAAACAACCATGTCACATGTACCATTTGTGACTGGTATCCTGCTCATTTCTGCTTAGCAAAAAGCAATATTTTCTGCTTAAGCAGCTCTATGAAATTGGGCCCTGGTATCGAACCGGCTTGATCTTATGGGTTTTTCAAGCAAAAGAATGTTGTGCTGTAATGGTATAATAATAGGTTTTCGGGAGGTTTGTTTCGGGCAACAATGTTTGCACGAATGTAAATTTTAAACTCGTCATCTCTTCGCTGTATCCCCAACAGGTGGATATTTTTGCAGGTGCTATCTTCATTCAGTTGGCCTTCAACTGGAATCTGTATACGTCCATTATTGTACTGTTGGTGGTAACTGCCATCTACACAATAGCAGGTATGTTATTATTATATAATCATTATCCAATTATTTTCATCCCATTGTTTTTTTTATTATAAAAGGTGTAAGGCACGAAAATGTGCTAGCCATTTAGATAATTTGCTAAGCATTATGCGTGTTGCCAACGACATGCTAATGATGCACGATTGTAATTTGAAAGTGACTAGTTCTTTGTTGTCGTTGACGTCACAAATGAATTTAGAAAAGTAATGAATATTTCTATACTTGACGTTTTTATAAAGTTCGTCTCCATACGTCATTTATTCCCCTCTTTATAATTATTTCATCCCGCATCAAAACTCGAAAGTTGTTTTGATTGTTGTTGTTGTTGTAGTTGTTGTTGTTGATGAGTTGTTGTTGTTGTTGTTGTTTTGTTTTTTTAAGTGTAGGTGCTTGCCACTTTAAGGAATTCCTTTGTTTATTTGAAACTACCAATTAATAGAAAATTATTGTTATTATTTTGTTACCCTGTTTTTGGTATTGAAACCTATGGATCGTCAAAAGCAACTAGCACTGTAATCCGTAGGCCTGAAAATACCTGTGTGTGAAGATGACAAAGAGATCTCAGTTTGACAAGTAGGCTTAGTATTTAAAAAAAAAAAAACGGTACTGCGTTGTAATAAGGAAGTAACGACAAGGCCTACGTAGTAAACTTGCGGGTACAACCATAAAGGCATTAAATGAATAACAAATCGATACTTATTATTATTTCAACGTTATTTTCGGGTGTTTTTGTTCTTCTTTTTTCTAACCCTGCTCAGGTGGACTTGCTGCCGTGATCTACACAGACGCATTGCAATCTTTCATCATGGTCGTTGGGGGCACAGTGCTAATGGTCATCAGTAAGTTCCACATCTTTATTGAATGTTTTTCTCTCGTCCAGCAATGTTTTATTTTTGCCAAAATAATGCCTTTTCAAAATAGTAACATCACAGTGACTTCTGAACTCAGGACCACAAATCATAATTAATGATGCTTATGTTTCATTTGTTGAAAATATTTAATGTGAATTTGCATCAGTAGGCCTACGTGGGAATAAGTCACTTCTTTAAAACCGGCATTTTTTACAGGTTACATTGAGGTTGGCGGCATGGAAGAACTGCGAATAAAATACTTTCAGGCTATCCCAACTGAGACGACAGGGGGCCTCCTCAACTTCACCTGCGCTTATCCTCGTCAGGACGCGTTTAACATAATGAGAGACCCTCTGGAATCGGATCAGCCGTGGCCAGGAGCTGTCGTCGGCATTACCTTCATTGGCGTTTGGTATTGGTGTTCAGACCAGGTAGGCCTTACTCATAGATATTTATTTTGTGACAATAAAACAAACTTTGGGATATTTTAAAATTTTCTAGTGAGAGAAAGTTTTCCTTTCGAAATTTCAGATTCTTTGTGAAGTTTCTGTCCAATAACCAATATTTGTCCAATGGAAAATGTATAATCTATGAGTGAGACGGAGTAAAACTTGTGTAGATCATCATAGATGGAAAGTACATCCAAAAGAAATTCGCTTATATTTTGCAAAATTTTCCCATTTTGGAACACATTCCATAATTTGAAAGTTTTTTTTTTAATTGACCGTCAAAATTTGATTAAAGCTGATTAAAAACAGGTTTATGCCAACATTCCCGGATGTCCTAGACATCTCTGGATATGATTTGTTTTTGATATTTCACGTCATCAATCATCAGGTGATTGTACAACGAGCTCTAGCCGCGAAGAATATGAGCCACGTCAAGGGTGCCTCCATCCTAGCAGGCTTCCTGAAACTACTACCAATGTTTATGATCGTCATACCAGGCATGATTGCTCGGGTTTTGTTCAAAGGTAAGACAGCAACAACTACAAAACAATTCAAAACAGCCATACGTTACAATTGTGTGAGAACTCAATGTTGTATTAAACGAAGGGAACTAATGCCAACATACGAAATCCGTACATAAAGATGAGGCAAAAAGGAAACAAACAAAAAAACAAAAAAACAAATATAATAGAAGGGGGACAAGGTTTAAAGTATAGCATTTATAGTATAGCAAACTGTACGCCATGTAGAAAAAGGGGAAGAAAACGTCCGTAGGCCTCAATTCGTTCTTCAAAGATAAGAAATTGCTGATTCAACAACTCTGTCGGTATCAGGGATGAGTTTGGAAAAGACGGCGTTAGAATAAGTTTTAATTTTCATCAGGACCTGTAACAACGGTTGTAACTCTTATATACTCTCCGGCTAACCTGATTTTGTCAACTACTAAGTTTAGATGAAGGCGGGGGAGCTATGCATTTACGCAATAATTCCTAGACCAAAATTAGTTGCAAAGTTGATGGATACTTCATGTACTGTATATGTAAATATAAAACCTTCATTTTTGCGAAACGTTTATTATTATTTTTATTTGTTTATGCGTTTCAAAACAATGAAACAACAATGACTTTAATTCCAGATGACGTAGCGTGTATTGGTGCAGAAAGTTGTTTAGCCGCTTGTGGTTCTGAAGTTGGCTGTTCCAACATCGCTTACCCCAAGCTCGTCCTCGAACTCTTACCAACAGGTAGGGCTAGCATGAGAACGCCAATATCATTCTTGAAAATTTATGTAGCCCTTCTTGCGGGCTGTCACAATATGCATACGGTTCTTTTAACTCGCATAAGCATTTTCTCCCAACAGTCTGTTGAGAAAGTTATCACGGGATGGCCTGGCGTTTAGTCGTTGACAACTTTCAATTGAATCTCCATATTGACAGATTCATTATAAATTGCGCCACAAAGAGTTTCTTTAATAATAGATTTCTTCTCTTTTCTCAGGTATCAAGGGGAAAATCGACGTCCTTCACAACGACAGAAGCCCTTTTCGAAACCACAGCTTTGGCATGGGCTCTGGCTTTACTTTGTCATACAAACGTACACTTTCAGTACGGGTCCTAAGCCGGAGGTAGCTTAAGCCGTGGTTTCGAAAATGGCCCGAGTCCACGTTAGTTTTGTTTTACTATTCATGGTTAATTTTCAAGGTGAAGTTAACATTTTTCATAAAGGAGCTAATTTGGTGAAGTGTTTCTCCGTGGTCTGTGGATAATGATCATTCCTATAAAAGTATTCAAAATGTTCTCCCAATCGTAAAAAATAAATTTCCGCATGCACATGGTTACTCGTAATCAACTGTTTTCAGAAAAAATGACCTCTCCGTTGCAAACTCTTGGTGGCGCACTATACTGTGAATCCCCCGTATATTTTGCCATACACGCACGCAAGATGCATTACAACATATTCTCCATCATAATGAATTTCAATAACAGATTGTCTTACAGTGAATTAATGATAATTTTAAAGGTCTTCGTGGTTTAATGGTTGCCGTGATGATGTCAGCCCTCATGAGCTCACTGACGTCCATCTTTAACAGTGGTAGCACTGTCTTTACTATGGATATCTGGCGCCGCATACGACCACTGGCTCACAATTGGGAACTCATGATTGTAGGAAGGTGAGATGACACGAAACATAAAAATAGACATAATGCATTGATGTCGTCCAGTCGCCATCTTAGACGTAAACCGATGATGAAACAAACAAAACGCACAAATTGTACGCGCGGCGCACAGCATTGGCCAATGAACAGCCTCCTTTTGACCTCTAGGTGAGGGTGCCCGACTCAAATGACGTCATGTGCATAAGGTTTATAGAACGAGAAAGAAAACAATTCGTTGGTTTACTAAATTGGTGCAATTCGGTATCGAAAGTCAAGCCAGTGCCGTCTCAATTATTATTATTTTTATTTTATTTTTTGCAATAATAATCCCATTTCTTTTCCCTTTCAAATCAAGTTCCTGTATCTGAAATTTACAAATTAAAGAAGACCTTGAATCTCAACAAATTTCATACTTATTTATGTACTCTATGTCCAATATTGATAGCTTTATTCCGGCATTCAAAATTTTTCCAAAAAATAGTCACTGAAACAGTAGTTTCAAAAATAGTTCAACTCCAGCCGCGATTTTTTCCAAACACAGAATTTGGGTTGTGGTGCACCATGCATACGTCAGTTTGTGGCGAGACAGACGAAAGTATTATGAATGACGAGTACGGACTACCATTTTTCTTCTCTGTGAGTGCGATCCGATGTCCTATGATTCACGTGTTTGCTGTGGTCTCTTATTTCTAGGTTGTTCATCGTAGTATTGCTGGGTATTAGCATAGTGTGGATACCAGTGGTTCAGGCGGCCCAGGGTGGGCAGCTCTTCATCTACATCCAGTCCCTGCAGTCGTACTTTGCTCCTCCGGTCTTCACGTGTTTCGTCATGGGCGTGGCGTGGGGACGCATCAACGAAAAGGTCTCAGTTCTCAAGTTGATATTCTCCTCATTTTTAGCATCAAAGTTTTCTATTGTATCTGCTTGATATATTATTTTGACAAAACTTGACGAAGGTTGCAATTTAAGAACGCTTTGACTATTTTAGTTTCACTCAGTGGAAGCTAAATGATGTATTGTTTTTTTAAGCACTGTTGTTGATTTTGGTATGGAAAATAAGCTGGAAATCTTAAGGATGTGTTTCCTTTCTTAATTTCAAAAGTTGATATAAGTCTTACACTGATTTCAAATATTAATTTAAGATTTGATGTTTATGGTTGCACAATTTGTGCCTGCAGGAAGTTCAAGCTCTGTGTAATCATGACATAATACAAGAACACAACTAAAAACAGAAGCATTACAAGCCGTTTTCTCACTTTTGTCTTTTCGTGTTCTGTCAACTTCCAGGGAGCATTCTGGGGGCTTGTCTGTGGTATCCTATTGGGGATTCTGCGAATGGTACTAGATATCATTTACCCCGCTCCTTCATGTGGTGCTTTAGAAGACACCAGACCGGCATTCGTTGCGAACATTCACTTCCTATACTACAACTGCATTGTGGGTGCCGTGTCTATATCCGTCACCATCATCGTTAGTCTCCTGACCAAGGAGTTACCGAAGGAAAACGTAAGTGTGACTAGGGAATGGACTGTAGAGGGATGGAAATGCGCATTGCTCCCTGCTTGATAGGCGGCCTACTTTACGACTTGTGGTATCTCTAACATGATGAAATATCATGGTCTCTCAATGCACAAAGATTGGCCTGAAGGAAAACCCCGAGACCGGGCAAAATTGATCACTGGTGCTGCTGTTGTTCTTGAATTTCAGACCTTGTAAAGTTTAAAGTTCAGTATTACTACTGTTTATTTCGGTCGTGACGCTAATGTTCTTGGGCAAATGAAGTATAATTGATACTTAGCACCCAGGAGTAAACGGGTATATGAACGGAAGGGGAGAGATTGTTGATGTGTGTGAATGACAACTGAAACCTGATGAGCGCCCATGTTGGCTACTGGGGTGCATAGGGCCTACTCCCAAGAAGTTGAGGTGGTTTCAGGAATGTAAGGGCCCGATAAATAGGGGTACCCATAGTGTAACGGGCTTTGAATGGCCAAAGTGGCTTTAAAATGTTCATAGTGGGTACCAAATAATAAAAATGTATAATAATTTTAGTATTTTCATTCTCTATAAGGATTTATGAATATTCCTTAATATGTTGTACCTTCTTTGGGAATCTGATGAAAACATCAATTGAAAAACAATCCTTGTTTTTGTAAAAACTATTGTTTTAGGTGTTGGGCATGACCTTTGCCACACGAGGGAAAAGGAACATCTACAAGAAAGGTACAAAACTTGCAGATGAAGACGAGGCAGTCGCCGAGAATGTTACCCTTGAGATGAAGAACAACAAAAATGCCGAAGAGAATGGACACATGGAGAAAACGGATGGTAATTAAACGCGACACAATGTGTCCTCTGTGGGAATGTCAAATCTTGTATGTGGGTTATTACGCACAGGTCCTTGTGGGGTCTCTTACACAATGGAACAATAAGCCCCACAAACTTTTCCTTTGTTCAACTTGGACCCAACAGAGGAATTCTTTTAAAAGGGGAACAATCTTCTTCTTTTTCCTCTATTGTCATTTCCTTCTTCTCTCTTTTTTACTTTATTTCTTATTTTATTTTTATTTTATTTTGCTGTAATTATTTGGCTGATGGACGGTGAGCCAGCCAGACTTTCGTATTTCTATTCGCCAGAACTAGAATCTCATATCAAGGTCTCATGCGACCGAACAAATCTGTGTCAGAAAGCCCCTCATGTCTGGGTTACTCTGCTCTAAGATTATGGTCAAGAATGTGGTGTTGGCTAAAAACGCATTTTGTTTGTTTTTTAATTTGGAAACCGGGATAAAGCTTGATCCAAAATATAAATCTGACCCAACTGAACCCTGATTCCTTGTATGCCGAACGTTGGTTCTTTGTGAAAAAGAATCGATTGTTTCACAGAGTCCGGCTTTCTCCTGAAGACAATCAGACCATACTGATCGAAACGTTGATTAGTCGTTACGCCACACACGGGTTGTTTTCAGAACCGGCACAACTCAAAGAAAGATTTCGTGTCCATGGTGTTGCCGCAAACCTTACTACTTTTTTTCAACGATTGCCATTGTTTTTTATAAATAAATAACATTATGTTGCTGTCATGGGATTTTTGTCTTTATAATGTATTAATTTTCCACTGTACTGAAACATAAATCCCAGCAAAAGTTGTAATAAAATCATATTTATCCTCTTTCCCCCCTTCTCGCAGATACTCAGCCTTTAGCTCTATGGCGAAGGGGCATCTACTGGTGTTGTGGTTACTCAGCCGACGCAAAAGACGCCGAGGTGCCAGATCTGGTTGCGTCACTGCATGAGAAGAAATCATGGCGGATAGTGACGCTGGTACTCGCCATTGTAGTTTTTGGAGCAAGCATTATAATCAATGTTATCTTTTGGTGAAGGATAACTGGTATCCAACTTAAGGGCATCGGGCGTTATGAAACCTGACTAAAGTCTAGATTGTCACTTTCGTTAGATCTTTTACTCTTTCTTACCTATCTATTTTTCTAGTTTGTTTTTCTTAGAAATAGTGTTAAAATGAAAATGAGTAGAACCAACACTGATATAATAAGTGCTACCCAGGGCCTGTTAATGAAACAGAAGTTATGTCAACGTAGGCCTATATAATGGAAAGTAAGTTTTGAAATTTTGACACGATGGGACTATCCAGTGACGTTTGTGGAGACACCATTGTGCATAAAACTCTCTCTATGAGTTGTGGTGGTTCTGAAAAGAATCGGTGATGGTTAACAAGAGGTGGCAACGACGTCTTAGTTTAGAACCACCACAAAATCAATAGAGAGTTTTATGTACATTAATATCAGTGCTTTCTTAAGAGACTGGTGCTACCATTATTTGTAACTGAATCTCCAACGTTAGCAGACATTTTAGGCCTTGTTCAACAAACTCCCTATATAATAGCAAGAGTTGACAACTAAGTCTTTTCAAAAACTTATCGAGAGTTTTATGTAAAAAGCTTTCTCTGCAAACATCACGATATCATCCTGGAAGATGAGTTGTTCAGTCTGCAATTAAAAAGTTAAGTATTAGCAAGTCTCTCTGATGATGGGTTAAAATCATGTATACCTTTTAATGTTCTGTTTAATGTAAAAGAAAAATTAGGAAGTTGGGTCTCATTATTCCTAACTGACTGTTCCTAACACATTTAATCTTCTATTGATTTTGGTTAAATTATAGGCCGTCTTTTTCCCCTTCCAATTGTATTACCGTACTTGTCTATAGTAGAGTATTATTAAACTTATATTTAAGGTTTTTATTGTAGTTTTGTGACCACAACAACATCAAACACAGAAGAAAATAAATCAAATTATCCCACCATAGCTACACATATCTGTGTTTCAAGATTTAATTTTTGTATTTTTTAAGGTGTGCACAACAGAGGTGAGAATAAAAGTATGTTCACAGATTTACAAACTTACATGGTAAAAAGATGGTCCTGGTGGAAAACTACCCTTCAAATATAGTTGCTTGAAATGCTATAGTTTTGAGAAGTTATTAAAATAGTTAGTTTTGATCTCGTGAGTCTAAAATCCGATGTTTGAAAATCGTGAAGATGTAGGCCTAAGTTTTGTATCATTATTTCATGTGACTCTGATGACCGATAAAGGTTCAACTTTTACAGGTTACTTTGTTGTTTTATGTATAGGCCTAACGTCGGGTCACTACGGGGTGTGGATACTGGTCTTTGATTATTATCAATAATGGCACCATGCCCCGGCCGTGCTTGAAGGAGCCAGAACAGCTAGACAACTGTCTATCAGAGAGTTGGTATCAAGTTCATGAATTTTCGTCGTTGAACCAAGGAAATGGACACAATTAAATTTTAGGAACTTCCCTACTACTTGATAACATGAAGCATTTTTTTAACTGACAACGAAACAATTTACAAGCAATCAAACGACGGAAATCTCCTGAATATTGCGCGACATATTCCATTTACGTTTAGGCCTACGTCCATCAGTAGAGTCCCACAAACTGCACATACATGTATTAGCCATACGCCTCATCGACATGTTCTCCGTCTCTCCGTCACAACATGATCCAGCAAGTCATGTCCTGACCCCCCCCCTAATTCCTTTACAAGTGCAGCTTGAAAGGGAAAGCTAGATGGAACTCATCAAAGCATCGCATTTTTGTAAATGAACAAACGAAGGGATGATCAAATTATTTTATGTTTGTTTGAAATTTTATAATTTTAATGTGCGCAGTCAATGATCAACACACGTTCCTTCAGGTGTCATTGAGGTGTCATTCACACTAAAGAGGGATTATTCGTGTTTTGTCAATTGAGGGCGCCCTACAATGTAAAGGCTGATTTTGTGTTGTTGTCGATGTTTTGTCGCTCATCCAGCTCGCTAAATCGAAGCAGTTTTCATGGTTTTGTGAGTACTTTTTATACATGCTGGTCACATCTTTGACAATTGCATTTGGTTATTTTTAGGCAAAGTTTCCGTATCAAAGCTCCACTATTTCTCTATTAAAATAAAGGTTACTATAGTCTAAATGACTAACGTGCATGGGACGGGTAAACTGAACTGACGTGAATGGGATAAAGTCAGAACAACGTCCAACTACATTTCCTCCCACTGTACCCCTAGTCCTAGAACTATCACTATAGGAGCTCCGTTCCTCTATTGAGACTATAGTGGAACGGACCTCGTAGTTCTAGGGTATCCAGTCTCAGTCTGCTTGTTCGAATTTGAAGCCCTTTTTACGGGCTTGCCGAAAGTAACGCGAAACGCAACTCCGCACAATGGGGTCTGCCGTTTCCACCATTTTTGGGAGTCAATTCATTTGTGTACATTTTGACTCCCAAAATGGCGGACAGGATAGACGTGTGTAAGTGCACTACGTGTTGTGCAAGGGGTTAATAGACAATGTTACTCATCTTGACTGGGCATGTTTACAAAAGAGCCACAGAGCCTGGACTTCCTGGAGGCACAATTTGTACACAGCTCAACACAGGAAAACCTAAAATCTTCCATTATGGATATTAGATTGTACATTTTTAAATTAACTTTTGACATAAATAGATAGGGGCACATCTCAAACCTTACTCACCTGTTGTTGTTTACAATACTTTTTCAGTCCTACATGTAAGTCCTTCTGTATCTTTGTAGTCTTAGCCGAAGACTTCAGTGCCCGATAGTTGGTTAATAATAATAATAATAATAATAATAATAATAATAATAATAAATTTATATAGCGCTGCTTTTATTAAAAATATATTCAGCTGTGCTGGTTCAGAGCTTCTTTTTTTTTTACTAAATTAAACAAAATAGAATCTCTCAATTGAACAAATATGTTTTTAATTTAGATTTGAAGACATTGAGAGATGGAGAGCTTCGTATTTCTATTGGCAAGCTATTCCATAGTTTGGGGGCAGCAATGGCAAACGCACGGTCCCCGAGAGTTACTTTAGTTTTGCCATGGGGAATCTGGGGGTCGATTTCACAAAACTCTTCCTAACTCATGTAGGACTAGTCCTAGGCAATGCTTAGAGATAGTACTAGTCCTAAGTTAGGACCAGTACTTAGGACTAGTCCTATCTCTTAGCATTGCCTAGGACTAGTCCTAAGTTAGGAAGAGTTTTGTGAAATCGACCCCTGGAACAATAACTTATCTCCGGAACTGCACAGGCTACGACTGTGTGACTGGACTTTGAGTTGAAGTAATTCTGTTATGTAACTAGGAGCTTGACCACTCAATGATTTATACACAATTAACAACAGTTTGAATGAAATTCTTTGACGGACCGGCAACCAGTGGAGCTCTCTCAGAAGAGGTGCAGTTGTGTGTTTCGCTTGTTCATAATTTGCAACAGCGTGCCCTCTTACGGCATGGTTTCATCAACTTGACTAGCTCTCACCAACGTCTTGGAAATTGTGCAGCATTGAGTTAACTTTTTCTTGGTTCACTCCCAAGCCTTTCCTAGGGAACCAATGAGCATGCAATCGCAGAAATAAATATACATAAAATATTTATAACAAACATAACCCTGGGTCAAATAATAGTTTGCGTAAATTTTTTTCAGCGATCGCTTGCTATGTTTGACAAACACATTCGCATTTGACTGTTGAAAAATTGTCCTTGGGGACATTTTTATAGGAAAACGTTGCCCCGTCTGCAAATGGCCCTTACTGGACAATCTGAGGCCATGTCACACAAGGCAATTTATAAGCATCAGGCTCGAGGGAATCTCCAATACAAAAAATTCTTCAAATTTTAAGTTTTCTCATTATTTTCTTTGTGATAGTAAGTTACAGCTAGAAGAATGTCTCTTGTGCTGCCTGTGCATTCCTTGTGGGTACAGTGCAGTTGGTTGCCTCCAAGTTGCCTGAACCCGGTCTCTACATACCTGTTTTTAATGTTTATTCTAATATTACCTTCTTATTTCTTCACAGAAACCAGCAAATATTCTTGTCATGGGGGAAGGTCAAGAGAGAGGCAGGGTCAAAATTGGTGAGCACTATAGCCCATTTCACACCACACGATCTAATTCCAAGGAAATTTCTGGGGAATTGGACCCGGCTCCCTTTTCTGTTTTTACATCTGCTGCAATTTTCTCAAGGAAAATGAACTCTCATGTACAGTATGTTTATGTTAACCGGGTTGTCTTTCTTAACTACTTCACAACGGCATTCTAAACAATTTCCGTGCTCACCTGCGGTTTTTTTTTCAGAACTTTCAGGAGCTTTGTTTTCCTATGAAATATCATTGCCACAATAAAACCCTGACTTGACAAAGGAAGGACACGGACGTTTCTCATAATTAGCACCGAGTTTGATGTTGTCATGTGAAACAGTATAAGTAGGCACTCACAAAACATTGTGTATGAGTCGTTGTTTTTGCTGGAATCCCAGAACCCTTGGGACAGACAAAGGTCTGAAATCTGGGGTTACATAACAACTCCCGGAAAAGGGATATTACAAGGAATGTTTTCCAGCACCTGGTGTCCCTCTTCATCTTCGTATGGGAGAAACAAAGTAAAGCACGGTAGGTGCATGCCTTTGCCTGCTACACAATTGAATATTGAATAAAAGGGTGTATATTTCTGTCAGCCATACGACCGTACTTGCGTAAAAACTTTTTTTTTTTTAAGTGTTCAGTTAAACCATGACAAGCTTTGGTAATTGTTTTGTTTAATTACAGCTGATATGGGCTTTGCTAGACTATTCAACTCTGCGCTGAAACCACTTGCCGATCTGGACCCGGTGGTTGTAACTTTCTGGTATCGAGCTCTGGAACTCCTGCTTGGGCAAGACATTACACAAAAGCAATAGGTGAGATATTTTTTTAATCTTAGAAGAAAACTGGTACAGCCCAAATTTGTGGTTAGCAAGTTTTGGAGTTACTACTCCTAAGCTGGAGTTCAAAAAACACTAAGATTAATCTTAAGGTGAGTTGCCATTATTGCCATAGTGATTTGTATTGTGAACAGCATAATTTGCTTAGCATTGAGAATTAAACACATTTTTCCTTTCTGTACAGTGTGTGTGACTATACGTCTTCAAGCCTTGAACCTTCAGTCCTTTTTTTTACATCCAAGGGGAGCTAATTTCGCTTATGTCACTAAAAACGTATTTTCATTGGTTCTTGGTTGACCTAGTAACTCCTCGCTACGACGCCAATCACAGGCTGTTACATACACTGTGTACACATGTTTACTCAACCTTAAGGATTGGGTTTTGGGGGTTCTGCTATTGTTGTTCCATTATTCTCTTTTCTAAAGAATTCCTCTCTGGGGTCCAAGCCTGTGATTGGCCATTACATAAAATTAACCGCCCCCATCTTGCAAATAAAAATCCTTTGGAAGTCCAATGGGAAAATAAGGAAAAAAAATCAATGTTCGGTTACAGAAGGACAAAGGCTGTCATTCTGACGGACTCCATGTGCAGACTGTGTGCCTGTCCACGTGTGTATTGTCGTGATGGATTCAGTGCATGAGGGTAGTGCAAGACAGCCTTGATCAAGGCTAGTTTTGGACTTGTTAGATCAAGACTAACTGTTCTACTAGTTTCTCAGAAACTGCAGCCTTTAATTTTTTAAGCAAAAATATTTAAAGGGAAGTTTTCTACCATGACCATCTTCATACCACGTACTGTGCGAATCTGTGAACATTTCGCTGTATCAGTGAGAAAATGTTGTATTTCCTAAAACTGCACAACAAGTACGCGCCAACAAACAATGTTTTTGCGTGGAGCATTTTCTTAAGATATACAACGTTTTTGCTTAATCGAGGTACAACATTTTTGAAGTGACGCGACTATTTATATTTTCAATCTTACCAATGTTGTGCACACTCTTTGATGAGCTTTTCTTTCTGGTTTCTTGTGTCTATTAGACATATGGGCCATAGGATGCATCTTTGCTGAGCTACTGACCTCCGAACCTACATTTATCTTTCACTGTCGACAAGAGGACATTAAAACCAGTAATCTCTACCATCATGACCAGCTGGATAGAATCTTTAATGTTATGGGTTTCCCTTTAGGTAAGTAATGACGATTATAGACATTAATTCGTTCACATCTAACAGTGCAGGCATTAATAACAAGATGGTGATTAGGAAATGGGAAGAAATGTTCAGTTTAGATGTGGGAGGAAAACCCCAACTGGGCAAAAATTCAACACTGGACTGAAATTTATTTCATCACACATCCAACACACAAGCAGCGATAGCAGGATGGTGATTAAGAAATGAGAAGAAATGTTTGGTTTTAGATGTAGGAGGAAACCCCAAACGAGGAAAAATCCAAAACTGAAATGACAAAGATCTACTTGTATGTTACCGTATTTTTCTTGTGTATAAAGCACTCTCTGTTTATAAGGCCTGGAATTTCATCTTTGAGAGGGAAAACCATTTTCATTTTGCCAAGGGCCTTTCCATTGGAAATCTTAAAGTGTATATGAAACTTTTGATGGGGCACCAAGGCCAAGACTAGGGGCAACAGGGGCCATAACCCCTGTGGCCTCCATGTAATTCCAGGCCTGGTTTCAGACGCAGTATCCCCAAAATCACCAAAACATGATTCAAGTGTCAACGTATAAGGCAACATGACACCGCTGTATAAGACGCACCATGACCCGCACACAGAGGCCCGGCTGGCGCCACTCACTGTTGGTACACCACCATATACAGGGGTCAAAAGTTTTAAGAAACTGTGTCTCCAGTTTGCGCTTTAAAACCATGAAGCATTGGTCATTGTTGGTTCACATTGTGGACAGCTGCGTGGTCGGGGCAGCTCCTCTGGAAAATTTCGTCTTTAGCTTGTTTACAGCGTGTAGGTTTTATCTTATTAACATGATAACTTGTTGGAGTGCCCTGGACAAATGAAAGGATTATTTTACAGTATTATATTTAAGATAAAAGATTACTTTGAACTCACTGGTGAGAGCTGGGAGTAACCTGCGATGGACTGGCATCCTGTCTAGGGGGAATAGAAATATTCTCAGTCGTTTAATGCCAATGAAACCGATATAAACACCGGCCTGATAAGCCTAATATTTGCCATACATCACTTGTTTTTTGGTTTTTTCACATCTGTAGAGAAAGATTGGGAGGATATCAAGAAGATGCCAGAATACCCAACCCTCGTCAAAGACTTCAGAAGATCAAAGTAGGAAAATAGTTTGTTTTTATTTTAACACTTTTAGAAATTGTCTTTTGCCCCAAGATTTATTTTATCTTCATCTTATTTCATAAAAGTTGAACAGATGGAATAATTACATTAGGGATAAAGAATGTTTTTTATTTTTTGTTTACCGTACACCAGTGTTTGATAAGCACTGTCTAGTTCTTGCCTTTCCGAGTCCTGAGAAAGTAAAATTAATTCACAGGCAAACTACTTAGTTGGGATTTGAACCCATGAACTCCGCCATTCTATAATTTTTTTTTCATATCCTATCATAAGCTGCGGGTACCGCAAAAATTTAATAAATTGCTTCAGGATAAATGTTGTGTTTTTTACACTACACCGATGTGTGATAAGCACTGTGTACTTGTGCATTTTCCGAAGTCCATCAGGAAGAAAAATAAAATTAATCCACAGGCATACTACTTGGGTGGGATGTGAACCCGAGATCTCCGCCATTCTAGAAAATGTTTTATCACTGGAACAACAAGCTTGCCTGGTGACAAGAGGCCAGTTCAAATCCTATCATTAGCAGTGGGTACCAGAACGATTTCATAGAATGCATCAGGAATTTTTTTTAATTTTTTAAATAAGCACTGTTTTATACTCACATCTTGCCTGAGGCCTGTGTAAAAAAGTATATCCACTGGGCATACTACCTGATTGAGATGAAAACCCACTACCTCTTGTCGTCAGGCATGCTGGATGGTCTAGTGGGTGTATGTGCTCTATAATGCGGAGGTTGTGGTTCGAATCCCAGGGGAATAGTATGACTGTGTTTGTTTTCACGCGTTACACAATTCTTTGACAGTCCTGCCACCGTACACAACCTGTGCAGTTGAATGCATTTAAATGGTTGGTTGGTCAACCGGTTGGTCCTTAATATTTGTGTTTTACCGATAAACTGATGTGGTTGAGCACTGTATACTCAGTACTATCCCGAGTTCATGGACAAAAAATCCACTCGCATATTACTCTGGTGGGATTTGAACCTGCCACCTTTGCCATTTTAGAGCAGATGTCTTACCACTAGACCACCGAGATTGCCCGGTAGGTAGAGGCATTTCAATTCCTCTATTGCACCGCAAAAAAAGTTTAGTACATGTAGATTTCAATTTGCATCCAGGATAAAGAAAATTGTTTGTATTTGGTCCTTATTGTTTAACTCCTTTTTCCCATAGTGCAAACTGGTTGAGTGGAAATAAACCAAACTAGCTGGAAAATGGAACCAAGAGTTGAAGCGTTAAAAACACAAATATTAAATACAAACTGCAGTCAAGACAACTATGGCATTGAGCTGACATTATGTTTCGTCGCGTCAGTGCAAAAACATAGTATCTCTATTTGGCAAAAACGTTGTATCTCACATGAAAATGCTCCGGGCAAAAAAGGTTGTATCTTGGCACGTACATATACTAAGGGAGATACTAAGTTTTGACTTGCGCATATCATATTTGCTATTTTATGAGAAATTACATTTTTGCACTGACACAAGTCTTTTATTTAATCTTCAAACTCATCATGTTTCTGTTTTTATTTCTAGTTACACAAGCTCTTGCCTCATCAAATACATGGAAAAGCACAAGATCAAGCCAGAAACAAGAGCATTCCAGCTGGTAAGTAACCCAAAAGGGCTGTTCTGTTTGCAAGTGTGATGTCATTCCGCTGTAAGCCACGCCCACTTTACACAAACTGGCTTCACATTTTACCAGAAGCCATTAGAAGTGCTGGCCAGTGCGCACTACGCAAACAACAATGATATTAATATAAATAATAATAATAATTTGTTAAAGATTAAAGACCAAATTCACAAATATATATATATATATGTTTTTAAATGTAATATTGTACACTAAAGCTTTTAAATCGAAACACAAACATCAAGCTAATTTGAATTCCCAAAATGGCGAGCATGGCAGATAGTAGCCTTGTGTGAAAATGGTGCAAGAGGTCAATAAATAAATATTACATGATTTTAGGATAGGATGGATTGCAGTTGCATATTCTACATAGTCAGACAGATTCCTGATTTAATTTTTAGGATTTGGTACTGTTTTAGCTTCAAATAGATACTCCAACTTGCTATAAAGTCAGACAACTTTCTGACAGGAGGATTTTAAGGATTTAGAACTGGTCTAATTGTAATTTCCATTAGGTGAATAAGATCAGTGTCTGGTACCTGAACCCATAGAATAATTGCTTTATCTAAACATTGATTCCTTAGCTATCAAAGCTGCTAACCATGGACCCTACAAAGCGTATGACGGCCAAGCAGTCAATGGAGGATCCGTACTTCACGGAAGACCCACTGCCCACGGTAGAGTAAGTACCTTTAAGAATTTTAAATCTACGTCTTGTACTCAAAAGGTTTTTTTGTATGATCACCAACTGTGGTTTTGAATGTAACTGTGCCAGCCTGAAATAATGATCTTATGTGGTGAATACATCTACACATCATCAACCCTCCTGCTGTTTAATGCTCATGGCTTCTGTACGATAAAGACACAACGACAGCATGCATTTTGTAATGCATTGCACAAATATGAACACGTACATGTACATCAGTATATACTGTATAAATACAGTAGTTTTTTCAACAGTTATCTCTTGATTTGACTAATGACAAGTCATTCATAATACATTTCATATAATAATAATAATAGCAAAGATTATAACGCGCACATATTATTCACCGATAGAGTGCCAAAGGCGCCTACAAGAATACGATACAATAACAGTTAAAACATTACAGTTAAAACATTTACTAACTATCTTTCAACTAACATGTAATATACATGTAGAAGCGAATGCCTCCACAATATGTCTTTACACAAATAACTCTAAACGTATACATTCAGGAGTTTAAATGCTGACACAGTGTCTAGACAGATTCAGGGGTACGGCAAGAGCGCCCCTCCCCCCATCTGCAAAATGCAAAACAAATCCATCACATTACATCATCGCATCAGTGCACAGACATCGCATCTCAATTTTGCAAAAAGTGTCATGACTTGCACGAAAATGCTCCATGCAAAAAGTCAGAGCTCGGTGTGTACTTGTTTTGTGTGCACATCAAAGCTTTTTTAAGCGAGATACGACAACATTCTGACAATTTTAAACTTGCACGTAAGGAAGTGCTGTAGGAGATATAACATTTGTGCACTGACAGGTCGATATGATTGCACAGTGAATTATTGTCCACCTACACGAGCTCTCGTAGCAAGTGGTTTTCACAGCCCCCTGGTACTAACCAGATATCATACAACATTTTACCAAAGTGTAGAGATAAGTCAGAATGACAGATGTGACAGACGTCATAAAAACTTCGTACTTTTTTGAAAATAAGACGGAAGTCCACAACGAAGAGCAAGTTACGTGTTTATAATAAGTGGTGGGTAGCCGTGTTAGTCAGGTAACTGCTGAAAGGATAACAAACCGTGGCACTTTAATGACTAACTTGTAGGATAGGGAAGCAGCAGAACAAAGGATTATCTGAACACTGGACTGTGTTGGTAGTAGATTGAATAGTGATTGTGGCTTTCAGTCATACCACAGTACTTACTCATTGCCATCCTTAACAGGCCTGGAATTACACGCAGGCCATGGAGGCCATGGCCTCTGTTGCCTCTCGGCCTTGGTGCCCCTTCAAAAGTTTCATACACAAAAAAGGGCCTTCTCAAAGTTTAAATTCCAGGCCTGCTTTGTTTAGACTGTGCTGGACTGTTTATAAACCCTTGGTTAAAGTTGGTTTTCTTCATTGCATCTGATGAAGTACATGTAGTAGTTACAACCAGGTGAATATTTAATTAGCCAATCTTGTTACAACCATATCTCAAAAAGTATACCGCCGATCATCAAACTTTTTTCAGTGATACACTTGTGGGATACTGTAGATGTATTTGTTGGGCTAAAACAATGTGCGACGCCACAATGACATAATTAATTGTGGGTTTTGTATCTGTGTACAAAACCAATGGCTCTAAAAAGTGTAAATATTATTTGGTTTGTAAAATTTCAAAATAAGTTTAATTTGAGTTACCTATATTACACACATCATTTGTAAAACGCAAATACTTTTACGAAGAGCTATTCCAGGCCATTAAAAATAATCAAAATACAATGTATTTACACGGTATTCAAGGATAAGATTGTTAAATCTGACCCCATGGCTAAAACTCTGTGTTGTACAATCACGGTATTGTGTTGGAGCTTGCACCGCATTTTATTTCTAACCGAGGGCGGACCTACTGTATATAGTTAGTGTACAGCCCATTGGATTTGTGCATGACCAATATATGTAATTCCTAGGTACGTTTAGGGTTTTCGTTAAAAGGCATTAGATGGGGATAAGTTACAAACCATCAGAAGCCTTAAACAATTTGTTAGTATGAAATTACATGTCAAGTTATGGTAGTTCAAAGCTTATTACTTTAACAAATCATATTTCCTGAACCACACGTGATAAAGTTGTAATGTTTATGCTGTCTTGTTTATGCTGTCTTGTCACCTCTGAATACAAAATTTAAAAACCATTTTGTGGAAATTCGTCTGTTGATATTATGCAGCAAACATTGTTAAAAACTGAAATGACCAACAAGAAAGTCTTCACACATGTAAACTGAAGAGGCAATTTCTCTTCAATCATTCTGAACTGCCCATCATTAAATCATAGTTGGCTCAAAACATCCTAAAGTTTTTGCTGAAATATTCTGTTATGACAAAACAGATTGATATTTACAACACAAAGAAAGAGAAAAAATGCATTTCCAATTGGTATTTTTAACGAAAGGACGTTAAAGTACTTCATGGTTTCTTCAAGTATAATAGATTTGGTGTTGACTAACTCAGTGTCAGCATGATGACAACAAGTTGTGCAGTACTAACGTGTATGTAACTTGTATGTATTTTCACAAACAGCCACTTCATAAAAATTCATACATTTTAGCAACATTTTGGTTGTCAACACATTTTAACAGAATCCTAAGTTCCAAGTCATCGAACATTTAGTTTGGTAATTACACTAATAAGCACATATGCACAATACCACAAAATTTACAGATTTGAGTTTTCACGAACAGCCACTTTTCACTTTGCCATTTTAACATTGAAGTACATACTACATAATAATAATAATAATAACTTTTGATTTATATAGCGCATAATATTTAATACTTAATTCTCTAAGCGCTTTACATTAAAGAGTATTCTTTACAACCTACATCAACATATATAGGAGGGCAAATATCACCACTACATCAAAACAGGAATGGTTACACTACTGTATGAAAAGGTGTGTCTTTTAGGCTCTCTTGACATCAATAAGGGAAGATGTATTCCTGATTGTCAAGGGCAGAGAATTCCAAAGAACTGGAGCCGAAACCACAAAGGATCTGTCTCCATACTGTTGGTATGCATATTAACAGGGTGTACTGCAAGGAGGTGTTGTGATGATGATCGGAGTGTACGTACTGGATTGTGCTTACGGATTAGATCTGACATATAAGATGGAGCAAGATTATTCTGTGCTTTAAAACACATGATAAGAATCTTAAATACAACACGTTTTTCAATGGGCAACCAGTGTAGTTTCTTTAGAAGGGGAGTGATGGAATCTCTTGAACGAGCACCCATTATTAACCTTGCTGCTGTGTTTTGAATTCTCTGAACCCGGTGTAATTCCTTTTTCGGAAGGCCATACAACAATGAATTACAATTATCAACATGGGACATTATCAAAGCATGAACAAGTACATTAATAGATCTTCTATTTAGATATTGCCGGATCTGTCCAATTTTCCGAATGGCCATGAATGCCAACTGACAGGTTTTAGTGATGTGATCAGACATTGTGAGATGCCTATCCATGATTACACCCAAGTTGCGTGCCTTGCTAACTGCAAGAATGTCGACTCCGTCAACAGTGATAACAAGAGCATTGAAAGGAGGTGGAGCAAACTTTGATGTAAAATGTACAACTTCCGTCTTGGATGCATTGACAAGTAACTTGTTTCTGGTTGACCAAGAAGATTTAATGTCCTGGATGCACATATTAACACGACTTAAGGCAATCTCCCTGTTACCTGGTGAGAACGTTAAATACACTTGGAATGAAGTCCATGAGCTTTGATGATATCATGTATAGATGCAGTATACAATGTGTAGAGGAGAGGTCCCATATAATAGAGCCTTGCGGAATTCCACAGTTGTCTTTGACAGAAAAGGAATGATGGTCCCCAATTTTCACAACATGAGAGCGCTCTGAGAGATATAAAGAAAACCACTTGTAAACTAGGCCTTCAAATCCATACCGCTTTGTAAGTCGGTTGAGCAAGATGGCATGGTCAATTGTATCAAAGGCTGAACTATAGTCCAGTAATACCAAGAGAGCTTCCTGCCGTTGGTCAAGAGAGACAAGACTGTCATTCTGGACTCGCATTAATGCAGTCTCTACACTGGTATCTCTTGTACGCCGACTGCTTGGGAGTATGCAATTTTTTCTCAGTCAGATACTCCAAAACTTGAGCACTTACAGCTTTCTCAATTACTTTGCTAAAGTAATTCAAGTTCGAGATGGGGCGATAATTTGCGAGATCATCCTGTGGAGCACCAAACTTTTTCAAAAGAGGGGTAACAATGGCTTTCCTAAACACATGAGGCATGACTCCAAAGATGAGACTTGCGTTGACCAATGCTGTTAGGAGAGGAAGCAGCTCACCAGTACATCTCTTTGTGAGCGCTGTTGGTATGGAATCAAGCTCACACGATGCAGATGAGGACGACTTAACATAGTGCTGGTACGGTGCCAAAAATAGCTACTGTGCATTTTGAGTCTTCACAAAGGGAAAATTTGTTTGACCTACTTGTGTAAATTTGAGTTTTCATGAACAGTCATTTGCATTTGCTCATTGTTTTGTACATTGTACATAACACACTACAAATATACCTCATTGGCGCAGTTTTTATGAAGAGGCAATTGAATTAAACAGTAATTACTCATTAATTAAACTTGCTATGATTAAAAATAACAACATATTTGCATGTTTTAAGATGTCCACTTTCATGGTTTGTAAAATGTTGAGGTTTAATTAGAAAACAGTCTCCAAGACAATCATTTAAAAAACAGTTTAACTTCAGAATTGGTTTTCTTACATTGTGTAAGTTTGTCTGGAGGGGCTAAATTGCCTCGTCGTGAAAACGGTTATGAAGATCTACATACATGTGAATGAGAAGACAGGTTGTTCTGTTCCTGGTTGAATGCACATTCCATTGTATTTAGTTTGGTATCTGCCATCTTCAATGATTGAGTAGTTGTCCACACTCATGACACTCATACCTTAGGTATGCGGTGTTTTCTTTGCAACCGGGCCTTTTTTTCCCAACGTCACTGGGTGTAGACCCTCGTTGGAAAATTTGAAAAATTCATTTGTTTTTCGTTCAGTTTTCTCATATTTTAATGTTGTATTCTTTTTCATAAATGTACCCCGGAACGTTGTTCACAGGCCTACAAGGAACTGGAATATCTGTGAGGGAAGCTGTATTTCTTTGTTGCTTATTAAGCAATTGTGTCTAAAAACCATTGTACCTTTCAGTCGCATGTTTTGGGTTATTGTTTTTCGTATTCTTTCTTTTGTCTAGTTTCACTAGAAATATTTAGTTGAAATTCATATGTTCATATCATGCTGCATAATTGGTCAAAAATGGAAATTCTGAACAAGAAAGCCTTTACACATACATGTATAAGCTAAAGAGGCCAATTTGTCTTTAATCTTTCTGAACTGCCCTTCATTGAATCTTAGTTGGCTCAAAACATCCTAAAGTTTTTGCTGAAATATTCTATTATGACAAAAGAGATTGGTACTGTAATTACAACTCAAAGAAAGAGAAAAATGCCTTTCCAATTGGTGTTTTTAGCGAAAGGTCATTAAAGTACTTTATGGTCTCTTCAAGTATAATTTATTTGGTGTTGGACTAAGTCATTGACAGCATGATGACAACAAATTTTGTAGTGCTTTCTTAAACTCCCTGTTCCTCCAGTAGTAGATTATGCAATTCCACCAACAGTTGCTACTGAATAGAGTGGTGGCAATTATAAAAATACTTGTTGGTGCTATGGTATTTCTTGATGAGAATAATGTCATGACAGTTAAGGGAATCCAGCAGAGGCAAGCAGTGCCTGTTATAATGATCACAGTGGTAGCGGACTTTGTACTGATCGGCCCTGGAACATTCTGTCCACCTGCAATGTTACCGATGATACTTTGAGCAGCAATGAGTCGTGCCTGACGTCGAGCAACTTTGAGAATGTACGCATAGAGTATCAGGATTATTCCAAGTGAAACTCCAAAAGTTGTAATGATTAGATAAAGAATATAATTGTTTAGCGCCACACAAAGACGTAGATGTTTTTCCTCTATCATTTCATACTGTGTACTTGAAAGACAAAGTAAGATGGAGTATAGTATTATGGTCAAACTCCATATTAGTGAGATCATGACTTTTGATCTTTTGAGTGTCATCAGCCTCGGATAATGCAGTGAGTAGGTGATGGATAAAAATCGATCAATTGTCAAAAAAGCAATTGATAATGAATGTATTGTAAGTAATATGGTTACTAAATATGGCAAGATCATACAGAATATATCACTTACTATCCATGAAGAGGATATGAAATAATACAGATTAGGAATTCCATAGAAAATCCCAAAGCAGAGGTCAGAAAATGTGAGGGACATCATAAACAGCTTGGTGGTTTCTTGGATGCCTCTGACACGACGGAAAACCACAAGGCATACAGAGTTCAGAACCACAATCAGAGCTATTGTTAGAAAATGAAGCACAAATGTGAAAATGCAGAATGGGCTTTGACAATCTGTAACCACACTGTTCAGGTTTGAATTAGATTGTGACAAGTTTGATCCGTTTCCATCCATGATGTCAAAAAGGAGATTTTCCAACAGTTTATATCAATTATTTAGATGGCATAAAATCCATGAGTCAGGAACTTCACACAGAATATCAGATTTGTATCATTTGGTGATTTCTTCGTTGCCAATGATGATCAAAAAGAAATAGATGTTCAGAGCACTGATTTTTCGGTTAAAAACAGTCAAATTTGCGGTTCAAAACATTAGCTCTATATGCTAAAAATGCAAATTGCTTTTTTTACAAACTCTGAACACTGAACAATGGTTTGAAGTAGATTCTGGTAAATCTGAATGTTTCCATCCGTAATGTCACAAAGGAAAATCTGCTGCATCTATATCACAAATGTCATAGAACTGAACTCAGGAATTCCTCAGTAGATCCTGGTGTAGAGAGCAGCAATAGATGAGTATCATTATGAGTAGCTTGTTTTATTTGTTTCTTTGATATCCGTTTTTTCAGTGAAGAACCACTATTTACCAATGAGAACAATAATAAGAATCCATGTACAACAAACAACTGCAGAGGTACAAATGTAGTCTGGACAGTCTGTGTCAAATCCAATGCAACAGTTATCCGGAAAATGAGTCGTAGAAAACTCTTCAGATGTGTCTGAATTGATACCATCTATCGGACTCAGTGTGCAACATCTTGAATAGAGCTCCCCTAACCTATAAATGATTAAGAGTGACTACACTTAGTAGATACTTTGCAACCATCTGACTTCGAAATGACAAGACAGCAAATTTTCTAACAATACCTTTTATAGTTAATTTAATAGCAGTGTATTGGTGTACTTTGGAAATGGTTGATTAGAAAGCACACGCTGGGAAAAATGGGTCACTTATTGAAAACAAAACGTAAATTCAGTAGGTTTCAAATAATCAAATCTAATAATGGTGTCAGGCAGTCGGTAATTGTTTGGTTGAATGCAAACCTAGGAAAACAGTAAGTTTTAATTTTGTTTAATTATATTACGATCTTGTGTACATTACCAATCAGAAATGAAGTAAACCAGAGTTTTTATTTTGATGTTATTGAGATTTTTATAATAACTTTTACAATAATTGCTTGAGTCCTGCTGGGCGGTGCTTTTCCCCTCTTGATGAATGATCAATGTGATGAAAGCAAAACTCAGAGGAGAGCAAATAGTTGTGGCACAAAACGGTAATGGCTTTACAATGTACTTTTTAACATTGAGGTCAAATCTTATGACTTCATTTAACTTAAAGTATTGGATTCGAACTGCTGCTACGGTAGCTACTGGGCAAGCTCGATGGTCCAGTGGTCAAACATCCAGTGCTCTTGAACTGGTAAAGGGCTAGGGTTCGAAATCCACTCAAGTAATATGCCTGTGAATTATTTTCACAAGACTCTAGAGCGTACTGGGTATACAGTGCTTAACACACACCAGTGTATGGGTAAAACACAAATAATATCAATAAACTAACTGTTCTAATAACACATCAAAGGGTACATCTGTATACTATTCTGTAATGATACCATACCAGTATACCAGGCATGCAATTGCTGTGATAAGGAACTTGTACATCAAACCAGCTCTTATATCTCTGCTATCTACATGTTTAGTTTGTCAATACTCAACTGCTTTAAAGCAAAAGTACAAAATTAGTAATTTTTTAAGACTAGTGTCTGCACTTTATGTGACCCAACATATACAAGAAATAACGAACCTTGAAATGTTAAGCTCAATCAGTCTTCGGAGTCATGAGAAAACAGTGAAAAACCCCATTATATGTTTTCACTGTTTTCAAACATCGGGTTTTTGACACGCGCGATAAAGACTAATTGTTTCAATCATTTCCTACAAACTATAGCATTTTAAGTAAAACTACTTCAAGTAAAGTTTACAGCTATGACCATCTTTATACCATGTAAGTTATGTGCAAATCTGTGAACATTTTACTTTCAATCTTACCAATGTTGTACATGCCCTTTAAACAAGTTCTACATAATGAGAAGTCAAGATACTGATGGTTCAATTCACACTCAATTTGATTATAGTCTGGTGACCGTAGTGCAATTTTCTAGTTGATTGTGCACTCGCAGTCATTGACAAGGCGGGTTGCTGTGCGTAGCAATTAATTTGCAATCATGGCTAGTTTGACGTGAAGACATCAATACATTTTCAATACAATACAATTGCAAAAAGGACTTCAAGATGTCTGTATTTTTTTTAATACTACCGCAAGGACTGTTCACAGGCCTAAACAGAAAAGTGTCAGTTGTTGTAATGTCAGCTTTTCAAATGGGAAGCTTTAGTCTTTTGTAACTTGTAAAACAAGTTTGTCGTCTAAATAATCAATTTGCCTGTTTGTGTCTGTTTTGTTAAACCTCTCTCAGTTATCTTGTGTCAAAATAGCATGAAAACATTCAATAAAATGTCATATTTTCATATCATGCAGCACAATTAGTTATAAATGAAAGTGCTCACCAAGAAAGTATTTTAAACCATATGAGTATAAACTACTTGTCCATGTACTTGTCATCAAATGCATACGTATAATTTGATCAGAACATAATTGTTTCAATATTCTATTGTTTAAAAACAGCCAAACAGATTGATAATATCTGTTTTCCAGGTCAATTTTAGCATATGTATATTCAGTTTCATCAACGCGGATTCAAATTGATGAAAGTTTATCTAGTTCATTCAGACTAGTTTTTTAATAGCTACTTTGCATTTAATTTCGTTTTCGTGCACACATGATCTGGCCCATTTCTCATTAAAATTTTGTTTCAGTCATTGTATTTCATTTATAGGAATTCAAGACTACATTTTCATCATTCTTGAGTTGAAGTTTTGCTACCTATTTACAATTGATGAAATAGAATGGTTGACCAGCCTCTTGCTGTTAGATTAAATTGCGAAATTTAATGATCTTTGCAACCTGATCAATTTGAATAATCTTATTCAACCAGTGAAGGCTTAAACTGTTTAAACTGGATTAATTCGTTTGACTGTTGAGTGCTGATGAAATGGACCATTCAGCTTCAAATGAAACGAATGAGCTGGGTGATAAACTGAGTAGTTGTTTCAGGTTGAAAATGACCGGAAAGTCTTTAACAAGAATAAAGAAAAAACAAACACAAAACATGAAGTAAGTACACTAAGGTTTCATTGAGCATGACAATATTGGTGTTAGGTTCACTTCAATAATCTAAGATTTGGTGCTGGACTGTTTTCTAAAGTCAGTGACAGCGTGAAGACATTAAGTTGTGCAGTGCTTGCTTAAACTCCTTGTTCCTCCAGTAATAGATGATGCCATTCAACCAACTGTTGCTGATGTACAGAGTACAAGCAATAACATAAATACTCGTGGGTAGATCAATATCTTTTGTAAATAAAGATACCATGATAGCTACAGGAACCCAGGAGAGGCAAGCAGTGCCTGTTATGATGACCACAGTGGTAGCAGACTTTGTACAGATCGGCCCAGGAACATTCTGTTCCCCTGCATTGTTACCGATGATATTCTGAGCCGCAATGAGTCGTTCTTGACGTCGGGCAACTTTCAGAATGTACACATAAAGTATCAGGATTATTCCAAGTGAAACTCCAGCAATTAAAAGGAAAATATACTATCATTGAGTAATGCCCCACACAATCAATTACATGTTTTTCTTTTATCATTTCGAACTGTGTACCTGATAGGCAATACCAGGCAGAGTATAGTATTATGGTCAAACTCCATTACAGGTGTAATCATGACCTTTGTTCTTTTTAGTGTCATCAGCCTCGGATAATGCAGTGTGTAGGTGATGGCTAAGAAACGATCGATTGTCAAAAAAACAATTGATGATGCATTTATTGTGACCAATGTTAGTATTACATGTGGCAAGATCTTACAGTAAGTTTCACTGATTATCCATGAAGAGGATATGAAGAATACAGACTAGGAATTCCATAGAAAATCCCTGTGCAGAGGTCAGAAAGTGTGAGGGACATCATAAACAGCTTGGTTGTTTCTTGGATGCCTCTGACACGACGAAAAACAACAAGGCACACTGAATTCACAACCACAATCAGAGCTATTGTTAGAAAAAATAGCACAAATGAAAAAATGCAGAATGCGTCTTTACAATCTGTGAACACACTATCCGGGTTCGAGGAAACTTGTGACAAGTTTGATCCGTTTCCATCCATGATGTCACAAAGGAGATTTTCAAACAGTTTGCATAAATTCTATAGTTGGCGTTTATCCCCGAGTCAGGAACTGCACAGATTATTTTGATTTGTGCAACTTGGTGATTTCTTGGTTGCCAATGATGATTGAAAAGGAAACAGCGTTCAGAGCACTGTGAATTTATAGTACCACAGTCAAAATTACAGCTAGAAAGTCTAGCAAAATGCTCAAATAGCAAAATCCATTTTGTACAATCTTTGAACACTCCTAACTGCTTGAAAGTAAATTCAACAAATTTTGAACATTGTACTTTCATGATATTACAAAGGAAAATCTACTGCATCTTACAGGTGTCTTACAACTAAATGCAGGAATTCCTTCGTAAATCCTGGTGTAGAGAGCAGCAATAGATGAGTATCATCATAATCAGCTTCTTGCATTTGTTCCTTGGGTATCCCTTTTGCAGTGAAGAACAATTCTTCACCAGTAAAATAGTAGTTAGAACTCAAGTACAACAAACAAGTACACTGGTAAAGATGTTTTGTAGAAAGCCATTTTCAAGTCCTATGCACCAGTTATCAAGAAAATAAATCGTAGAAAACTCTTCAGATGTGTCTGAATTGATACAATCGATCGGTCTCAGTGTGCAACATCTTGAAGTGAGCTCCCCTAACCTATAAATGATGTGAGTGACTACGCTTGACCATTAGATATTCCGCAACCGTCTGAAGTCAAAATGGCAAGTCAGCAAATTTCTAGCGAGGCATAGTTAATTCAATAGCAGTGTCTCTTTTTACTCGGTAATGGTCGAGTACAAAGCACAGAAAAGGAAAAGTGGATCACTCGGTGGATAAAAAAAACCAATTGAGCATGTTTCAAGGTGTACAAATCGAAGAGAACTTTGGTGTCAGGCTGTCACTAATTGTCTGGTTGAATGCAAAGTCACTTTTTAGTTGTAATATTATCTTATCTTATAATGATATCTTATGTACTTTACATCAAAAGGAAATGAGGTCAACCATGTCTTTTTCCTGGATAATATTGAGATTCTTAGTAACAGCTTTTACCATAATTGCTTTAGTCCCACCAGATCATGCTTTTTCCTATCTTGATGAAATAACAAAGTGATCAAAGCAAAAATCTAAATGGAGAGCAGTATTGACATATAATTGAGACACAAAATAGTATGAATTTACTTATTAACATTTGGGTCAATCCTTATGATACCATTTAACTAACAAATATTGGATGTTGACTGCTTCCAGTTACTGAGCAAGCTCGGTGGTCTATTGGTAAGACATCTGGCCTAGGAATGGTGAACGTAATGGGTTCAAATTCCACTGTGCACAGCCACAATCATGGGTACACATTTTTTGTGTCCATGTTATAAACAACAGTTTGAAAACCAGTGATGTAACAGTTTTTTCAATGTTGTTTGTAAATTAATAAACCAGGGCCGTGTGAATGAAAGTAAATCGTGACAAATTTGATCCGTTTCCGTCCATGATGTCACAAAGGAGATTTTCCAAGAGTTTATGATAATTTTTTAGTTGCCATTTACCTTGAGTTACATTTATCTGATTCGTACAAATTGGTGATTTCTTGGTTGCCATAGATGATCCAAAAGAAAACGCATTTATAGCATTGTGAATTTATAGCAGCACAGTCAAAATGATCAACATTAGCCCTATTCTGAAATAGCAGAACTCATTTTGTACAATGTTTGAACACTCCGTATGTCACAACTGAACACTTTCCATTGATGATGTCACAAAGAAAAATCTCCTCCGCGTATATGTATATCCTAGTTGTCTAAGAACTGAACTCAGGAATTTCTCAGTAAATCCTGGTGTAGAGAGCAGCAATAGATGAGTATCATTATGAGCAGCTTTTGTTGGGTTTTTTTTTGGGGGGGGGATATCCGTTTTTTCAGTGAAGAACCAATATTTACCAATAAGAACAAATAGAAACAATCAATGTACAGCAAACAACTGCAGTGGTACAAATATAGCCTAGAAAATCTGTGTCAAGTCCAATGCACCAGATATCAAGAAAACAAATCGTAGAAAACTCTTCAGATGTGTCTGAATTGATACCATCTATCGGTCTCAGTGTGCAACATCTTGAAGTGAGCTCCCTTATCCCTTAAATGATGTGAGTGACTACACTTGACCAGTAGATATTCTGCATTGTCAGAAGTCAAAACGGCAAGTCAGCAAATTTCTGGCCTGGCATAGTTAATTTAATAGCCGCACAGAGTGGGGACAGTAATTGTCCAGTAGAAGGTGCAGTCAGGAAATAAATGGGTCAACTGTTGTAAAAACTCTTAACGGTTTTTGTTTCCACACATTTTACTTTGTGCTGCATTGAATAAAATAAATCAAGAAAATGAATTCAATCTTATTTGATATAAACTGAGTGAGGGGCTACACAAATAAAAAATAATAATTTCCATCTACATACAGTGTATGTCTTTCTTGTCCACCATCTTTAACAGATACATGTACTTCTTTGTAAAGTACTGTGGTACAAATGCTCTGGCACATACGTGTGTGTACATATATAGCATAAAACACAATAATATAACTGAATAAAACTCACATCTCTGATATAAAGGTCACGGATTCTTTAACACTTGTTTGCAGTGTTGGGGCATGTTCCAGTCTTGGCCAACAACAGAAACGGTTTCTTACATAATCCATGTTCATACCTCACTGGAATTGAGAATTTACTTGAGTTGCGAAAGCAAAATGACATGTACTTGTGTGTGTTGCAGAAATTTGCTACGCATTGACTTTTGAGTGAGCCAGGCCACTGTTCATGTTATTCTCCAGCGTAGAACACGCCCAAGGCTACTTAAAATTGGTATAGTACTTAGTTGTAACCAAACATTTATTTAAAAACTTCTTCATTTCTGTGTGCTTTCTGCCCCTCTTTATCTTTTCATCTATTTTCACTTAACTGCTTCTGTAACAATAGTATACCTGTTTTGTGTTGTGAATTGTCATTTAGCCTTCAAGAAAGACTCTGCTAGGGTCAAAACATCAGGCCACTAATTATTTTTTGCATTTATTCCACAGGTCCTTTTGGTTGGTAAGCAGTTCGCAGTTTAGTATTTTATTTCTTCCAAACTTTCATTTAGTCACAAGTTTTGACAATAGCTATATTGGGTCATTTGCTTAAATGCATAAATGTGCATTTTGGATTAGCATTTAGGTGTAAATTAAAGAGAGAAAGTCATGACTGATTCAAGCAAGTGTTATATTCCATGATAATTTTAATCTCTGGTATTTTCCTGCCTGTTAATCACAGACTCAGTTGGAATAAGAAGAGAAAGAAGCAAGGCTTGGACTTATTTTAAATTAATTCTGAAGTAATAAACCACAAGGGAAACTGACTGGGTAAATTTTAAATAGTTTGGGGTTGAACAAAAAAATATTTACGAGAGTGGAATTTGAACCACTGACCTCCAGATTAATGTACCGGCGCTATACCAACTGTTCTATCAAGCCCTATGTTGGCAGTCTGCCTCTTTCTTTAATATCTTTGTTTGGGGTACCCATTCAGAAGCCATACAACCGTTAACTGCCGTGTAGCCTTGGATCACACCTTGTTTTACGATACAACCTGGGAAGCGGCAGCCAAAGCATCACCTTAAGAGGATGCGACTTTTCAGCTTCGGCGTAGCACATTTAAATTAATTCTTTTCACTGCTGACCTGTTAACGCTAATTGAACATTGAATACAAGCTACTGTATATATTAAACATACCTTACAATTCGGGGGTTGGGGGCAGGAGGCATCTGTCCTCACAAATTTCCAACTGGCAAAAATTCAGGCACAGCATGAAGAAAACAAAAGTGGACAGAGAAAGCTAAAACGCCCTTTTACCTGATACTAGAAATTGGTACAATACGTTTTGATCTGTGTAAACCAGAGTCCTCATACACCCATGCTATTAAAGGTGACTTTTGTTCCATACACCTTTTTGTTAAAAGAAAAACAAAATTTTCATAGTATTGACAGCAACAAAAAATATCAGCATTTGAGCCAGTCAGGCCTTCAAAAACCAATTTGTAGATTGTGTGCACATTTAAACCTTTTACCAAATGATCGTCCAGACATTTTGTTGGGACTGAGAGTTCATGAGTGTTTTGATATGAGTTATTACTTCTTACATTGGACATATGTTAACCTGGGTCATTCCATGTCAAATCAACCAACAATTTGCCTTGGCCTCTCAGACTTTTTTTCAAATTTTAGGGATCGATTAGGACCAATGAGATACGGCAAAAAATTCAAATTGCTGCCTCTTAATTAGTGATGTCAAGTAATAAACCACAAGGGAAACTGACTGGGTAAATTTTGAGTAGGTTGGGGTTGAACAGACCCCAAACTACTTGAAATTTACTCAGTCAGTTTCCCTTGTGGTTCATTACTTGACATTTGAAATTTAAAAAAGTTGCATCCCCTTAAGGTGATCCTGTGGCTGCCACTTCCCAGGTTGTATCGTAAACTTGGGTGTGATTCCTGGCTACACGGCAGTTAACGGTTGCATGGCTTCTAACTGGCACCCCCGAACAAAGATATTGACAAAATAGAGAGACCACCAACATAGGGCTAGATAGCTCAGTTGGTAGAGCGCCGGTACGTTAATCCGGAGGTCCTTGGTTCAAATCCCGCTCTAGTCAATCTGTCTTAGTTTAACCCCAAACTACTTGAAATTTACCCAGTCAGTTTCCCTTTGGTTCATTACTTGACATTTGAAATTTAAAAAAGTCACATCCCCTTAAGGTGATCCTGTGGCTGCCGCTTCTCAGGTTGTATCGTTAACTTGGGTGTGATCCCTGGCTACACGGCAGTTAACGGTTGCATGGCTTCCGACTGGCCCCCCCGAACAAAGATATTGACAGAATAGGGAGACCGCCAACTTAGGGCTAGATAGCTCAGTTGGTAGAGCTCCGGTACGTTAATCTGGAGGTCGTTGGTTCGAATCCCGCTCTAGTCAGTTTGTCTTTGTTCAACCCCAAAGTCTTAATTAGTGGGATACATGCTAACGTGTATGTAACTTGTATGTAATTAGCAATACTTTGCAAATTAAAACGCCCATTGCTCAAGAAGTATAGCACCTATAGAGCTGTTTTTTGTTTTTGTTTTGCCATTTTGAACCTAATACATGCCTTATAAGTTTTTATAAAAACCTAACTTATTTAATATACATGTACCAGAAACAAAGTTACCATTGGTTATAAAGTTCAAAGATGGGTAAAACAAATACATTTTTTAATTTTTTTTAAATGTTTATTCCAATAAATTGGTGTCAGAGGTACATACCTTGATGTAACTAAGCTTTCCTGTAAATTTCGTGATAGGCACTCTAATAGTTTTTGAGCATTCCAGTCGAAAGCGCACTGTTTAATAATAATATTAGTTCGTCTTATATAGCACTCAAATGCGTCACTCTTCTTCTATTTCGAGTGGTGTCCTCGGTCTATGATGTTACGGCTGAGTTGTCTCCAGATCTACCGTCCCTCATGCATGTGGTACTTCTCCAGCTGTCACAAATCCAGTGTCCCTTTTGAGCAGATCGACATAGGTCAGGTGACCTCGACCTCTTTGTGCTTGACCTTGCTTAGGCTCCCAGAGTACAAGCTTGCTGGCTGGAAGCTCAGGGTGGCGATAGCAGTGCCCTGCAAACCTCACTCTTCTTGCGCAGATTTTGGCAGTAAGCTTGGGGAACCTGAGATAGAGGTCTGTGTTTGATATTTGTTCTTCCCTCCCGACACCAAGCACCTGGCGTAGCATTCTGGTGTAGCAACCGTCAAGTTGTTTTTCTAGAACAGATGTTAATGTCCATGCTTCGCATCCATAAACTAGCACTGATTCAACAGTGGCCACGAAGAGCTGCAACTTCTGGTGTCTATACTCATCTTTGTACACCATACATTTTTCATGCTGTGGAGTGCTTTCCAGGCCAGAGCTTTCCTAACTTTGATATCTCTGCTTGTGTTGTCAATCCATGACCCTAGATGTTTGAAGTCAGCCTGTCTTTCAAGTTTGTCCCCACCGATTGCTTTGAGGCAAGTACCCTCATTATCTGTATTGTATGTCATATACTTTGTCTTCTTGATGTTCAACAGCAGACCCACTTTTTGACATTCAGTCTCCACCCTGTCAAGAAGCTCTTGTGCTTGACTGATTTGTTCCGTGAGTAGGGCAATGTCATCTGCAAAGTCGAGGTCTGTGAGTAAAGTAGGTCCTACTCTTCTGCTTTGTCTGGGGTTGATTATGAAGCCAAGCTCCTCCTCCTTGCCGCTGACAGCCTGTCTCATCGCATAGTCTATAACAATGATGAAGAGAAAAGGTGCTAGCGTATCACCCTGAAGCACACCCGCAGATGTTTCAAACTCCTCTGTTTCACCGTCAGGAGATACTACCTTGGCCCTGGTGTTAGTGTACATGTCGTTGATGGATTGGACAAGCCGCAGTGGTACCCCGTAAGCAGCTAGTATTTTCAAAGTGGTGCTCATGGCACTCAACATTATTGGCCTTGGTCACTGGGTCATTATTTCATTCTTTTAACCATCTCAGCTCCCTTGGGAGTATAGGGTCTGTGCTGCCAAATAATTAGCGCAATAAGCTAAATAAATCACAAAAACCATCTCTACCCTCACAGGTACCCATTAAGCCCTGGGTTATGAGAAGCAGTTAACTGTCTTGCTCAAGGACACAAGTGTCATGACTGGGATTCGAATGCACACCATGATGACATAACCATCGCAACATGAGTCTGATGCTGCATTTAACCACTCCACGATTACACGCCACATTGTATTACTTGTATATGATATCTATTTGAACATATTCCAGCAAAAATTGCCCATTATCAAGAGATGTATTTTGTTTATGCGGTAATCGCGCTGTGAAATTTGTTAAAGATGAAAATTGTGTATTTTTTTTTTTAAACGTGTACCCATCAGGCCAAATTCTCTTCCATCAGCGTTAACTGTCTGTTATCAGTAGCTCAATCAAAATATCCTAATAAAATTCTTATGTGATGGAAATTTTGTTGTGACAAAACAGACAATATTTACGATGAACTTTGAATTGCATGATAGATTTAGTGTCGGATTGTCTTCTACAGTCAGTGACAGCATGATGATCTACAGTTGTGCAGTGCTTGCTTAAACTCCTTGTTCCTCCAGTAGTAGATAACGCAATTCAACCAACTGCTGCTGTTGTGTAGTGTAGAACCAAGAACATAAATACTCATGGGTAGAATTATATCATTAAATAATAACGATGCCATGACAATTCCAGGAATCCAGCAGAGGCAAGCAGTGCCTGTTATAATGACCACAGTGGTAGCAGACTTTGTACTGATCGGCCCTGGAACATTCTGTGCCCCTGCAATGTTACCGACGATATTCTGAGCAGCAATGAGTCGTGCCTGACGTCGAGCAACTTTCAGAATGTACGCATAAAGTATCAGGATTATTCCCAGCGAGATCCCAACAGTTGAAACAATTGTATACAAATGAGTGTGAAGTCCCCAGCAAAGAAGTACATGTTTTTCTTTTATCTTTTCAATTTCTGTTTCAGAAAGGCAATACCAGGCAGAGTATAGTATTATACTCAAACTCCATTCTAGTGTAACCATGATCTTTGATCTTTTTAGTGTCATCAGCCTCGGATAATGCAGTGAGTAGGTGATTGCTAAGAATCGATCAATTGTCAAAAAAACCATTGATGATGAATTTATTGTTATTAAATTTACTATTAGATACGGTATGATCTTGCAGAAGGTACCACTGATTATCCATGACGTGGATATGAAATAATTTAGATAAAGAATCACATAGAATATCCCGGTGCAAAGGTCAGACAGTGTGAGGGACATCATAAACAGCTTGGTGGTTTCTTGGATGCCTCTGACACGACGAAAAACTACAAGACATACTGAATTTACAACTACAATCAGAGCAATTGTTAGAACATAAAGCACAGATGTAAAAATGCAGAATGGGTTTTGACAATCTGTGTACGCTCCCTCTTGGTTTGGAGTAAATTGTGATAAGTTTGATCCGTTTCCATCCATGATGTCACAAAGGAGATTTCTTAGAACTCCACAGATTTCTTGGTACAGATTGGTGGTTTTGGGTTCCACAGATTAGCGGAAAAAACATATAAAGCTGACTGAGTGTTTATGTATAGAAACCCAGTCAAGTTACTGTTAGAAACAGTAATTAAATGCTAAAAATGCAGAATGCGTCGTGTACATATGTAAACACTCCTGTGTGGTTAGAGGTAAATTCTAGTGGCAAATCTAAACGGTTTCTATCAGTGATGTTACAAAGAAAATTCTCCCGAATCAATATAAAAAATGTTGTAGAACTGAAGTGGGGAAATCTTCAGCAAATCCTGGTGTAGAGAGCAGCAATATCTTGGATATCCTTTAAGCAGTGAAGAACCAATATTGACCAATAGAAACAAAAATAAGAATCCATGTACAGCAAACAACTGCAGAGGTACAAATATAGACTGGAAAATCTGTGTGATATTGATTCTCCCGAATCAATATCACAAATGTTGTAGAACTGAAGTGGGGAAATCTTCAGCAAATCCTGGTGTAGAGAGCAGCAATAACGGAGTACTATTATGAGCAGCTTTTGTTATTAGTTTCTTGGATATCCTTTAAGCAGTGAAGAACCAATATTGACCAATAGAAACAAAAATAAGAATCCATGTACAGCAAACAACTGCAGAGGTACAAATATAGACTGGAAAATCTGTGTCAAATCCAATGCACCAGTTTTCAGTAAAGTAAGTGTAGAAAATTCTGTGCCTGAATTGATGCTATCTATCGGTCTCAGTGTGCAGCATCGTGAAGTGAGCTCCCCTGTCTTATAAATGATGTGAGTGTCTACACTTAACCAGTAGATATTTCACAACTGTCTGAAATCAAAATTGACAAGTCAGCAAATTCAAGAGCAGCACGACCTTGACAATAATTTTCAAGTAGAAAGTACAGTCAAGAAATGAAAGAGTCAATTGTTGTATAAACTCTTATTATTTTCGTTTACATACATTTTATTTTGATGTTTGATGCTAACGTTGATTAAAATGAATCAAGAGATTATATGCTTAAATGCATGGATGTGAATTTTTGGATTAACAATAGATGTAACTTATGAAGGGGCACGGGAAGGAGGCTGGCCCTCTTATTAAAATGGGACAAGCATTCACTAAAGTACTACAGTAATATCCCCACAACGACATTCAAAATATAAAATGATTAATCTCCTGCAAGGACAATACAAGGCTGGCTACATACATACACATTTACAATACCCGATTCAACTACATGTACGTTGCCCTTAAAAATTACAATAGTTCTCTGATAACAAGATAGTTTAAACACAAAACTAAAACCAAAGTGCTAAAGTACAAATATCAGCCCTAAGAATAAAAAAATTAAAAATACAAACAACATTGTTTTTTCATTAAATGACCACTGCTGACCAATAGGTGACCACTGGCCAAAATCCGTGTACACCTGAAATGGGCTCGAGACATTGAAGCAGTTTACCAGGTTGGGTAGCAAAAGAAGAAGCATTCTGTAAATTTTTGTCAAGCAACCACTACTGGTCACTAAATGACCATTGGCCAAATGTTATGAACAGCCTAAATAAATGAAATACATTTTAAAAGTGTGAAAAAACAAAAACAAAATCATGAAATGACCACTACTGACCAATAGGTGACCACTGGCCAAAATCTTTCCTCTGGCCAATACAGCACTGAACCAAGTTAGGCTGCAATCAGCTGAAGAACGTGAAAGATACAGCATTTTGTAAGTATTCATAACATGACCACAACTGACCACTAGATGACCATTGGCAAAAACTTTTGCATAAAGAGATGAATGAAAAAAAAATTAATTAAAATAAAAAATATTAAAAAAAATCTTCAAAAATGATCACTGCTGACCAATATGTGACCACTGGCAAAATTTGGTGCACATTCCAAATATAGCTCGAGTCAATAAAGCATTGTACAATTTGGCCTGCAAATGGCTAAAGAATGTGGGAGAAGAAACATTTTGTAAATATTATCAAAATTACCACTACTGACCACTAGATGACCATTGGCAAAACTTTATGACCATCCTTAGATTGGGCGAGTGTCAAGGTTTAATTGATTTTAATATTTGCATCGGGGATAAAGAATTTAATTTGGTTTTACCCTTACACCGATGTGTATTAAGCACTGTATATTCAGTGCTTTCCCAAGCCCTGTGGATTTTTTTCACAGAGCTCAGAAAAAGTACCGAGTATAATTTGCTTAATACATATCGGTGTAAGGGTAAAATTAAATTAAATGTCAAGGTTTAGTTTAACCAAGTTTGGTTAAAACCAGGCAAACAGTTAACCAGTTATGACCTTTTTCATTTTGATCACGTGACCATTTTATCAAAAAAAGAAAGAAAGAAAAAACTAGAGCTCAAGTGCTTTTAAGCAAAAATATCAGGCCCATGAAATTAATGTAAAATGTATAGATGCATTGTTTTTTCATAAAATGACCACTGCTTACCAATAGGTGATCACTGGCCAAAATCTGTGTATACCCAAAAATGGGGCTTAAGCCATTGAAGTATTTGACTAGGTTGGGTTGCAAAAGAATAAGCATTCTGTAAATTTTCTTCAAATGACCACAAATTTTGTGAGAATTCCTAGCTACATGAAACACATTTAAAATGTAAAAAACAATATTATTGTTTTTTTTTAATGATCACTGCTGAGCGATTGGTGACCACTGGCCAAAATCTGTGTACACTCCAAAATGTAGCTCAAGCTAATGAAGCATTTGTTCAGGTTAGGCTGCAATCGTCTTAGGAACTAGGAGAAGATGCATTTTGTAAACATTAATAAAATTACCTTTACTGACTACTTATGAATCTTAAAACGTTACTTGATATTGTAGGTGGCACCAAAACTCTGACATCACATTTACTTAATCACTTATCAAAGTACACTAAATCAAAATTAATTTGTCAAAAAAAGTTTCATGGTCAAAAGGAGAAGTTGAACTGAAAAGTGTTAAAAAGCACTATGAAGCCAAAATATAAAGTAATTTAAAGATGGTTTCAGTGGATGAAATCTTCTTTGACAACTAAGCTCTCTAACAAAATGCATTATTATCATGATAATTTGTCTAATTGATTATTATTGATTTACAACATAAAGCACAATACAAGTGGAAAGTTTGATTGCAATGACATTACCACATATCAAATAACACTAAATCAAATTTAATTGTATCTCCTGAACTACAACAGACCAATTCACAATCTTTGCGTTATCTAAAGAGTTTGAAATATTATTTTACATCAGTTGAAAGTTTTATAAAGATAATATGAATAAAACAAAAGTAACAAATTGTACAAAACAAACAGAGCAATTTTAAACCCTGGCAATCACGCAATCACACACACATTTCATAAGCATTCCATTTACATGTATGTGTGCACTGCACTGGCCGCATGAAAACAAACTGGCATTCTGCCAAGATTTCCACTTGCATTGCCAGCTACAGCCAATCATTTACATATTTTTCCGAGCCAATATTTCTCACTAAGTGCTGTAAGTGAATGACCATCTATTATATATTGCGCCTTCATGGGCTTGTAAAGATGAACACCTTTTTTTGAGGCAATTGTCACAAGGGCTGCTTTCGAATAGTCAAGTTTTGTTGTCCGACCACACCCGAGACAGACTTTGGGCTAATTCAGTCGAACTATGATCAACAATAGTTCTTGCGCGAATTTAGCCATAGATGCTGACAAAAACATAAAGGTTAGTAAGAAGGCGTATTGATAAAAGCAATTTGAAGGCAAGTGGTATAACTGCTAAGTAAAGCACATTTAACTGAGCTGAGTTGTTATGGTTCAGTTGCTTGGCTGGGATATGATAGGACTCCATAACATCAAAATTCTGCGCCTATTGGATGGGATGTAAAACTGAAGGTCCTGTACATTGTGAAACACCCAGCCCACTATCGAGAGAGAGAGAAGAGCGGGCCTTGGTGTTTCTGGATTGGCTGCATACTAAGCCGTCTCTGAGTATGATTACGGTACAGCTTTATAGTGGCTTCTTATAAAGTGCTCAATTCTGTCACTCAGTGACACTCATGGCACTCCAACATTTACCCCTGGTCACTGGGCCATTTATTTCATTCCTTAAACCATCTCAGCTCCTTTGAGAGTATACAGCCTGTCTGCCAAGTATGTAGCGCACCAAGCTCAATCGCAAGAACTGTCTCTGCCATCATAGTTTACTATTACCCCTGAGTGAAGAGAAGCAATTATAGTGAAGTGTCAAATTCAAGGACACAAGTGTCATTCTCACCCTCAACCTGATGACTTAACCATCAGCACTTGATTCTGATGCACTAAACTGCTCTACTATGACACTCCACACTGTATTACATGTGTATGATGCACATTTCAACATATTCCAAAGGAAGTTGGGCGATATCAATGAATGTATTTTGTTTAATGCATTTTTATGCTGCAAAATTTGTTGAAAATGAAAATTCTGTACAAGAAATCATTCACATTTAAACCCATTAGGCCAGTTTCTCTTCCATCAGCGTGAACTGTCTGTCATCAACAGCTCAACCAAAATATATATAAAAAATAAAAATTGTAACAAAACTCTGTTGTGACAAAACAGACAATAGTTACAATATTCTCAAAGAACTTTAAAATGCATTACATATTTAGTGTTGGATTGTCTTGTAAAGTCAGTGACAGCATGAAGATCTGATGTTGTGCAGTGCTTGCTTAAACTCCCTGTTCCTCCAGTAGTAGATGATGCAATTCAACCAACTATTGGTGTTGTGTAGAGTTGAACCAATGACAAAAACACTCTTGGGTAGGTTGGTATCTTTTGATGTTAAAGATACCATGAAAATTCCAGGAATCCAGCAGAGGCAAGCAGTGCCTGTTATAATGACCACAGTGGTAGCAGACTTTGTACTGATCGGCCCAGGAACATTCTGTCCCCCTGCAATGCTACCGATGATATTCTGAGCAGCAATTAGTCGTGCCTGACGTCAAGCAACTTTGAGAATGTGCGCATAAAGTATCAAGATTATTCCAAGTGAAACTCCAACAATTCCAATGAATATAAACTGGATAACATTGTGTTGTTCCCCACAAACGTGGAAATTTTGTTTTTTGTCTATCAGTTCAAATCTGATATTTAAAATGCAGTATGAGGCAGAGTATAGTATTATAGTCAAGCTCCATACCAGTGTGATCATGACCTTTGATCTTTTTAGTGTCATCAGCCTTGGATAATGCAGTGAGTAAGTGATGGCTAAGAAACGATCAATTGTCAAACAAACCATCGATAACAAATTTATTGTGATGATTGTTAGCCTTAAATATGGCAAAATGTTACACAAGTTACTATTGAGTATCCCTGAACTGGATATTGAAGAATACAGGTTAGAAATCCCATAGAAAATTCCAGTGCAGAGGTCAGAAAGTGTGAGAGACATCATAAACAGCTTGGTGGTTTCTTGGATGCCTCTGACAAGATGAAAAACCACAAGGCATACTGAATTCACAACCACAATCAGAACTACTGTTAAAAATGAGAGCACGATTGTAAAAATGCAGAAAGGATCTTGACAATCTCTGAACGCTCTCTCTTCGTTTGGAGTAAATTGTGATGAATGTGATCCGTTTCCATCCATGATGTCACAAAAAATTGTCTTTAGTCACTTTCTTAGAGCTCCACAGATTTCTTGGTAAAGATTTGGTTTTTGATTCTAGAGATGAGCAAAAACAAGCATGCAAAGCTTATTGGTTTTTTGTGTATAGGAACACAGTCAGATTTACTGTTAAAAACAGTAGTTTAATGCTAAACTTGCAGATTGCTTCATGTGTAATCTCTGCACATACATGTACCTAAGCTGTTCAAGTAAGTTCTGGCAAATCTAAATGGTTTCCTTCTGTGATATCACAAAGGAAAATCTCCTGCATCTATGTCACATATATCTTAGAATTAAACTCAGGAACTCCTCAGTAAATCCTGGTGTAGAGAGCAGCAGTAGATGACTATCATTATCAGCAGCTCACTTTGTTTGTTTCCCTTATGCAGTGCAGTGAAGAACCCAAATTTACCAAAAAGAACAAGTAATAAGAATCCATGTACAGCAGTGGTACAAATATAGTCTGGAAAATCTGTGTCAAGTCCAATGCACCAGTTATCAGGAAAAATAAACACAGAAAACTCTTCAGATGTGTCTGAATTGATACCAACTATCGGTCTCAGTGTGCAACATCTTGAAGTGAGCTCCCCTCAGCTATAAATGTTATGAGTGTCTACATTTAACCAGTAGATATTCTGCAACCGTCTGAAGTCAAAATGACATGTCAGCAGATTTCTAGCCAGACATTGTTCATTTAATAGCAGCACAATGTTGTACAGTGATTGTCAAGTAAAAAGTGCAGTCAGGTAATAAATTGTTGTAAATACGATAACAGTTTCCGTTTACAAACATGTTATTTTGTGCTGACGTTGATCAAAATAAATCGAGAGATGAAGTGGACCATGTTTGAAATGCCACTTTGTTTTAGGTGTGATTTTGAAAAAAATGTTGTAGTTCTAGTTGTTTTATCTGTAGATGCAATTCATTTTTTTCCCCCTCTACCTATAAAGTCTTTGACTTTGTAGTCCGACATCTTTAACTGAGATATATACCGAACATACATCTTTGTCATATTAAAGTACTGTACTACACTGCCCTGGTACCTACACACACACATCACACATCTTAAACAGATATAAAATAAATATCCTTTGAGCTAAGTATATACTACTTATCCCATTTTTTAACTGAGGCAGTTTTAACTGAGGCAGTTTTTACTTAAGTTTGAATTGAAGCAGTTTAACTTCAGTTTAAACTGAAGCAGATTAAACTTCAGTTTTAACTGCAGCAGATTTAACTACAGTTTTAGCTGAAGTAGTTAACACAAAAACTCATTTACGAACGCTCTCTACCATGAATCATTCGGTGTACTTACATTATTTGAAAATGTTATCACCCTTTAGATAAAATAGACTCATCCAGGCAGTCTCATTGGCCACCTTCGGCAACTTAAATAATGTACTACGTACACACAGGAATAAATGAGCACATACCACATTCAGGTTGTACAAGTCTTTCAATGGAGCAATGGTCTCACGAGAGCTGTAATGTTATATGAGATATGTTACTGCAACAAACATTTAGCAACTTGTCTACAAGTTTATGTGAGCCCATGAGGCCTATTTCTCTTTCACCCACGTGAACATCAAGTAGAACATCAAGTTTGGTCAAAACATTTTAAACTTACATTGTATTTAAATATCAAGTTAACAAGCACAAGGAAAACTTACAAGGTAAATGTAAAATAATTTTGGGGTGAACAAAGAATTTTACCCAGTCAGTTGAGATTTAATAAAAAGTTTAGTCCCTCTGCTTCCAATTCCCAGGTTGAATCATAAAACTTGGGTGTGAACTCTAGCTATACCGCAGTTACAGGTTGTATGGCTTCTGACTGGCAAACCCGAACAAACATAGGGAGACTGCCAACATTAGGGCAGCTCAGCTGGTAGAGCACTGACACGTTAATCCAGAGGAAGCAGGTTCAAGTCCCGCTCTAGTAAATTTGTCTTTGTTTAACCCAAAGTTATTCGTATTTAGATATTCTGCTCTGAAAAAACAGATGGAAACTTGTACATCTCATGAAAAGAAACAAAAAGTGCAATTTCACTTGTCTTTTTTTACCGGACCGATCAAATAGTTCACTAAAGTCTAAAGTCAGTGACAGCATGATGATCTAAAGTTGTGCAGTGCTTTCTTAAACTCTTTGTTTCTCCAGTAGTAGATGATGCAATTCAACCAACAGTTGCTGTTGTATAGAGTAGAACCAATAACAATAATACTTGTGGGTAGAATGATATCTGTTGTTGATAACGATGCTATGACAATTCCAGGAATCCAGCAGAGGCAAGCAGTGCCTGTTATAATGAGCACAGTGGTAGCAGACTTTGTATTGATCGGCCCTGGAACATTCTGTCCCCCTGCATTGTTACCGATGATATTCTGAGCAGCAATGAGTCGTGCCTGACGTCGAGCAACTTTGAGAATGTATGCATAAAGTATCAGAATTATCCCAAGCGAAACTCCAACAGTTAAAATGATTTTATACAGAATAACTTTGTCTTGTGCACCACAAGGAAGTACATGTTTGTTGTCTATCATTTCAAATTCAAAAATATAGTACGAGGCAGAGTTTAGTATTATGGTCAAACTCCATACCAGTGTGATCATGATCTTTGTTCTTTTTAATGTCATTAGTCTCGGATAATGCAGTGAGTAGGTGATGGCCAAGAATCGATCAATTGTCAAAAAAACCATCGATAGCAAATTTATTGTGACCAATGTTACTGTTATATTTTGTATGATTTTACAAACAGCACTGAAACTCGATATAGGGAATAAGTAAAAGTACAGATAGGGAATCCCATAGAAAATCCCAAAGCAGAGATCAGAAAGTGTAAGAGACGTCATAAATAGCTTGGTGGTTTTTGGGGTGCCTCTGACACGACGAAAAACCACAAGGCATACTGAATTCACAACAACATTTAGAGTTACTGTTAGAACATAGAGCACATATGTAAAAATGCAGAATGCGTCTTGACAAGCTGTGAACACACTATCTGAGTTTGAAGCAAATTGTGACAGCTTTGATCCGTTTCCTTCCATGATGTGTCAAAGGAGATTTTCCAACTGTTTACATAAATTTTATAGTTGGTGTTTATCCCCGAGTCAGGAACTGCACAGAATATCAGAATTGTTCCAATTGGTGATTTCCTTGGTTGCCAATGATGATGGAGGAGGAAACAACGTTCAGAGCATTGTGAATTTATTGTAAGTTTGTTCTCTTTCCATCAGTGATATTTCACAGACAAATCTCCTGCATCTATGTCACAGATATCTTAAAACTTAACTCAGTAATTCCTCAGTAGATCCTGGTGTAGAGAGCAGCAACAGATGAGTATCAGAGCAGCCTTTTGTTTTTGTTTCTTAGATATCCGTTATGCAGTGAAGAACAATATTTACCAATAACAACAAACAATAAGAATCCATGCAAAGCAAGTAATTGCAGTGGTACAAATCTAGTCTGAAAAATTAATGTCAAGTCCAAAGCAACAGCTTTTAGAAAAGTAACTTGTATAAAACTCTTTAGATGTGTCTGAATTGATACCATCTATCGGTCTCAGTGTGCACGATGTTGAAGTGAGCTCCCCTACCTATAAATGTTATGCGTGTATACATTTAATCATCAGATATTCCGCAACCGTCTGAAGTCAAGAACGGCAAGTCAGCAAATTTCTAGCCAGGCAAAGTTAATTCAATGGCAGCACAACCTTGACAATAATTGTCAAGTAGAAAGTGCAGTCAGGAAGTATTGATCTACATTCAATCTATTTTGTGCTGACGATGCTCAAAATAAATCAAGAGATGAAGTGGACCCTGTTCAATATGCCACCGTGCTTTAGGTGTGATTTGGAGAAAAAAAGTTGCAGTTTCAGTTGTTTCATCGGCAGATGAATTGAGTGAGGGGCTAGTACCAAATAAACAATTTTTGTCTATCTACCTATGAAGTCTTTGGTTGAGATGTGTACATGTACATGTACATGTTTGTCCTAATAAAGTACTGTCCTACATTGCCCTGGTGCATACATGTATAACATCACTGAATAAAACTCAGTTATGGATTCTTAAACACTTGTATGCAATGTGGGGGCGTGCTCCATTCTTGGCCAACAACAACAAACGGTTTCCTACATAATCAATGTTCATACTTCACCTGAATTGAAATTCACTTGAGTTGCGAAAGCAAAATGACATGTACTTGTTTGTGTTGCAGACATTTGCTTTGCATTGACTTTTGAGTGAGCCAGGCCAATGTTCCCATTGTTCGTCAGTGTGGAACGCACCCAAGGCTACTTAAAATTGGTTTAGTACTTAGACGTAATCAAATACTCATGTAGTCACATGTTTTGACAATAGCCATAATAGGCTTTTTGCTTAAATGCAGGAATGGGCATTTTGGATTAATAATATACATGATATATGTAGAGGCATGAAAGGAGGCCGGCCCTCTAATGAGCATTCACTAAAATACTACAGTAGTATCCACAAGATGATGTCCAAAATGTAAAAGGATTAATCTCTTGCAACTTTTTTATTCTTTATAAGAAAATAGCAGTACACAGTGTAAATAGCACAGCAGTCTCTTATGTGTAGGGCAAAAGGTCAACATGAGGCTGGCACACACATACATGTACTTGTCTACAATACAGGATTCACTTAAATTTACATGTTGCCCTAAAAATTACAATATTTCTCTTGTAACAAGTTAATTTAAATACAAAACAATACTTGCAGAGAGCTGTGGGACATTATCCCTCCCAAGTAAACAGTAATCAGAGCATGGCTAGGGCCATGCTCCCTAAGTAAGAGATTCACTCTCTTTTCCATCTTAGCTTGCTCAAAGCTAAGATGGAAAACAGAGTGAATCTAAAAGTTGCAGACCCAAACTTAACTTTTTATTGTAAATATGCTAATTGCAAAGTTTGATCAGACCCTTAAACACTGACGGCGCACTTGGGTTTCCTACTTTTACAAAGAGCAGTCATGACTGATTCCAGCTAGCGATGGTGTTCTGTGATCACTTTACTCTTTGATATTTTCCCGCCTATTAATCACAGACTCGTTTGGAATAAGTAGAGACAGAAGCAAGGTTTGAACTGACCACGCACATTACAACTACCTCCCAGCATTGGAATTAGTGTGCAGTTAGGCCACCATGGTTGCCCCCTTTTCCAGATTGATAACCTATTAAATGGTTTATTAATTAAATTTAGCAGTGTTATAGTACTCAAACTCAACACTCATGCTCGAGTAACCATTTAATGATACTTGTACTCATATTCATACTCGGTTAGTACTCATACTCAAAGGCCTGTGAAAACAAATTTTTACATGGGGGTGCTGGTTTTATTAAAGAACTATTGCATCAGACTAAAAGTAGGACCCAAAATTTGGAAGGTGTTAAAATAATGACATTTCCACAATTTGGGTAACCTCTGAAGATAAAATCTATCGGAGCTTTTGAGTATCTACAATTACAGCGCTAGTAAAGAAGCAACCAAAATTCTTTTTGGAGATTCTTGGAACAGTATCAACAGCACTAGAAAAGGAAACAAAAGAAGATTCAAGAAATAATAGCTTCGTTTTTTGTTAAAATAAAGTCAAAAGACCGCGCGGCGCGCAGGATTGGCCAATTAAGTGTTTCTTAACCACTTAACTGCGTATGACGAGATATCTCGTCATCACAAACTTACCCTTATATTGCGTATGACGAGATATCTCGTCACCAAGTTTGCGGTTTAAATGAGGTCAAAGACACGCTCTGTGACCCCGGGTAATCCCCTCTTACGTGTCTTGTATGACAAGATATCTCGTCATCACAAAGTTACAGTCACGCAGTGTGTGGCGCCACCAATCGGCGAGTTTTCTTACTAAATATGGCGACTTCACGAAAGCAACCGCGCTTGTCATGTGTGCAAGCTTTGACTCAAGCTTTGGATTCAGATCTTGATCTGTCAGACTCTCTCATGTCTGTTGATAGTGATGATGATTCAGAAATTGAAGAGCCATGTTTACAAGGTGCTGAAGACATTGATGATACAGCAGCCTCAGATATAAGTGGGGATATTCGGAGCAATTCAGGGTCTGATCATAGCTTTCCATTTATCCTTTTTTTGCATTGTTTTCCTTAAACTAATTCCGCATTGGGGGTTTAGCTAACGATAAATAATTACGCAGTTAAGTGGTTAAGGACACAAGTATCATGACTGGGATTCGAACCCACATCCTGTTAACTTAACCACCAGCACTCGAGTCCTATGCATTTAACCTGTTCAGCCACAACTCGCCACATCATTTTACATGTACATGTACATGTATATGATGCACATTTAAACATATTCCGATGGAAATTGCACAATATCAATAAATGTATTTTACCATGTTGATAAATTTGTTAAAAATATAAATTCTGTACAAGAAATCATTTGCTATGAAGCTGTTTAAGGGACTTGGTGAATTTTATTTTATATTTCCCATACATGTACGTTTGCCTTATTAACGCGTACGTACATACGTACGCCTTACTAACCTGTATGTACGCCGAGGACAAATGTTCTGGGATGGGGTCTGCCACAGGATTGTGATGTCACAGTAGAAATCTTGCCTTGTCAGCAGGTGACCTATTTTTGTGGGCATTCTTGAAGACTATTATTTTTTAAGAAAATAAATCATGAGAACTAGAATTAGCTGTTGCCAGCTGCTTAGCAACCGAAAGGACTTTTGGTATAAATGCGAACAAATAGTTACTGGCCCGACGTTTCGACCCTAGCAGAAGGCTATAAGAGAAAGACTCTGCAAGGGTCGAAACCGCAGGTCACCAACTAATTTTTGCACAAAAAAAAATCATGTAAAAAAATGCAGTACGGCACAAACATTTTTTTTTTCTAATTGACTTACTGTATAATGACTATAACTTTTAAAGTAGCAACATAATTCCATTAACAGTAATTCAACAAACCTTTAAACGAGCTTGATTCTATGAATTCTTTTGGGGCTTATTTTTTCCCCCATTAATTGTCTTGTGTAACCTCAATATGAAAAAAACATTGAGTAGATATATTTATGAGGAGATATCATGCCACACAATTGGTTAAAAGTTTTGTTTAGCTGTTGGCCTACAATCATCATTATGGGGAATAAGCTTCTAGAAGCGCCTGTCAAAAGGTGACTGGAAAACTCATCAGAAGGCTCAAATACCTGTATGTCAACCATGGAGTTTCAAATCATGCTTTTCAAAAACCCTTTGACACCCCAAAATTCTGTACATGTTTGTACCTCAATGAAATTGTCTGCATTTTGTGACTGCTATCAATACCATGCTCTTCTGTTATTTAAATTTGTCTGTCAACAAGTTTAAAGTACAATATCATCTGTGCAATCATAACGCATTATCAATAGCATTTACCAAAGGTTATTCATGTTGATGAGGCTGTACAAGTCTTTGAAATATTCTCCATCATAATGTATTCTTTCAAAAGTAAGAGCAGATTGTCTTACAGTGAATTAATTATGTTTTCGTGGCGAGACAGACTAAATTATGGTTGACAAGCACACAGACTGCCATTTTTCTTGCTCTGTATTAAGTGCGTGCTTACAAGATAGACATTGTGGGTGATATTTAGGTAGGAAGTGTACTTGGGGTGTTTTGTCAGTGTGGGGTTAACTGGAAAGATTAAAGAAAAGGGTCAAAAGAAAACACGTCCGATCCACTGTCCTATGATTCGTGTGTCTGCTGGTTTCTTATTTTTAGATTCTTCATCGTAGTATTGCTGGGTATCAGCATCGTGTGGATACCAGTGGTTCAGGCGACCCAGGGTGGGCAGCTCTGCATCTACATCCAGTCCCCGCAGTTGACTTTGCTCCTCCAGTCTTCACGTGTTTCGTCATGAGCGTGGCGTGTGGACGAATCAACGAAAAGGTCTCAGTTCTAAAGTTGATATTCTCTTCATGTTTAGCATCAATTTTTTCTATTGTATCTGCTAAGGTCTAATTTTGTTTGGCTAAAAATGGTTCGTTCATACATTGTTAAGAAGGCTAAATGAATCTTGTTGCTTGGAATACACCGTTCATGTCCATCTTTAAGAATTGCTTTGACCAGTTCTACTGAGTGGAAATTAAAGAATGAAGTGTTTTTTAATCACTGTTGATTTTGATACGGAAAAGCAACTGAACATTTGTTAGTGTTTCCTTTCTTAAAGAGGTAGGGCCACGCTAGAGGTCACTCTTAAAAAAAGTTTTACATCCCTAAATACACCTATATCTACCAAGAAAACACTGTGACAGAGTTATAGAATGAATGTTTTTTCGTTTCAAGGCAGTTTCCAAGCCTCTTTTTACCCCCACCTTCAGGCAAAATCAGAACAGCAGTCGGTGCCAGAAAGCTGTCTCCAAAAAATCAAGAATAGTGGCGTTGCAGTATGTACCCCTCTGTCAAACGGCTGTTTGCTAATACTCATTGAAGCATTGCTCAGTGCAGACCATCCGGGGATTCAGTACGTATAGTGACGTCATGTTTTGTTTGCTGCCCTCATTTACGGGATTTTGATAAATTTAGGCGGCGGGCTAGTGCAAGGAGTAAAAACTCCCTGCAAATATCACTTCTTTTGTTAATGTAATGTTACAAAAGATGCAACAAATTATAGAAAGCAGAAAAACTAAAAAATAACATCAACTTCAATCACCATGGCCCATCCACTTTAATTTTTAAAATTTATGTAAATCATAACTGATATAAAATATTCGTTTAAGATTTTATGTTTATGGTTGCACTGTGCCTGCAGGAAGTCCAAGGGGGACACAACTGGAAACAGTAGCATTACAAGCTATTTTCTCACTTTGTCTTTTCGTGTTCTGTCAACTTCCAGGAGCATTCTGGGGGCTTGTCTGTGGCATCCTATTAGGGATTCTGCGAAGGGTACTAGATATCATTTACCCCGCTCCTTCATGTGGTGTTTTAGAAGACACCAGACCGGCATTCGTTGCGAACTATCACTTCCTGCACTGTGGGTGCTGTGTCTAATTCCGTCACCATCATCGTTAGTCTCCTGACCAAGGAGTTACCGAAGGAAAATGTAAGTGTGACTAGGGAATGGACTGTAGAGGGATGGAAAAGCGCATTACTCTCTGCTTGAGAGGCGGTCTACTTTACGACTTGTGGTATCTCTAGCATGATGAAATATCATGGTCTGTCAATGCGCAAAAATTGGCCTGAATGAATACCCAAGACCTGGCAAAATGGGAAACGAAATTCCAAGCATTTTTATATAGATCACTGCTGCTACTGTTATTCTTGAATTTCAGACCTTGTAAAGTTTAAAGTTCAATATTGCTACTGTTTTTTTTGTTGGTGACGTTAATGTCCTTGAGCAAATGGAGTATAATTGCTACTTAGCACCCAGGAGTGAACTAGTATCTGAACGAGAGGGGAGAGATTGTTGATGTATGTGAATGACTACAGAAACCTGATGTGCGCCCATGTTGGCTACCGAGGTGCATAGGGCCTACTCCCAAGAAGTTGAGGTGGTTTCAGGAATGTTTAGGGCACAGTAAATAGGGGGGTAACCCTAGTGTAATGGCCCTCTCACACCTTGACGATTTAGCCAGCGTATGCCTCTGTATCAAAATTTCTCTAAAACGCTGGCTAAACGCTAAACTATCGATGTTTGTTTCAATTTTGGGCATACACATAGCGTATTCATAACGAGTTGGACGTATACATAATGTAATAGTAACTTATATAGAACTTTTGGATAACTTATAGATAACTTATACCAACGAATGCTTAGCGTGTTGCCGGCTTTCACAACTTATGACCACGCTAGTCTAAATTAGGCATAGTGCGACGCATCGTATTGCCGACAATCACGTGTCATAGCCTATAAAAAGGCTGCCGCTCGACGATTCAAATCATAACCGCACTAGACATTGCAGTATCAACATCACCGCCGCAGTATCAACATCACTGTATCAACATCACCCTCATGCCGAAGAAAACTTGTGTCAATACACCATTATACGATAGCTGTTAGTTAGAAACACGTTCAGTAAGTTCTGTGGTCGTCCGGAACACGTCAAATACATCTACATACGTAAATATGCGTTGGAGATAAGTTCGACATAGGTTCAAAGCATGTTACTCATAGGTTAGAAATAAGTTTGGGTACACTAGACATTATCTCGACAATGTCGACTTATGAGTAACTTACAAGTAACGTGTGTGAACGTGTGTTAACAATGGTATAACTTACCTACAACTTTTGCGGGAAGTATAAGCCGCACGCTAGCATACACGGAAAATTTTTGTGCATGCACAACATTTTTCGACAACCTCGCTGTACTACGACGAACATGTATATCAGCGTGCTTTAGCGTGCTCTTAACTTGTACAAAACTTGCCCATAACTTACTTGACATACTCGGCATACGCTGTCTTAAACGTCAAGGTGTGACAGGGCCATTAGGGGCTTTGAAAGGCCGAAGTGGCTTGAAAATGTTCATGGTAGATACAACATACTAAATGTAGAATAATTTATGTATTTTTCGTTTCTGTATTAAGGTTTTATGAATATTCCTTATGTTGTACCTTCTTTGGGAATCTGAAGAAAACATAAGAAAACATTAATTGTAGAACAATCTTTGTTTTTGTAAAAACCACTTGTTTTAGGTGTTGGGCATGACCTTTGCCACCTGAGGAAAAAGGGCAACTACAAGATATGTACAAAACTTGAAGATGAAGACGAGGCAGTCACTGAGAATGTTACCCTGTAGATGAAGAACAACAAAATGCCAAGGAGAATGGACACATGGAGAAAACGGATGGTAATTAAACGCGACAAAATGTGTCCTCTGTGGGAATGTCAAATCTTGTATGTGTGCACAGCCACAATCATGGGTACACTTTTTGTTACAAAGACACCAAATGAACGACACATAAATATTGAGTAAATCTTTGCAGATCTTGTTTTTCAACAAACTCAAGTACTTTCTACTCTTCATTCACACACTGCTGGTTAATAAATTTACAAAAAACATTGAAATAACTGTTACATTACTGGTTTTTAAAGTGTTGTTCATAACATGGACACGAAAAAAATGTGTACCATTATTGTGGCTGTGCACATGTGGGTTCTTACTCACAGCCCCTTGTGGGGTCTTTTACACAATGGAACAATAAGCCCCACAAAGTTTTCCTTTGTTCTACTTGGACCCCACATAAGAATTCTTTTAAAAAGGGAATTAATCAGGTGTTCGGAGCATAGCTCGGAACACCTCTTTTTTTTTCGATTTTTTCTTTTTTTCCTTTTACTTCTTCTGCTTCTCCGCGGTGATTGTCTTCTAACAAAGAAGTTGAACTTTTCAGAAATTTATATCTGAAGAACTATACAGATCATTTTAGCAAAAATTGTGCATCAGGCTATGGATATGTAAGCCTTCTCAAACTTTTTTCACAGAAATGACAACACTTTAACATTTACATGTGGTCAAAACCGGACGTTATAGCGCACGTTACTGTTGACCCACATTGATAATGCACGGTAGTGCCCAAACACTTGTGCAGTCATAAACCACAAGGTTAATACCCCCAAACCATGTACACATACATTGTACACGTATATAGTTTAGTGCACATGTACACGTGTGCAGCATAGATGTACTGTATGAATAATCCATCTCAATTTGAAAAATTCATAACTCCTGAACCACACATTGGATTATTACAATCTTTACATCATTGTACAAGTAGTCATTAACTTCATAAACGACGCTAAACAGAGTTTGACCCAATTTTACCTTGACTTCCGGTTCAAACTATAAGATAAAGTTATAAATTTGAAAAAATCATAACTCCTGAACCACACATTTGATTTGTATAATCAATACATCACCAGAATACAACCACAACAAAAGTTTCACTCTTACCACTTACTTAAAAGTCTCACCGTCATAAGTTTTCAAATTAGGCTTGAATTTCAAAAATGCAACTATTTAGCACCTCCATTTTACTTTGCGTATATCATTATTTACTTTAAAAACATGTCTACCAAATGTTCTCTTTATATTTCACCAGCTCTGCTAATTTGGTCATGTGTCTTCCGCACAGCTTGTTTTTGTTTGAACAAAAACTTAAATCTAGTATCTTCTTCTTTTTCTTCTTTTGTTTTTTCCTTTTTCTACCTTTTTTATATTATTTTTCTTTTATTGTGCTGTTATTATTTGGCTGATGGACGGTGAATCAGACTTTCGCATTTCTACTCGCCAGAACTAGAATCTCATATCAAGGTCTTAGGAGACCGAACCAATCTCTGGGTCAAAAAGACCCTCATGTCTGGGTTACTCTGCTATAAGAATATGGTCAGAAATGTGATGTTGGCTAAAAACACGTTTTGTTTTCTTTAACCTGGATAAATCTTGATCCAAATTATAAATCTGACCCAACTGAACGCCGATTCGTTGTATGCTGAAAGTTGGTTGTAGTTATAGCTGTTCATCTGCATCATTGATGACGTCTAGGCAGACACGTTATTGTATAAATAAAGTCTTTGGCCCATCCTCCAGTGTGAAAAAGAATCAGTATTTTGTCCGTGCTAAAACACTTTGACATATCTATTGTTTCACAGAGTCAGGTTTTCTCCTGAAGACAATCAGGGCATACTGATTGAAACGTTGATTATTCGTCACACCACACACAGGTTGTTTTCAAAACCGGCACAACTCAAAGAGAGATTTTGTGTCCATGGTGTCACCGCAAACTTTGCTACTTTTATCATCTTTTAAAAGATTACAATTTTTTTATAAATATATTATGTTATGCTGTCATGAGATTTTTGTCTTTATACCGTATTAATCTTTCCAGTGTACTGAAACATAAATCCCAGCAAAAATTGTAATAAAATGATCTTTATCCTCTTTCCCCCTTCTCGCAAATATTCAGCCTTTAGCTCTATGGCGAAGGGGCATCTACTGGTGTTGTGGTTACTCTCTCGACGCAAGAGACGCCAAGGTGCCAGATCTGGTTGCGTCACTGCATGAGCAGAAATCATGGCGGATAGTGACGCTGGCACTCGCAATTATAGTTTTCGAAGCAAGCATTGTCATCAACGTTATCTTTTGGTGAAGGATAACTGGTATCCAAGTAAAGGGTGTCGGGCGTTATGAAACCCTACTAAGATTTTCACTTTCGTAGATCTTTTACTCATTCCTACTTATCTATTTTTCTAGTTTGTTTTTCTTAGAGTAGTATTAAAATAAAAATGAGTAGAACCAACACTGATATAATAAGTGCTACCCATGGCCTGTATTAAATGTAACAGAATTAGGTCTATATCGTGGAAAGTAAGGTTTGACATTTTTCACGATGGGACTATCCAGTGAGGTCTGTGAAGACACCATGTGCATCAAACTCTCTCTCTACGAGCTGTGATGGTACTGAAAAGAACCGGTGGTGGTTAACAAAATGGCAACGATGTCCTAGTCAGAACCACAACTCATATAGAGAGTTTGTTTACATTTATCAGTCCTTTTGAGCCTGGTGCTCCCATCATTTGAAACTAAATCTCCAACGCTCGCAGAAATTGTAAGCCATGTTCAACAAACTCCCTATAGTAAGAGTTAACAACCGAGTCTTTCCAGAACCTTATGGAGAGTTTTATGTAAAATGCTATACCTGCGAACAACACTAGATTATATCCTGGAAGATTAGTTGTTCAGTCTGCAATTAAAAAGTTGAGTTTTAGCAAGTCTCTCTAATGATGTGTTGAAATCATGTATTCCTTAAATTATTATTATTTTTTTTTAGTTGGGTCTCAATTAATCTTCTTTTGGTTTTTGGTGAAATTAGGCCGTCCTTTTTCCCTTCCAACTTGTATTATCGTACTTGTCTTAGATTAGTAGAGTACTATTACAACTTAGATCTAAGGTTTTTATTGGGTTTGGTGACTACAACAACATCAAATACAGAAGAAATTAAATCAAATTATCCAACTATAGCTACACATATCTGTGTTTCAAAATTTATATTTTTGTATCTAAATAAAGGTGAGCACAACAGAGGTGAGAATAAATTAAAGTATGATCCCAGATTTACTATTGGTGTAAAGATGGTCATGGTGGAACTACCCTTCAAATATGTTTGCTTGAAATGCCATAGTTTTGAGAAAATATTAAAACAAGTAGTTTTGATCTGGTGTGTCAAAAATCCTGATGTTTGAAGGACCATGAAAATGTAAGTTTTGTATCATTATTTCTCGTGTACATGAGCTACTCTGTACAGCAGGCGCCGCGGTATGGTCAATGTAATGCACCGCAGTTTAAATGCCGGACAAACTTATAAGGATTTGAAACAAAACCAGTCTTTTTCTGAATAAAAACAACACATCACATGAAGATGTAGGTGCTCTAGTCTATGTTTAAAGATTGTCATGAACGACAGAGTCAACATCGTGCGTACACACAATGGGAAACATGAACCCTACACATGGAATGAACTGGTCCAACGACCCACGCTAACCTACAGCAAATCATGGCGGGCTAACAACAATTTATGCGGTTTTTAAACAGCTATTTTCTCATGTTCTCTTCAATAAATCACAACTTTAATTACACAGATTGAACTACAGTGTATTAGCTTAATAGTGGCACCTCTATTATTTAAAAATTCTAGAGAAAAAGGAGTCAAAACTTACGTGCAGTTAGGCGTAGGTTTCCGTTGCTCATGTTTGTCGTGACGATCCGTAGAAAGTTTTGTGCACAACTATTGACGAATCATAAGCAGCGTTTCAAGTTCTATTGGCAAATAGACAGGGGGAAATATGGACCAATAGCATCAAGCTATACATAGCAATTTAGCTTCTTTTTGTTACCCCCTCTGTTGCTCGTTGAACGGAAACTGTGCACCGGGGAATGGAGTTACGGTTTTTGAAAGATTGCAGCGAGCCACAAATTCAGATTTTGACAGCGTTCTCAATATAACTTCTGATAAAATTTTGTTTCAAATAATCAAAATGAGCATTTCTTTTACAAACTAGAGTTTTAGCGGCGGACAAAAGTTAAATATTTATTTGTTAGTTTGCCATTTGAACGAAAAAAATGCGAGTTCAGGTTTTTAGAGTTGTGTGACAAATGTCCCATTTTTCCAACACAACTTGCAATTTTTTTTTCTCAACATTAAATGTTGGAGTGCTCTGCTGATTTAAACGTTAGCTTGTATGTTAGGAACTTCCCTTCACTGATAATAACATGAAGCAATTTATTATGTGACAAGATGAAACTATGTACGAGCAAACGACGGATACCCCTGGCCGCGATTTTTTTCTGCAGCATACTTCGTCAATACAGCAACAGTTAAGAGATAGGCTGTTATTCCCTATCCCTTAACTGTTGACTCCATAGCCGACGTGTGCTGCAGAAAATAAATTTGCCCCCCGGCCCAGGAATTTGTGCGACATTCCACTTTACAATTACGTCCATCGGCAGAGGTCTACACAGCGGCGTAGCCGGAGGGGGAGGGGCACGTCCCCCACAAATTTCCAGTACCCCCCCCCCCCAGGTGCCCCCACGAAAAAAATCGCAATAGTGCTCCGCAAAAGAAAAGAAAAGAGGAAAATACGTGTTGTATAATCTAATGTACAGTATTGAACAAATTGCGTTCGTACGGAGCTTTGAAAGGGACATAGGTGGGGGGGGGGGGGGGAATCTGGAAAAATCTTCGTTCGAACGAAAACAATCTTTCGAACAAAGATTTGTTTCGTATGAAAAAAGATTAGTCTTAACAAGCCTAAAGGCACGTAGCTAGCATGCAGGAAACGTCTACAGCCTGCTGCCAGTAGCAGCATGCTGCTATAGCATTGTCAACACTATGGCGGCTGTGTCTTTATGCAGGTGCGTGCGCGCTGCAGGTTTGTTAATATTTTTCGTTCGATCAAAAACTATTTTCATTTGAACAAAGATTTTTTTCGTTTGTTTTCGTTCGAACGAAGAATAAAAGCGTGACCCACCACTGACAACCCCCCCCCCACCACCACCACCACCACCAACAACTTGAAAGTAATGCCTCCCCCCTCCCACCCGCCCTGTGCCCCCACACCGAAAAAGTTTTGGCTACGCCGCTTATATCAAAAGCACCTAACATTTTCTCCGTCTCTCCGTCACAACATGATCCAGCAAGTCATGTCCTGACCCCCTTTTACTCCTGATGCCTTTTTGGGACAAATTTAACTATGTTCCCCATGCTATCATCTGTCTCCAACATCACCTTCAGAACGCCCCTCGACTGGAGAGAATAAAAGTAAGTAGCGGCCTACTAGGCGTACCAAGCTTTGCTTAAAAGGGAAAGCTGGATGAAACTCATCAAATCATCGCGATTTTGTAAATTGTGATTTGTGAATGAACAAACGAATGGATGATCAATTAATTTATGTTTGTTTGAAATGCGGCAGTCAATGATCGATACACATTCCTGTCCCCGAGGTGTCATTCACACAAAAAAGAGGGATTATTCGTATTTTGTCAATTGAGGGCGCCCTACAATGTAAAGGCTGATTTTTGTCTTGTTTGTCCTCCGAGAGTCTGATGTTTTGTCGCTCATCCAGCTCGCTAAAGTAAGGCAGTTTTCAGGGTTTTGTGAGTACTGTTTAGTATTTATTGTACATATTTGGAGGCAAAGTCTCCGTACCCAGGCCCGGCTATTTCCTATCAAAATATAGGTTACTAACAATGACTAACTAACGTGCATGAGACGGGTAAACTGAATTGAAGTGAGACTGAGAACAACGTCCAACTAGTCCAAGGCAGGTTATCCCTAGCTCCATGAATAGGGTCAATACACTCCGTATCCTTGGCCCTAGCACCACTACAAACCTATTCTTATGATGTTGGTGCTCGATCCCGTCGTACAGTAACGCTGAAAAGCATGAGAACGTGTGTACGACTTCTCAATGAGCAAGTTGTCAAGTACTCCTAGAATTATGAGGTTCGATCCGCTAACGGCTCCATGAACCTCATACTGTATAGAGGTCCATGTACAAACTACAATACAAAACTTTTTGTCATTTACGTTTCTGCACCTGGAGTTCTCATTTGAAATCGGATCTCGCCAAAATTAGGCTCTACGTGTTCCTTGGAATCTCATTGAGCGTTGCATGGGTCAAGAAAATCCCCTCCGCAAATTTAAAATTGTTAAAAAAGCAATAAATCCCTACCGTCATTCCGAGTCCTATTCAAACAGTGTGAGTGTTGTAACAAATATGGCGCTGGAGTCGCATGATGTGTGTACAAAACCAACACACAGTTGCCGGGACCAGCGTTGCTGCGCGCGGAGTACCAGTTTGTTGGAAAAACATTTCACAGCAGCGCACGCATTAGTCTTGGTGCAAGACGTTGTTGTTCATTATCACCAACTATCGCGATTTAGCGCGCTCCGCTGCCGCACATGACTATCGGTGGAATAGTCGCATCGTGTGTAGTGTTGAGTGACTCAACAAGAACGTCTTGAACCAAGACTACGCACGCACATGGTTTTGTACACAAATCATGCGACTCCAGCGTCATGATTGTGAACGGAATTACAGTAAGAATTTATTGCTTTTTAACAATTTAAAATTTGCGGAGTGGATTTTCTTGACCAATGCAACGCTCAATGAGATTCCAAGGAACACGTAGAGCTTAATTTTGGCAAGATCCAATTTCAAATGAGAACTCCAGAGAAATGTAAATGACAAAAAGTTTTGTTTTGTAGTTTGTACATGGACCTCTATGAGGTTCATGGAGCCGTTAGTGGATTGAACCTCATAATTCTAAGAGTAGTTGTCAAGATAGTTGAGATAGTTCTAAAAGTTCACTCTCGAAAATCATTTGATTTTCACCCAAAACGTGTAATGTTTTAAAACAAATTCCAGCAGTCCGGCTATCTACAAGGATATTGGCATTCGATCGGTAAGTTTCACGATCTAGAGCTTTGCAGACTAAAAATATATCATAGGGCGAAAGAATAGGTTTGCAGTGGTGCTAGGGCCAAGGATACGGAGTGGATTGGCCCTATTCATGGGGCTAGTGTACCCCTACCTAGTCCTCGAACTATATCGAGACTATAGCGGAACGAACCTCATTGTTCTAGGAGTAGCCAAGATGCAGTGGACTCCTCAGTTGCATACAACTCGACGGAGTCAGGGTATCTATACTTAATATACACCCGGTAATTTCATAGTGTACTTGGTAATTGTAAAGTACTGCACTGATGTCCTTTTTTAGTTTTGGATGTTTTTTATAATGTTTCTATACAGTGCGAATAAAATTTCAACTTGTGTTTGTTCATATTTTTACCTGATTTCAGCAGCTGAAATTTTGTTCGTATTTGTTCATGCCCATAACTACATGTATACTTTTGATGGGTCTACATATATCCATACATGTACTACATGTACTATGTCGTATACGTTACGTAGCGACATTATTCCAGAAAATATTATAAAGTAGATCCCCACTTCTGAGTTCTATTGTAAACATCATGTACAAATTGACATGTGAGCCCAAAATGTGTAGCAACTCTGATCGACTTTCTTGTCAACTGAAACAAAATAATTATTCTGTTAGTATTTATAGTACTGTGTTAGTTTCAGTTTGGTCAATATTTATTCAGCGAAGGTATCAATTTTGTACTTGGTGACTTTACTCAAATTATTGAAAATAATCGGTACCCTGAGGGGGGTGAACTTGCTATGAACATTGTGGGCATTGTGCATGTGTGCAAGTTTTCACAAAGTCGGTATAGAAAGTTACAACAGAACCAACAATTTTCATTTTATTTTCAAAATACTGTCGCCCAAGGAAAAAATTTACAATTCTGAACCCAGCAGGCATGAGATTCCAGACACAAGGAATATGTGAACGAAGCTTCAGCTTCCTCCATCAGGTGTATATATGAAAATGTTTTTAAAAAAATTGTCCGCAGTGGCAGAGGACCTTTATACCATGGGTTTCTTTGCACTGCATGCAACGGAGGAGTCCAAACTGGGCTAAAGAAAGGTACACGCACGCACGCCAACAATGTTCGTAGCAAGTTCGTCACCCTAAAGGTATCAATTATTTTCAATAATTTAAGTATAACGGTGCCCTGCCGTTGTAAATTATAACAAAGAAATTATCAACATTTTTAAAACAAACAATTTTTTCCTATATTTGTGCATATACTGGTCGATACGTACATGTGCGAATGTGTGAGGCTGAATTTGATGCTGGCTTGATGCTGGCTTACATTTCAGAAGAAAAAAGAAAGAACTCTCCTTCAATTGAGGATTGTTATTTTGGGATTCCAGGATTTAATTTTCTTCTCCAACTTTGAGTAAAAGTTTGAATAATCCCTTTATTGATCTTGCTTTCTCATCTTGTAATCAACAGTTATCCATGACCCTTTAGCCACCTGCCAGTATGGATTTTGAATTCAAGACACGCACAGCAAACATGAGGGAGAAGGTTGAAGACCTGTTTGACTACGAGGGGTGTAAGGTGGGCCGAGGAACGTAGGACACGTCTACAAGGCAACCACCAAGAAAGGAAACCCCAAGAAGGAGTACGCCCTGAAGCAGATAGAAGGCACAGGAATATCTATGTCAGCGTGCAGAGAAGTCGCCGTAAGTCGTCAAAGATCAGGGTTTAAAATTTAATAGGTTTGGTGGGACTTTCTCCTTGAAGGGGGGAGGGGTGTGGTACAGTATCCAATTTTCTTGATGACATTGTTTTTTGCGTTTAACATATAAGCCTAGGACCTGAATATTAAGTGTGCCAGGCTTGGTCTCTGTCGCCCTGGTCTTGGCCTTGGTTCCCCTTCAAAACTTTCCCATAGACTCACTGTTCCAACGGAATCGCAAAATGAAAATGGCCTTGCCCTCTCAAAGATGAAAATCCAGGCCTGGTTTGTGCAGCAAAATGAGCATGCATCGCCAACACATTTCAAACCAACAAACATTTAGCAATTTTTTGAAGTGCTTGATTTAACTGACTGAATTTTGGTTTACTCTGGTGAACTCTTGTTCAACATCGCCGTGTGAGTGCCCTTTATGCGCCACAGTCTGAGCTCTTTGTGAAATCCTGCCCAGCAAACGTATTCTTTTGTAATAGAGAAGGGGCTTGTCTCTGGCAATTGTTCTACAGCAGGTTATGTTGCACCAAGTTTTCAGCAAGGATTGGGTGAAAGAGTGTTAAAATTTGCTGGAAATTTAAAAACTGGGTGTCCAAATTGTTCGCTTACAATACATTTACATGGAAATGACAGATAAAACAAGGTGTTGTCCAAATTTAAAACAGGGTGTCCAAAAGACACACTGACACCACTCTGGCTAACACTATGTGTTGCACCTTTTAAAACCTAACAAGCATTCAAAGTATTTTAGTCTTCAGGCCTGGAATTGCATAGAGCCCATGAAGGCCATGGCCCCTGATGCCCTGGTCTTGGCCAAAGTGCCCTTTCAAAAATGTCCCTTACACTTATTAAGTTTTTCGAATGGAAGCACCCTTTGCAAAAATAAAATGGCCTTTCCGGTCCTGCCTCTTTGTACTTTACCTGTCTTTCCATAAAATAATAAGTGTTTTGAGAGTCCACGAATCTTTCAAATGTATTCTTCTTCTTACTTGTTATATTTTTCTCTTCGTACATAGTTATTGAGAGAGTTAAAACATCCGAACGTGATCAGTCTACGCAAGGTGTTTCTCTCCCACTCAGACAGGAAGGTCTGGCTTCTCTTTGAGTTCTCCGAACATGACCTCTGGGTAAGAATTCTAATCAAATAGAAATGATATCTTATCTGTGTAATGTGCTTGCAATTTTTTTTTTTTTTTAAGTCACCTTTTGCAATAACTTTGGTTTCAAGTTGATCATTCTTTTGAATTTTCTTTTTTTGGCAGGTGGATATTTAGTTGTTGTTGTTGTGATTTTGTGTTTCTGTTTTCAAGGCCTTCCTTTTTGATTGAAACACAAATTGCGGGTTTGGTATTTATCAGAAAAAAATAGATTAGCTTCATTCAACCCGAAAAGGGCTACTTTAAGTGAGAAACAACTTTTGACAATTTGAACCTTGCACAGAATGTAAGTGCTATTTTAGGAGGTACTCCGTTTTTACACTGGTACGACAGTTTGAACATATTGATACGGAATTTGTGCAATATAAATAAATAAATACATTTGTTTATTTAAATTTTTTATTTCTACATTTACTGACTCACAGCACATCATAAAGCATCATCGAGCCAATAAAGCCAGTAAGAAGGGTCCTCCATCTGTACCGCCCTCTATGGTCAAGTCATTGCTATTCCAAATCCTAGATGGAATTCACTATCTACATTCAAATTGGGTACTCCACAGAGATCTGGTAAGTACAATAAGTATTAATTAGTCATTTTATTTTGAGACGTTACTTGGCGCAGACCACTTGAACAATGCAGAACGCACCTCCGCACAATGCGCGCCTACCATTTCCACCATTTTGGGAGTCAATTCCTTTGTGTGAACTTTGACTCCCAAAATGGCGGACAGGATAGACTCGTGTAAGTGCAGTGCGTTGTGCAAGGGGTCTATAGAGGACGTTGCTAATCATGACATGACATGTTTATGAACGAGCCACAGAGCCTGGACTTCCTGCAGGCACGATGTGTACACAGCTCAATGGAAGAAAACACAAAATCTTTTATTATGGATTATTAGATTGTAAGTTTTTAAGTCAAATTTGACATAAAGAGATAGAGGCACATCTCAAACCTTACTCACCTGTTATTGTTTACAGTACTTTTTCAGTCCTAAATCCTTCTGTATTTTTGTAGTCTTAGCCAAAGACTTCATTGATCGATAGTTGGTTGTGTGTATACACTCGGTCGTACTTTGCAATAGCGTGCCCTCTTACGGCATGATTTCACCTACTTGACTATCTCTCACTCATGTCTTGGGAATTGTGCTTTCATTGGTTTGACTCTTTCTTGGTTTTCTCCCAACCTTTGCTAGGGAACCGATCGGCGCGAGATCGCAGAAATAAATTTACATAAAATATTATTAACAAACATAAACCTTTGTCAAGTGATAGTTTGCGTAAATTTATTTCAGTGATCTCTTGCTATGTCACATGGCAATCTCCAACAAGACGAGCAGAGTATACTGTTCGTATACTGTCTCGAAACGTCGAGACCAAACCGGCTCTTTTCAGAGCCACCACTCCTTCAAAAGAGACATTTTACCCATGGTTGTACCCGCAAGTTTACTATTCATATTTATATTTATAGTTTCTCTTATTCTCCACACCATGCAAAGCTTCAAACACCATTTAAGACGAAAACATACTGTTCTAATATTTTTTTAATCATTTTCCTTGAACTAGTTAATTAGTCATTAGTAAGACACTTTTATGGACAAATGTCTCTTGTGCAACTGGAGTGTTCCTTTTGCATGTTGAGCAGGATGCCTTCAAGGTGCAAGTAAAAATTTCCACATCTGACATGGCCCTTACTTTCCTCCAACCTGAGGCCATGTCACACGAGGCAATTTACAAGCAACAAGTTCCAGGCAATCTCAACTAAGAAAAATTCTTTCACATTTCAGTTTTGGGGTTGAACAAAGAAAAATTTACAAGAGCAGAATTTGAACCAACGACCTCCGGATTAATGTGCCGGCACTCTACCAATTGAGCTATCTAGTCCTATGTTGGCAGTCTCCCTATTTTGTCAATATCTTTCAGTTTTCCAAAAATTTTCCTGGGGATAGTAAGTTACAGCTAGAAGAATTTATCTTGAGCTGCCGAAGTGTTTCTTGTGCATACAGTGCAGTTGGTTGCCTCCAAGTTGCCTGACATGGTCTCTACATGCATGGTTTTATCTTCACTTCATAACCATTTTTAATGTATATTTTATTACCTTCTTATTTCTCCACAGAAACCAGCAAATATTCTTGTCATGGGGGAAGGTCAAGAAAGAGGCAGGGTCAAAATTGGTGAGCACTATAGCCCATTTCACACCACACAGATATAATTACAAGGACATTTCTGGAGAATTAGACCCCTGCCACCCTTTCCACTCATGTTTGTTTTTTACATCTGTTGCAATTTTCTCAAGGAAAATGAACTCTCATGTACATATGTTAACCCTGGTGTTGTCTCTCTTAACTACTTCACAAGGGCATTCTGAAAAATTGTCCGTGCCCACCTGCGTTATTATTTTCCAGAACTTTTAGGAGCTTCGTTTTCCTTTGAAAATATCATTACCACCCGACTTGACAAAGGAAAGACACTGATGTTTCTCATAATTAGCACCGGGTGTGATGTTGTCGTAGGCACTCACCGTGACTCACACAGAACTTTGGTCGTGAGCCACGGCTGTTAATCTGCCATGTTATGCTGGAATGCCAGAACGCTCGGAACAGGACAAAGGCCTGGAATCTGGGGTTACATAACAACTCCCGGAAAAGGGACATTACAAGGCATGTTTTCCAGCACCTTGTGTCCCTCTTCCTCTTTGAATGGGAGAAACGAAGCATAGCATGGTAGGTGCATGCCTTAGCGCGCTCCACAATTGAATTTGGTTGGATATTTCCGTTAGCCGTACGGCTGCCCCCAAAAGAATTTGAGGGCGCTTCGAAGTTGTTCCGTTCGTAATCAACCATCTGTTGTAAATCAGTCCAGAAAAATTTGGCATGTATACACATCATCCGATGTGATGTTGTTAACCCTTCTCTTAACCCAGGCAGGGTTAACGGTTTAAAGGTAGGGAAAAAATGAATGATTTAAAAAAATTTACTTGGTGAGAAGCACTGCAGGTCTTGATAGTATAAACTAATTTGAGAAAAGATTACCTTATAAGTAATATGGTTTGGATAATTTTCACCAAAAAATTGTTTGAATCTGAGAAACGAAGCTCTAAGCATATTGTTTATTTTGTTGGTAAAGGGTTTGGATCAGTGTTACAACCTTTTTCCCACCGTAGGTCTGTAGACGGTCTCTGTCTTTACTACAGATATTTTTGTTGTAAATGTGCCACCAGTGTGTTCCAACCTGGTGTTCCTCCTTTCAGGGTGTTGAGCGTGAAACCAGGCTATCTGTTTGTTCTCACCCATACACTCTTGCTTTGCTGAGGTGTAGAACAAAGAGCCAATCCAACAGCTTTATTCCACGTACTGCATCTCTATGGAACTCCTTACTGGTACATGTTCCCCTCCATCCTACAATCTAGACTGTTATAAGAGGAGTATAAACTCCTACCTTCAGCTCCCCTGAGTTATTTTCATCTCAAATGTTTTATTCTTGTAGCCCCTTACCAAGAGTGGCGTTTAAGCCTTGTTTGGAGTTGCGGGGTTACATACCTGTTGGTAATAGTAATTGAATTTACTTTTGTGACCCCTGACCCACATATCGTCTTTTTTATATATTGTCTTCGGTTGTTTTCATTTCATATTATGCGTTGTTTTTGTGGCCCCTACACTTACACTTACACTTACACTTATACAGTGTCGTCTTTTTTGTTTATTTTGTTTACTTTGTATTTCGTAGTTTTCCTACTTTTTTTGCTTAGTTTTTGTTTTTCATACCGTTTTTGTTCATTGTGTATTGTTTTGGTCGAATAAATAATAATAATAATAATAACTTGCATAGAAACTTGTTTCTCTAAAGTGAACAGTAAAACCATGACAAGCATTGGTATTTGTTTTGTTTAATTACAGCTGATATGGGCTTCGCTAGACTATTCAACTCACCACTGAAACCCCTTGCCGATCTGGACCCGGTGGTTGTAACTTTCTGGTATCGAGCTCCGGAACTCCTGCTCGGGGCAAGACATTACACAAAAGCAATAGGTGAGGTATTTTTTTAATCATTAGAAGAAAACTGGTGTAGCCAAAATTTAAGCTTAGCAAGCTTTGGAGTCATGACTTCTGAGCTTGAGTTCACAAAGCACTAAGATTCATCTTAAGATGAGTTGTCAATATTGTCATAGTGATTTGTATTGTGAACAGCATAGTTTGCTCAGCAACGAGAATTAAACACACTTTCAGATGAGTCTTAGCTCTTTGTGAACTCAAGTTCCTCTGTCTTCGGTGATTTTGTCCCCTGGTGTGTGTGCCGCCGTGTGGTAAATTAAGATGTGCTAACAAAGTTGGTTCAAAAGAGGGCGCTATCAGACAACATTTCTACACAATTCATGGTATGAAGGGACAGAATCTCTAGGTTACATAATCTTCTGCCACACCGAGTCCAATTTCATAAAGCTACTAAATATGTAAATACATTGACACAAACACATGCCACGCTGCTAGACTGGATTATTGCATCTCTCTCCTCAACGGTATTAAGCAAGCTGACGCTAACCGACTACAAAGGCTCTAAAACAATGCTGCACGTATCATATTCTCACAACCCAAATACACACACGCCTCTACTCTTCTCCAACAATTACACTGGTTACCTGTTAGACAACGCATCACTTTCAAAACATCAGTGAACATGCACAAAGCACTCTCTAACAGACTTCCACAGTATATCACAGTCTCTAGATCTTAACAAACCTGGCCGGAGTGGCCTTTGCTCCAGCCATACTCTAACTATCCCTCGCATTTACAAAAGGTCAGGGGACCGATCCCTCTCAGTTGCTGGTCCCCGATGCTGGAACTCTCTACCAAATCACATTCGCAGCATCAAGTCACTCCAGACTTTCAAGTGTAAATTAAAAACGCATCTGTTCTCTTCTCGCCCATAAACTGACCATTTTGTAGCACTCTTTATCAGCGCAAGGTATCTTTGCAAAATGCTCTTTATAAGTCTGTCTTACTTACCATTGTCATGACGGACTCCGTGTGCAGACTGTGTACGTGTGTATCGTCCTGACGGACTCCGTGTGCATTTGTATCCTCCTGATGGACTCAGTGCATAGATAACTACCACTGGGGGCAAAAGGGTAACGCAAGACAGCCTTGATCAAGGCTAGTTTTGGACTCGTTAGATCAAAACTAACTGTTCTACTAGTTTCATTTTTCAAGCAAAAATGTTTCAAGGGAAGTTTTCCACCATGACCATCTTCATACCAAGTTATGTGCAAATCTGTGAAACTGCACATAAGTTAAACGCGAGTTCTAAATTGCCAGAATGTTGTATCTCGCTTGAAATAGCTCGGATATATGCACAAAACAAGTACGCACCGACAAACAACGTTTTTGCACGGAGCATTTTATTGCGAGATCAACGCTTTTTCCAAATCGAGATACAACGTTTTTGCTCTGACGTAATGATTTATATTTTCAGTCTTACCAATGTTGTGCACACCCTTTGGTGAACTTTTCTTTCTGGTTTCTTGTGTCTATTAGATATATGGGCCATTGGATGCATCTTTGCTGAACTGCTGACTTCCGAACCTATCTTTCACTGTCGACAAGAGGACATTAAAACCAGTAATCCCTACCATCATGACCAGCTGGATAGAATCTTTAATGTCATGGGTTTCCCTTTAGGTAAGTAGTGATGATTATATACATTTATTTATTTTGTTACACATCCAATCAACACAAGCACTAATATTAATAACAGGATGGTCATTAGGAAATTGGAAGAAATGTTCTGTTACAGTTTTAGATGTGGGTGGAAAATCCTAAATGGGGAAAAATTCAAAACTGGAATAGACTTCATTTCATCACACATCCAACACACAAGCAGCGATAGCAGGGTGGTGATTAAGAAATGAGAAGAATGTTCAGTTTTAGAGGAAAAACTTCAAACGGGGAAAACCCACGCAATCAGATAGGGACTGAAAATAATCCACATGCAAGGCTCCAGGTATGAAGTGGGATTTGAACCAGGGGCCACAGTGGTGAAAGGTAGAGAAAGAAACCACAGAGCCAACCTGATCGCCAAGTAGATCCTTGTCATTTTATTATGGATTTTTGGTCACACAGCATTTATTAATCCAACCATTACATGGCCTACGGCATACAATATTTATTGGTACTAGTCACTGTGCATTTTCGCTCCATCATCACTATTGCACACTAGACTAGTATTACTTTTTTTTATGAATTCAATAACCCAATATTTAATATTAATAAATTGTATAGTGGGAGCCAATCACTGGTCAATGTATTTTTGGAAACCGTGATCACATACACATGAGACCTATGAAGGCTGATTTTCTAAATTTTATTAATTTTTTTTTTCTGTTTGTTTTCAATGTTAAGATTTGTTTTAAGATATTGCTTCAAGCACACCTGGTTCCATAGTATACAAATATTGACCGCTGCGAGTGCTATGGTTAAAACTACGACGCCCGAGGTAATCACCGAGGGCGTCGTAGTTCTTACCTTAGCACGAGTAAAAGCAGTCAATATTTGTTTTATAACGCCCCATACAAAAGATTTCTAGGTACCTTGGAGCTGCTGTTGCTATGGGTGTAGTACATTGGTTGCCATGTGATAGTACATCGGTTGCCATGTGATAGTACATCGGCGGCCGTGTGATAGTACCGTGCGGTTTACGCGCGGTTTCTAGTAAAACTAAGACATATCATGTGACGCGCTCTAAACCAATCAAAAGGCAGAATATTTGTAAGGGGTGTTATAATTTCCATTAAACGGGTTTTTTATCTCATTATTTTGCATGAAACAATACAGGCAAGAGCCAACGAATGCTAGTGGGCGTTTTCACAACAATGCAACAGAATGAGAGCATACACCCTATGTTGACAAAATATAATTAAGCGATAACATACAAAAATGGATAAAGAAGTTTATGCGCATGCTCTATAAAATAACAATCCCAAAAATTTTAAGAAACTGTCTCCAGTATGCGCTTTAAAACCATAAAGCATTGGTCATTGTTGGTTCACATTGTGGACAGCCGCGTGGTCGGGGCAGCTCCTCTGGAAAGTTTTGTCTTTAGCTTGTTTACAGCGTATAGGTTTTTATCTTAATAATATGATAACTTGTAGGAGCACCCTGGACAAACAAAAGGATTTTTTTACAGTATAAATTTAAGATTTAAGATCACTTTGATCTCACCAGTGAGAACTGGGAGTCACCTGAGATAGACTGGCATCCTGTCCAAGGGGACTAAAAATAGTCTCCAAGTCATTTAATGCCATTGAAACCGGATATACACACCGACCCGATGAGCCATGTTGGCATGAGACAGACTTCTATTTACTTTAAAACATATGCCATACATCTCCTGGTTTTTTTATGTTCATACCTGTAGAGAAAGATTGGGAGGATATCAAGAAGATGCCGGAATACCCAACCCTCGTCAAAGACTTCAGAAGATCAAAGTAGGAAAAAAGTTTGTTTTTGTTTTAGTGCTTTTAAAAATTGAAATCTTGTGTCCTTTGGCCCATGATTTACATTATCTTCATTTTAATTCATAAAAGTTGTAATGATTACATCAGGGATAAAGAATGTTTTGTATTTATTGTTTACCTCCACACCAATGCGTGTTAAGCAGTTGTTTCCTTCCAGAGTCCTGAGAAAGTAAAAAATAATTCAGAGGCATACTACTTGGTTGGGATTTGTACCCATGAACTCGGCCATTCTAGAAAATGTTTTTAAATCCTGACATTAGCAGCGGGTACCGCAAACATTAAAAAAATTGCTTCAGGATGATCGTTGTGTTTTTTACACTACACTGATGTGTGATAAGCACTGTGTACTTGTGCATTTTCTGAAGTCCATCAGGAAGAAAATGAAATAATTCCACAGGCATACTACACGGGTGGGACTTGAACCCTGACCTCCCCCATTTTTAAAAAATGTTTTACCACAGGACCATCGAGCTTGCCTGGTGACAAGAGACCAGTTCGAATCCTGTTATTAGCAGCGGGTACAGTGGAAAAAATATCTACTGGGCAGACTACCTGAGTGAGATAGAACCCACTACCTCTTGTCTTCAGGCATGCTCGGTTGTCTTGTGGGTATACCTGCTCTATAATGTGGGGGTTGTGGTTCGAATCCCATGGGGATAGTATGCATGTGTTTGTTTTCCCCCCGTTACACAGTTGTTCTTTGACAGTCCTGCCACCATACACAACCTGTGCAATTGAATGCTTTTAAATTGTTGGTTGGTCAACTAGTTGGTCCTTAATATTTGTGTTTTACCCGTGGTTGAGTGGACATAAAACAAACTCAAAATGGAAATGGAACCAAGAGTTAGAGCGTTGAAATACAAATTGCAGTCAAGACAACTATGGCATGACACAACAAGTCTTTTATTTAACCATCAAACTCATCATATTTCTGTTGTTTATTTTTTAGTTACACAAGCTCTTGCCTCATCAAATACATGGAAAAGCACAAGATCAAGCCAGAAACAAGAGCATTCCAGCTGGTAAGTAACCTAAAAGGGCTGTCCTGTTTTCAAGTGTGATGTCATTCCACTGTAAGCCACGCCCATTTTACACAAACTGGCCCCACTGATTATCAGAAGCCAGTAGGAGATTTTGCATTGAGCTATTTTTTTAAATTGATTTATGCATGAAATGTTGGACCTGGCTTTCTACAAAACGTTTTTTAAAGACTACAGTTTTCCCAGAGTTATAAAAACAACAAAATGGGCGATTTTGGGTAGAATTACTTGCAGTGTGTATTCCTACATTGGACCTGGAGGTATCAAAAACTTTGGGCATGCAGCAGAAACGCACAACTGTGACACAATGACTTGCCAACAGGATGCAGCATTGTGATTAACCATACAGAGTTTCCCCCATGCACAAGCTGCTTATCAGCCTGATGCACATGAAGTACTGGCCAGCACGCAAACAATAATATTATAAATATACATAATAATAATAATTTGTTAAAGATTAAAGACCAAATTCACAAATATATATATATATATTTTTTAATGTAATAATTGTACATTAGAGCTTTTAAAACGAAACACAAACATCAAGTTTAGTTGACTTCCCAAAATGGTGAGCATGACAGACAGTAGCCTTGTGTGACAATTGTGCAAGAGGTCAATTTATACATATTACATGATTTCAGGATGGATTGCTGCTACATATCCTACACAGTCAAACAACTTCCTGAATTAATGGATTCTAAAGGATTTTGTACTATTTTAGCTTGAAAAAGACTGCCAACTTGCTACAAAGTCAGGCAGCTCATACTGACCAGGAGGATTTTAAGGGTTTAGAACTGGTCTAATTGTAATTTCATTAGGTGAATAAGATCAGTTCTGGTACCTGAACCCATAGAATAATTGCTTTATCTAAACATTGATTCCTTAGCTATCAAAGCTGCTAACCATGGACCCTACAAAGCGTATGACGGCCAAGCAGTCTATGGAGGGTCCATACTTTACAGAAGACCCACTGCCCACGGTAGAGTAAGTACCTTTAAGAATTTTAAATCTACGTCTTGTCCAATCATTTTATTGTACTCAAAAGGTTTTTTTGTATGATCACCGCCTGTGGTTTTGAATGGGAGATGAACTGTGCCAGCCTGAAATAATGATCTGAATAATGATGTGGTGAATACATCTACACATTGTCAACCCTCCTGCTGTTCAAAGTCATTCTCATGGCTTCTGTATGATAAAGACACGACGACAGCATGCATTTTTTAATGCATTGCACAAATATGAACACGTACATGTACATCAGTATATATATATATACAGTAGTTTTTTCGACAGTCATCTCTTGATTTGACTATTAACCAGTCATTCATAATACATTTCATATAATAATAATAATAATAATAGCAAAGATTATAACGCGCACATATACACCGATAGAGTGCCCAAGGCGCCTACAAGAATACGATACAATAACTTACAGTTTAAACATTTACTAATTATCTTTCAACTAACATGTAATATCAAGAAGCGAATGCCTCCACAATACGTATTTACACAGCTAACTCTAAATATATACATCAGATGTTAAATGCTGACACAGTGTCTGGGCAGATTCAGGGATACGGCAAGAATGCCCTCATCCCCCTCGGCAAAATACCAAATGAATCTATCATATTACATCGTCGCATCAATGCACTGATGTCGCATTTCATTTTTGCAAAACGTATCTCACACAAAAATGCTTTGTGTAAAAAACGTCATAGCTCAGCGTGAACTTGCTTTGTGTGCACATCTGGGCTTTTTTTTTAAGCGAGATACGACGCTTTGACAATTTCAAACTTGCACGTCAGGAAGTGCTGTAGGAGAAACAACATTTTTGCACTGACAGGACGATATGATTGCACAGTGGATTATTGTCCACCTACACAAGCTCTCGCAACCCCCTGGTACTGACCAGATATCATACAACATTTTACCAACGTTTAGAGATAAGTCAGAATGACAGACGTGACAGACAACATAAAAACTTTGTACTTTCTTTGAAAATAAGACGGGTGTCCACAACGAAGAGCAAGTTACAAGTATGTATCTAATAATATGTGGTGGGTAGCCGTGTTAGTCAGGTAACTGCTGAAAGGATAACAAACTGTGGCACTTTATTGACTAACTAGTACAGGATAGGGAAGCAACAGAACAAAGGATTATCTGGGCACTGGACTGTGTTGGTACATGTAGTAGATTGAATAGTGATTGTGGCTTTCTGTCACGCTACAATTACCATCCTTTGCAGGCCTGGAATTACACGGAGGCCACAGAGGCCATGTGGCCCCTTGGTCTTGGCCTTGGTGCCCCTTCAAAAGTTTCCTATACTTAAAGATTTTCCAAGGGAAGTGCCCTTTAGAAATTGAAAATGGCCTTGTCCTCTCAAAGTTGAAATTTCAGGCCTGCTTTGTTTAGACTGTGCTGGACTGTATATAAACCCTTGGTTGAAGTTGGTTTTCTTGATTGTATCTGATGAAGTAGTAGTTACAACCAGGTGAATATTTAATCAGCCAACCTTGTTACTTCCATACCTCAAAAAGTATTCAGTGATACACTTGTGGGATACTGTAGATGTATTTGTTGGGCTGAAACATTGTGCGACGCCACCATGACATAATTTATTGCGCATTTTGTATCTGTGCAAAACCAATGGCTCTAAAAAGTGTAAATTTTTGGTTGGTCAAATTTCAAAATATGTTCAATTTAAGTTACCTATAATACACAAATCATTTTTAAAACGCAAATACTTTTACAAATAGCTACTACAGGCCATTAAAAATAATCAAAATACGATGTATTTCCATGGTATTCAAGGATTAGATTAGTACATTTTGAAATCTGACCCTATGGCTAAAACTCTGTGTTGTACAATCATGGTAATGTGTTGGAGCTTGCACGGAATTTTATTCCTAACCTAGGACGTACCCATATAGTTAGTGTATAGCCCATTGGATTTGTGCATGACATGACCAATGCATGTAATTCCTAGGTTTGTTTAGGGTTTTCGTTAAGAGCCATTAGATGGGGATAAGTTACAAACCATCATGAGCCTTAAAAGATTTGGTTAGTATGAAAAATACTTTTTTTTTATCGTGATGTCATCAGGTGTCAAGTTACGGTAGTTCATTGCTTATTACTTAAAAAAAAATAATATTTCCTGAACCACATGTCATAAAGTTGTAATATTTTGTGCTGTCTTGTAGCTTACAACAATTGTGACATTTTATTCAAAAGATGACCCCATTTTTAGCTTTTCTTCCGTCCAAGCAGGAAGTTGAAATTTAATAAATCACATTTCCTGAACCTCATGTCATAAAGTCATAATTATTGTGCCGTCTTGTAGCTTATGTCACATGTAATATTTTATTTTTAAAACGTGACCCCAATTTGACTTTTCTCCTGTCCAAACAGGAAGTTCAAATTACAAAATCACAATTCCTGAACAAGGTGGAGTGAGGGTATGAACTAGGGTCATGTAGCACATGGTTCAGTTGAAATGAAGGTCAAAGTTAAGGTCAGATTCAGGGTCAGGTTTAAAATCAGTTTTGAAGTCAGTATCAGAATGAAGATCAGGTTTAGGTTTTTAGGCACGTTTAAAGTCAAAGTAAGGGTCTGTCAAAGGTGAGAGGTCTTCTATCTCAAAATCAACCTCAGTTTAAAGGTCTGGAGCGTTTAATAAAAGTAAAACAAAACGGAACAGCTTTGTATTTGTTCGCAAACACCTAATGTCTAGTTTATGTTTGGAAATCGTTGCAACTGCTTTTTTTTCCCTTTCATCTTTTGTCACCTTGGCATGAAACAATTGAGTAAAAATGCATATTCGCCTCATGGTGCATCATGGTTCATCCTCGTAATAGACTTTTTATGCTGCCACCATCCTGGTCATGTTCCTTGTACATTGTACAAAAAGGTACCAGACTGTTTCTCCTTCCAGCCTCGGTTTGGTAAACATTGATTTGAAGGGGGAGAAAATCAAGATGGCCTCACCATGATCTGTCTTTATCTAATATGAACATTTTCAATTTGTCTTTTTACGAAATGACCATGTGGTATACTAGGATTTGATCAAGTACGATAGATACAGTGTCAGACTGTCTTCTAAAATCGGTGACAGCATGATGATCTGAAGTTGTGCAGTGCTTGCTTAAACTCTCTGTTCCTCAAGTAGTAGATGATGCAATTCAACCAACTGTTACTGATGAATAGAGTAGTGGCAATTGTAGAAAAACCTGTTGGTGTTGTGATATTTCTTATTGATAATGATGCCAATATAGTTACAGGAATCCAGCAGAGGCAAGCAGTGCCTGTTATAATGACCACAGTGGTAGCAGACTTTGTACTGATCGGCCCTGGAACATTCTGTCTCCCTGCAATGTTACCGATGATATTCTGAGCAGCAATGAGTCGTGCCTGACGTCGAGCAACTTTGAGAATGTATGCATAAAGTATCAGAATTATCCCAAGAGAAACTCCAACAGTTAAAATGATTTTATACAGAATAACATCGTTAAGTGCCAAACAAAGAAGGACACTTTTTTTCTGTTTCATTTCAAACTGTGTACGTACAAGGCAATACCAGGCAGAGTATAGTATTATAGTCAAACTCCATGCCAGTGTGATCATAACCTTTGATCTTTTGAGTGTCATCAGCCTCGGATAGTGCAGTGAGTAGGTGATGGCTAAGAATCGATCAATTGTCAAAAAAACCATTGATAAGATGTTTATTGTGATTAATATTATTACTAAAGATGGTATGATCTTGCAGAATGTATCACTGATTATCCATGTAGAGGATAAGAAATAATACAGATTAAGAATTACATAGAAAATCCCAAAGCAGAGGTCAGAAAATGTGAGGGACATCATAAACAGCTTGGTAGTTTCTTGGATGCCTCTGATGCTACGAAAAACCACAAGGCATACTGAATTTAGAACCACAATCAGAGTCACTGATACAAGAAATAGCACACGTGTAAAAATGCAGAATGCGTCTTGACAACTTGTGAACTCGCTTTCAAGGTTCGAAGCAAATTGCGACAAATTTGATTGGTTTTCATCCATGATGTCACAAAGGAGATTTTTCTTAATCACTTTCTGAGAGCTCCACAGAATTCTTGGTACAGATTGGTGGTTTCTGGGATGCCACTGACGAGCGGGAAGAAATAACACCAACGCAAAGCTTACAGATGTACATGTATAGAAACACACTCAGAATTATCGTAAGAAACAATAGCAAAATGCTAAAAATGCAGAAGGCGTCTTGGCAATCTGTAAAATCTCTGAAATGGTCTGGAAGTAAATTCTGGCAAATCAGAATGGTGTACATTCGTGATAGCACAAAGGAGAAACAGATGTCTTAGAGTTAAACTCCATAATTCCTCAGTAAATCCTGGTGTAGAGAGCAGCATTAGATGAGTATCATTTTAAGCAGTTTATTTGTTTCTTGGATATCCTTTTTGCAGTGAAGAACAAATCTTTACCGGTAAAAACAGTACTTAGAGTTCAAGTTCAACAAGCAACTACAGTGGTACAAATATTTTGAAAAGATATTTTCAAGTCCAATGCACCAGTTTTCAGGAAATTAAATCGTAGAAAACTCTTCAGATGTGTCTGAATTAATACCATCTATTGGTCTCAGTGTGCAACATCTTGAAGTGAGCTCCCCTTACCTACATGTATACATATAAATGATGTGAGTGACTACACTTAACCAGTAGGTATTCTGCAACCGTCTGAAGTCAAAATGGCAAGTCAGCAAATTTCTAGCGAGGCATAGTTAATTCAATAGCAGTGTCTCTTTTTACTCGGTAATTGTCGAGTAGAAAGCACAGAAAGGGAAAAGTGGATCACTCGGTGAACAAAAAAAAACCAATTGAGCATGTTTCAAGGTGTACAAATCGAAGAGGTCTTTGGTGTGAGGCTGTCGCTAATTGTCTGGTTGAATGCAAAGTCACTTTTTTGTTGTAGTATGATTTTATCTTATCAATGATATCTTGTGTACTTTACATCAAAAGGAAATGAGGTCAACCATGTTTTTTTCCCTGGATAATATTGAGATTCTTAGGAACAGCTTTTACAATAATTGCTTTAGTCCCACTAGTTCGTGCTTTTTCCCTTTTGATGTAATACCAAAGTGGTCAAAGCAAAAATCAAAATGGAGAGCAGTATTGACATATAATTGAGACACAAAATAGTATGAATTTACTTAATAACATCTGGGTCAATCCCTATGACATCATTTAACTGAAAAATATTGGATATTGACTGCCTCCAGTACTTGGCCAGCTTAAGGGTCTATTAGTAAGACATCTGCCCGAAGAATGGTGAACGTATTGGCTTCAAATTATCTGCTGTAGAATTGGTCAAGATTGTGGATATGCTGTACCCACTGCTAAAATGAAGGAGTGGGACTGCTTGTAGGAACTGGGCAAGCTTGGTCATTTAGTGGCAAGACGTCTGCTCTATATTTGGAAAAGGTTGTGGGTTCCAATCCCACCCGAGTGATATGCCTGTGTGTTTTTTTCTCTCAGGACTCGGGGGAAGTACTGAGTATACAGGCACATCAGTGTAAGGGAGAAACACGGATAAAAAAAAATCATTAAACTAACTTAACTGTTGTGATAAAATACCAAAGGGTACATTGGTATCTCGTGATATATGTGATACCGTACCATTATATCAGGCATGCAGTTGCTGTGATGATGAACTATATTTCAAACCTGCTCTTCTAACTCTGACATCCACATGTAGAGTATAGCAACACTCAACGTGTGCCAAACCAAGTTCTACATACATGTGTACATGTAATGAGAAGAAAAGGTGTTCTGTTGCTGGTTGAATGCACATTGCATTTTATTTAGTTTGGTATCGGCCATTTTGTGATTGCGTGCTTGTCCACAGTCTAGAAAAAGTCCACATTTTGTATGTGGTGTTTTTTTTTGCACATGGTGCTTATTTCCTGTGACGATGTCACTGAGTGTAGGCCCTCGTTGGAAAATGTGACAATGGATTTGTCAGTTTTCTCACATTTTAATGTAGTCTTCTTTGTCATAAATGTACTCTGGAATGAATGTTCACAGGCCTACAGTGAACTGGAATTTCTGTGAGTGAAGCTGTAGTCCTTTGTTGTTTATTAAACAATTGCAACTAACAACTGTTGTACCTTTTTGTTGCATGTTTTGGGTTTTTGTTTTGCTTCTTCTTTCTTTTGTCTAGTGTCACAAATTAAAAACCAACAAGAAAGCCTTCACACATGTAAACTGAAGAGGCCAATTTGTCTTCCATCATTCTGAACTGCCCATCATTAAATTATAGTGGGCTCAAAACATCTTAAAGTTTTTGCTGAAATGTTCTGTTATGACAAAACAGAGGTATTTTTAACGAAAGGACGTTAAAGTACTTCATGGTTTCTTCAAGTATAATAGATTTGGTGTTGGACTAAGTCAATGACAGCATGATGACAGCAAGTTGTGCAGTGCTTTCTTAAACTCCCTGTTCTTCCAGCAGTAGATGATGCAATTTAACCAACAGTTGCTGCTGAATAGAGTAGTGGCAATTATAAAAGTACTTGTTGGTGCTCTGATATTTCTTGATGCTAACAATGCAACGATAGATCCAGAAATCCAGCAGAGGCAAGCAGTGCCTGTTATAATGACCACAGTGGTAGCAGACTTTGTACTGATCGGCCCTGGAACATTCTGTCCCCCTGCAATGTTACCGATGATATTCTGAGCAGCAATGAGTCGTGCCTGACGTCGAGCAACTTTCAGAATGTACGCATAAAGTATCAGGATTATTCCAAGTGAAACTCCAAATATTGTAAGGAGTAGATAAAGAATAAAATTGTGTAGTGCCATACAAAGGCGTATATTTTTTTCCTTTTTCATTTCAAACTGTGTACTTGAATGACTTAGAAGTAAGATGGAGTATAGTATTATGGTCAAACTCCACATAAGCGTAATCATGACCTTTGATCTTTTGAGTGTCATCAGCCTCGGATAGTGCAGTGAGTAGGTGATGGCTAAGAATCGATCAATTGTCAAAAAAAGCAATTGATAATGAATGTATTGTGGGTAATATGGTTATTAAATATGGCAAGATCTTACAGAATGTATCACTTACTATCCATGAAGAGGATATGAAATAATACAGACTGGGAATCCCATAGAAAATCCCATAGCAGAGGTCAGAAAATGTGAGGGACATCATAAACAGCTTGGTGGTTTCTTGGATGCCTCTGACACGACGAAAAACGACAAGGCATACTGAATTTAGAACCACAATCAGACTCACTGATACAAGAAATAGCACCAATGTAAAAATGCAGAATGCGTCTTGACAATCTGTAGCTACACTGTTCACCTTTGAATTAGATTGTGACAAGTTTGATCCGTTTCCATTCATGATGTCACAAAGAAGATTTTCCAACAGTTTATATCAATTATTCAGATGGCGTATATCCATGAGTCAGGAACTTCACACAGAATATCAGATTTGTACCATTTAGTGATTTCTTGGTTGCTAGTGATGATTTAGGAGATAACAGCTCTCAGAGCATCATGAATTTGTAGCACCACAGTCAAATTTACGGTTAAAAACAGTAGCTCTATGCTAAAAATGCAAATTGCATTTTTTACAACCTGTGAACACTCCTGAATGGTTTGAAGTAAATTCTGGTAAGTCTGAATGTTTCCATCCGTGATGTCAAAAAGAAAAATCTGCTGCATCTTAGAACTGAACTCAGTAATTCCTCAGTAGATCCTGGTGTAGAGAGCAGCAATAGATGAGTATCATTATGAGCAGCTTTTGTTCTTTGTTTCTTGGATATCCGTAATGCAATGAAGAACCAATATTTACCAATAAGAACAAATGATAAGAATCAGTGTACAACAAACAACTACAGTTCTACAAATATAGTCTGGAAAATCTGTGTCAAAACACTTCAGATGTGTCTAAATTAATACCATCTATCGGTCTTAGTGTGCAACATCTTGAAGTGAGCTTCCCTAACCTATAAATGATATGAGTGTCTTCACTTAACCAGTAGATATTCTGCAACCGTCTGATGTCAAGATGACAAGACATGACAAAATCTTGAATAGTTAATTTAATAGCAGTGTATTGGTGTACTTTGGAAATGGTTGATTAGAAAGCGCACGCTGGGAAAAATGGGTCACTTATTGAAAAAAGAATTAATTCAGTAGGTTTCAAAAAATCAAATCTAATATTGGTGTCAGGTAGTCGGTAATTGTTTGGTTGAATGCAAACCTAGGAAAACACTCAGTTCAATTTGTTTATTCTATTACTATCTTCGTACATTATATCAATCTGAAATGAAGTAAACCAGATCTTTTACTCTGGTGCTATTGCGATTTTTAGTAATAACTTTTACAATAATTGCTTTAGTCTTGCTGGGCACTGCTTTTTCCCTCCTGATGAATGAGCAATGTGAGGAAAGCAAAACTCAGAGGAGAAGAGGTATTGACAAATGGTCGTGGCACAAAATAATAATAATAATAATATAACGTATTTGTATAGCGCCTACTGCAGGCCAGCCTCTAAGCGCTTAACATTCAGTATTTTCCTGCAAGGTATCGTGGAGCTACGCATTGAAATATTAGACCTATTCCTTTACATAGCACCATGTAATGGTTTACAAGGTGCTGTGGCGCAATATGCAGCCAATCAAACCAGGAACACCGGGGCGAACCCCTTCTCTTTTCGATAAGTGCACTGGGTTCTTTTACGTTCATTACACAACACACTGGACCAACGGCTTTATGTCCCATCCGAAGGACGCAGCAATAATGGTTAAGTGTCTTGCTTAAGGACACAAGTGTCACGACCAGGACTCGAACCCACACTCTGCTGAACAGAAACACCAGAGCTTGAGTCCGGTGCTCTTATCCGCTCGGCCACGACACGCCACGAATAGTAGGGTAGTGCTAGGGTTTAAAATCCATCCGATGCCTTTGAATTTTTTCCACAGGACTCTGGAAAGTACTAAGTATACAGTGCTTTTCACACAGCAGTTTATGGGTAAAAACAAATAATACAATTAAACTAACTGTTTCAAAGATAATGCATCAAAGGGTGTGTTGGTGTTCCATTATGTTCATGATACCATGCCACTATAGCAGGCATGCAATTGCTGTGACGAGGAACTTATATTTCAAACCAACTCTTCTAACTCTGATCTCTATATACATGTATATGTCAACACTCAACTTGTGCCCTATCCATGTCAACACTGTTTTCACAAACAAATCATGCATTTTAGCAAATTTGTGTTTTTACACATTTTGGTTGTTATCATTGACATCAACATTTTCCCATGGTTTTAAGTCATCGAACATTATAGTTTGGTAATTACACTTATAAGCACATGGACAATATCACAAAATTTACTTTTTGAGTTTTCATGAACAGCCACTTTTCGATTAGCCTTTTCAAACATGAAGTACCAAACCGCCTACGGTGCATTTTTGAGTTTTCACCAAGAGGCAATTTGTTTGACCTACATGTAGATAAGTTTGATTTTTCATGAACAGCTATTTGCATAATTTGCGTATTGATTTGTACACAAAGCGCCGCACACTGACCTCATTTGCGCAGTTTTCATGAAGAGGCAATTGCATTAAACATTTAATTACTCCTTAATTTAACTTACTGTGATAAAAAGATAACAACATATTTGCATGTTTTAAGATCTCCACTTGCATGGTTGGTAAAATAGTCGAGGTTTAATTTGCAAACAGTCTTTGAGACAATGATTTCAAAAAATAGTTCAACTTCAGAAGTGGTTTTCTTACATTGTGTAAGTTTGTCTCGAGGGGCTGAATTGCCTCCTCGTGGAAACGGTGATGAAGTTCTACATGATGAGAAGATAGGGTGTTGTTTCTGGTTGAATGCATATTCCATTGTATTTAGTTTGGTATCTGCCATCTTGCATTTGATTGAGTCGTTGTACACACTCATGGCAAAGTCCACATTAGGTATGTGGTGTTTTCTTCACAACCAGGCGTTTTTTCCAACGTCACTGGGTGTAGACCCTCGGTGGAAAATGTGCCAAATTCATTTTTCCTCCAGTTTTCTCATATTTTAATGTTGTATTCTTTTTCATAAATGTACCCCGGAACGATTGTTCACAGGCCTACAAGGAACTGGAATTTCTTTGAGGGAAGCTGTCGCCCTGTGTTGCTTATTAAGCAATTGTGTCTAAGAACCAATGTACCTTTTTGTCCCATGGTTTGGATTTTTTGTTTTTCCTCTTCTTTCTTTTGTCTAGTGTCACCTAAGAAGTAAAAAAAAAACCATTTAGCGGAAATTCCTATGTTCATATCACGCTGCATAATTGGTAAAAATGGAAAATTCTGATCAAGAAAGCCTTCACACATATAAGCTGAAGAGGTCAATTTGTCTTCAATGTTTCTAAACTGCCCATCATTAAATCATAGTTGGCTCAAAACAAGTTTTTTGCTGAAATGCTCTATTATGACAAAACAGATTGATAATTACAACTCAAAGAAAGAGAAAAATGCCTTTCCAATTGGTATTTTCAGCGAAAGGCTATTAAAGCACTTCATGGTCTCTTCAAGTATAATAGATTTGGTGTTGGACTAAGTCAATGACAGCATGATGACAGCACGTTTTGTAGTACTTTCTTAAACTCCCTGTTCCTCCAGTAGTAGATGATGCAATTCAACCAACAGTTGCTGCTGAATAGAGTAGTGGCAATTATAAAAATACTCGTTGGTGCTATGGTATTTCTTGATGAGAATAATGTCATGACAATTAAGGGAACCCAGCAGAGGCAAGCAGTTCCTGTTATAATGATCACAGTTGTAGCAGACTTTGTACTGATCGGCCCTGGAACATTCTGTTCCCCTGCAATGTTACCGATGATATTCTGAGCAGCAATGAGTCGTGCCTGACGTTTAGCAACTTTGAGAATGTATGCATAAAGTATCAGGATTATTCCAAGTGAAACTCCAAAAGTTGTCATGATGAGATAAAGAATATAATTGTGTAGTGCCACACAAAGACGTAGATGTTTTTCCTTTATCATTGCAAACTGTGTACTTGAGAGACAAAGTAAGATGGAGTATAGTATTATGGTCAAACTCCATATTAGTGAGATCATGACTTTTGATCTTTTGAGTGTCATCAGCCTCGGATAATGCAGTGAGTAGGTGATGGCTAAGAAACGATCAATTGTCAAAAAAACAATTGATAATGAATGTGTTGTGAGTAATGTGGTTACTAAGTATGGCAAGATCATACAGAATATATCACTTACTATCCATGAAGAGGATATGAAATAATACAGATTAGGAACTCCATAGAAAATCCCAAAGCAGAGGTCAGAAAATGTGAGAGACATCATAAACAGCTTGGTGGTTTCTTGGATGCCTCTGACACGACGAAAAACCACAAGGCATACTAAATTCAAAACCACAATCAGAGCTATTGTTAGAAAATGAAGCACAAATGTAAAAATGCAGAATGCGTCTTGACAATCTGTTGCCACACTACTCAGGTTTGAATTAGATTGTGACAAGTTTGATCCGTTTCCATTCATGATGTCACAAAGGAAATTTTCCAACAGTTTATATCAATTATTCAGATGGCATATATCCATGAGTCAGGAACTCCATACAGAATATCAGAATTGTACCATTTGGTGATTTCTTCGTTGCCACTGATGATCGAAAAAGAAAATGACGTTCAGAGCACTGTGATTTTCAGTTAAAAAATGTCAAATTTATGGTTAAAAACAGGAGCTCTATGCTAAAAATGCAAATTGCATTTTTTACAATCTCTGAACATTCCTGAATGGTTTGAAGTAAATTCTGGCAAATCTGAATGTTTGCATCCGTGATGTCACAAAGGAAAATCTGCTGCATCTATATCACAGATGTCATAGAACTGAACTCAAGGAATTCCTCGGTAAATCTTGGTGTAGAGAGCAGCAATAGATGAGCATCATCAGCAGTTTGTTTTACTTGTTTCTTGGATATCCTTTTTGCAGTGAAGAACCAATATTTAGCAATAAGAACAAATAATAAGAATCCATGTACAACAAACATCTGCAGAGGTACAAATATAGTCTGCACCATCTTGAAGTGAGCTCCCCTAACCTATAAATGATTAGAGTGACTACACTAGATACTTTGCAACCATCTGACGTCGAAATGACAAGACAGCAAATTTCTAACAAAACCTTTTATAGTTAATTTAATAGCAGTGTATTGGTGTACTTTGGAAATGGTTGATTAGAAAGTGCACGCTGGGAAAAATGGGTCACTTATTGAAAAAAAATACGTAAATTCAGTAGGTTTCAAATAATCAAATCTAATATTGATATCAGGCAGTCGGTAATTGTTTGGTTGAATGCAAACCTAGGAAAAAAAGTAAGTTTTAATTTTTTTAAATTATATTACGATCTTGTGTACATTACCAATCAGAAATGAAGTAAACCAGATCTTTTATTTTGATATTATTGAGACTTTTAGTAATAACTTTTACAATAGTTGCTTTAGTCCCGCTGCCGCTGGGTAGTGCTTTTTCCCTCTTGATGAATGAGCAATGTGATGAAAGCAAAACTCAGAGGAGAGCAAATGGTTGTGGCACAAAATGGTATGACCTTACAATGTACTTATTAACATTGAGGTCAAATCTTATGACTTCATTTAACTTAAAGTATTGTATTTGAACTGCTGCTACGGCAGCTACTGGGCAAGCTCAATGGTCCAGTTGTCAGACCTGTCAGACATCCAGTGCTCTTGAACTGGTAAAGGGCTAGGGTTCAAAATCCACCCAAGTAATATGCCTGTGAATTATTTTCGCAAGACTCTAGAACATACTGAGTATACAGTGTTTAACACACATCAGTGTAGGGTAAAACACAAATAATATCATGAAACTAACTGTTATGATAACACATCAAAGGGTACATCTGTATACCAGTCTGTAATGATACCATACCAGTATACCAGGCATGTACTTGCTGTGATAAGGAACTTGTACTTCAAACCAGCTCTTCTATCTCTGATACCTACATGTACATGTTCAGTTTGTCAATACTCAAATTGTGCTTTAAAGCAAATTTACAACACAAGTAATTTTTTTAGACTAGTACATGTATCTGCACTTTATGTGACCCAACGAATACATAAAAAAATCAAACTTGTGAAATGTTAATGAAGAAAAAACAAACACAAAGCTTTCTTTTCAGTTTGCCTTTGAAAAAAAAGTACATTAAGGTTTCTTTGAGCATAACAATATTGGTGTAAGGTTCACTTCAATTATCTAAGATTTGGTGCTGGACTGTTTTCTAAAGTCAGTGACAGCGAGAAAACAAAAATTTGTGCAGTGCTTGCTTAAACTCCTTGTTCCTCCAGTAATAGATGATGCCATTCAACCAACTGTTGCTGATGTACAGAGTACAACCAATAACAAAAATACTTATGGGTAGATCGATATCTTTTGTAAAAAAAGATACCATGATAGTTAGAGGAATCCAGCAGAGGCAAGTCGTGCCTGTTATAATGAACACAGTGGTAGCAGACTTTGTACTGATCGGCCCTGGAACATTCTGTTCCCCTGCAATGTTACCGATGCTATTCTGAGCAGCAATGAGTCGTGCCTGACGTCGAGCAACTTTGAGAATGTACGCATAAAGTATCAGGATTATTCCAAGTGAAACTCCAGAAATTAAAAGGAAAATATACTCGATTGAGTAATGCCTCACACAAGCAATTGCATGTATTTCCTGTATCATTTCAAACTGTGTACTTGAAAGGCAATACCAGGCAGAGTATAGTATTATGGTCAAACTCCATGCCAGTGTGATCATGACCTTTGATCTTTTTAGTGTCATCAGTCTCGGATAATGCAATGTGTAGGTGATGGCCAAGAATCGATCAATTGTCAAAAAAACCATTGATAGTGCATTTATTGTGACCAATGTTAGTATTACATACGGCAAGATCTTACAGTAAGTAACCTTGATTATCCATGAAGTGGATATGAAATAATACAGATTCGGAATTCCATAGAAAACTCCCTTGCAGAGGTCAGAAAGTGTGAGGGACACCATAAACAGCTTGGTGGTTTCTTGGATGCCTCTGACATGACGAAAAAACCACAAGGCATACTGAATTTACAACCACAATCAGAGCTATTGTTAGAAAAAACAGCACAAATGTAAAAATGCAGAACGGGTCTTGACAATCTGTGACAACACTATCCGGGTTTGAATTAGATTGTGACAAGTTTGATCCGTTTCTATCCATGATGTCACAAAGGAGATTTTCCAACAGTTTGCATCAATTTTATAGTTGGCGTTTATCCCTGAGTCAGGACCTCCAAAGAATATCAGTTTTTGTGCAAATTGGTGATTTCTTGGTCGCCAGTGATGATTGAAAAGAAAACAATGTTCAGTGCAATGTGAATTTATAGCACCACAGTCAAAATTACAGCAAGAAAGTCAAGCACATTGCTAAGTTAGCAGAATCTATTTTGTACAATCTTTGAAAGTAAATTCTGCAAATTTGAGCGTTGTACTTTCATAATAGTACGTAGGAAAATTTGCTGCATCTAGAATCACAGATGTCTTACAACTAAACTTAGGCATTCCTCAGTAAATCCTGGGTTAGAGAGCAGCAATAGATAAGTATCCTTACGAGCAGCTTTGTCGTATTTGTTTCCTGGGTATCCTTTATGCAGAAAAGAACGATTCTTCACTTGTAAGAACAGTAGTTAGAACTCAAGTACATGTACAACATGTTTTGTAGAAAGCCATTTTCAAGTCCTTTGCACCAGTTATCAGGAAAATCGTAGAAAACTCTTCAGATGTGTCTGATTTGATACCATCTATCGGTCTCAGTGTGCAACATCTTGAAGTGAGCTCTCCTAACCTATAAATGATGTGAGTGTTGACACTTAACCGTCAGATATTCCGCAACCATCTGAACTCAAAATGACATGTTAGCAGATTTCTAGTCAGGCATAGTAAATTTTATAGCAGCACAATGGTGACAGTAATTGTCAAGTAGAAAGTGCAGTCAGGTAATAAAGGGGTAAACTGTTGTAAATACGACAAAGGTTTCCGTTTACATACTACCGTCTGAAGTCAAATTGACTCGTCAGCAAGTTTTTTGGGCGGCACAGTTAATTCAAAGCAGTGGCTCTTTTTACTCAGTAATGGTTGAGTAGAAAGCGCAGACTGTGAAAAGTGGGTCTCTCTGTTAAAAAAAAATATAAAAAACCAATTGAGCATGTTTCAGGGTGTAGAACTTTGGTGTGAGGCTGCTGCTAGTTGTCTGGTTGAGAGCAAAGTCAGGAAAATAATCAATTTTAAAATGTCTTCTTCTAATTTTATCTTGTGTACGTTACATCAAACACAAATGAAGTCAACCATGTATTTTTCCTGGATGTTTTTGAGATTCTTGGTAACAGTGAATATTCAACAACCGTCTGAAGTCAAAACGGCAAGTCAGCAAATTTTTACAATAATTTTTAACATAATTGCTTTAGTTCCACTATATAAGTGGTGGTTTCCCCTCTTTGATGAACTTGCAAAGTAATCAAAGAGTGTAGGTACAAATGAGAAAACAACTTGAACAAAGACTACATTTTAGTGTAAAACCAGATCCCCTTTTTAAAGATTCTTTCTATACAAAATTCTTGAAAATCAAAATACTCATAATTATTAACTTGATATAAGTACAGTTTCATATTTTGTACAATGCAAACAAATTGTTAAAATTGACATTGAAAAAAATAAGAAACTTGGGAAGAGTGTGCTCATTTTTAAGAAACCCCATTCAGTGTTCTCCAACTCTGAAAATAAAGGTTGGTTCTTGGGGGCGGGAACCAATGCGAGCGCGAAGCGCAAAGTCCTTACGGCGTGGGGTCCGGGGCACGCTTAAGGGCCCGATAAAATGTTTGACTCTACATGCCTGCTCTGTAATGCATTCTGAGATGATTCCTGATGGCAACTTCTCCTGTTTTCTAAATAAAAAAGTTTTAAACATTGTAAGGAAAAAAAAAAATTTGTTTCACTCATGCACTTATAAAATTGATGTACTAAAAAATGAGGCACTACTTACCGCTGGGAATAGCTGGATATTTGGGAGCAGTAACAGGTTTTGTCTTAAACAACATCAGTTTCCCTTAACTTGTTTTTTCACTCGCCGGCCGGACGAATCAACAAAAATTTTGGGTCGACTAGCCCACATGCAACAATTTTGGAAATGTGTAAAAAAAAAAGAATAAAAAAAAAATGAAGTTTGTAAAATTGCGTTTTTGGACGATCTTTTTTCATAATTTATGCCCTTAATTATAGTGTTTTCATCAACAGCAATTTTCATAGGTTCGTAATGTGAGGATCGGTTTGAATGAACTTCTTTTGCACTGAAATCTTCGTGATTTATAATATGTGTTTATGAGTACGAGGTTGTAATTTTGCATAAAATATAACAAGAACGAGGTTAACATTAGACTCCATTGTGCGGTTTTTGCCCCTGGAAATTTGAGTTGTACACATGTATGTTTCCCTTCTCGCCTTGTGTTATTTGTACGGAACATGGAGGAGAGAGCCAGACTATTAATGTGCGTGGGTGTTTTACTGGAAATAAACGTCCGCAATCGCGATCGCGGCATTAAATCTAGCATTGTCAAACCATTTTTCCTGTCAAACCGTGTGGATGTAAAGTTATTTTAATAACTTTATGAGAGGCAGACAGGTAGGCCGGAAGAACAGCGTGAAACTTTGGTTTTAATAGAAAGTACTGTGGTCTTTCTTGTTTCTAAACTATTTCTGTTGTAAATTTACAATGCAGAGTCAAAAAATGTAAACGTGGCATTTTAAAGCTTGGCGGCAATTATAAAGCGTGGGGCGCGCCGCAGAAAACGTGGTGGTGAGCCACGGCTTTTCTATAGGTTGGAGAACACTGCCCATTTGCTAATCAAGCACGAATTTGTGCGACCATTGCAAAAATTGAATGATAAAACGAAAGTTAGTTGGGCAAATTTCTTAACTAATGGCAAATAACCAGAAACGAAGTTCAGGTTTTATTCTCGGGTTTTCTTTGTTGATTTGATGATTGGGTTTTACCCCAGTTTATTTCCTGACTAAATTTTATACTTTCCCAACAAAATTATATAATTCTCAAAGCGGTAAACTACTTTAAACTAAAGTATTTGAAGAAACAAAATCCCACATGTTTAAAACTCAATTTGGTTGGGACTAACTTGTTTTGGGAAATTTGAGTAAATGCGTGACTTGCACTGTCCATTGACAAATTGTTGAGACACAGAATAGTATGACCTTACTTATTAACATTGAGGTCAATCCTTATGACATCATAAAACTAAAAAATATTGGATGTCAACTGCCTCTAGTTACCAGGCAAGCTCAGTGGTCTGTTTTAAGACATATGCCCTAGTAATTGTAACTGTAATGGGTTCATATTCCACTTGTAAACTTGATGGTCTAGTGGTTGGACATCTGCTCCAGAACTGGTCAAGGTTTTGGGTTTGCTGTACCTACTGCTAAAATGTAGGACCGGAACTGCTTCTAGGAACTGGGCAAGCTTGGTCATCTAGTGGCAAAACATCTGCTATAGATTTGGAATAGTTTGTGGGTTCGAATCCTACCCAAGTGATATGCCTGTTGACATTTTATGCAGGTCTTGGAGAAGTATTGAGTAAACAGAGCTGAACACACATCATTGTTTGGGTAAAACAAAAATAATATCATTAAACGAATTGTGATAACACATCAAAGGGTACATTGGTATTCGATTATGTTAATGAAACCATACCAGTACACAATACATGCATTTGCTGTGATGAGGCACTTATACATGTACTTCAAACCAACCCTTCTAACTCTGATATCTATATGTACAGTATGTCAACACTCAACTTGTGCATTTTAGCCAAGTTTCACAATTTTCACAAACAGCCACTTCTTAAAACAATACATACATTTTAGCAAATTTGTGTTTTAACACATTTTGGTTGTTATCATTGACATCAACATTTTCACCAAGTTTCAAGTCATCGAACATTAAAGTTTGGTAATTACACTAAGAAGCATTTGGACAATATCACGAAATTTGAGTTTTGAGTTTTGAGTTTTCACGAACATCCACTTTTCGATTCGCCTTTTTAACATTGAAGTACATACAATGTAGTGCTAGTACGGTGCTGAAAATGACTACTGTGCATTTTGAGCTCTCTCAAAGAGTAAATTTGTTTGACCTACATGTAAATTTGAGTTTTGATGAACAGCCGTTTGCATTTGCAAACGTTGAAGAAGATCTACATAGTGAGAAGACAATGTGGTCTGTTGCCGGTTGAATGGGGCATTGCATTTTAATTAGTTTGGTATCGGCCATCTTATGATTGAGTCATTGACCACTGTCATAGAAAGTCCACATTTTGTATTTTATGTTGTCTTTGCAAACAGTGTTTGTTTCCAGTGACAATGTCACTGGGCCTAGGTCCTCTAACCCCTCTTAGGAAAATGCGAAAATGCATTTTGTAAGTTTTCTCACATTTTAGTGTTGTATTTTTTCTCGTAAATGTACCAGGGACAATTGTTCATAGGCCTACAAGGAACTGGAATTTCTGTGAGGGAAGCTGTAGTCTTTTGTTGCTTTTTGGACAAGTTCGTCTTAAAACCATTGTACCTTTTTTTTTAGCATGGTTTGGGTGTTGTTGTTGTATTTTTAGTGACACCACAAAATAAAATAAAAAACATTGAGTGGAAATTCATTTGGTGATATCATGCTGCACAATTGGGTTATAAATTGAAATTCCCAACAAGAAAGCATTCACATATGCAAACTGAAGAGGCCAATCTCTCTTCCATCATACTGATTTGCCCATCGTTAAATCACAGTTGGCTCAAAACATCCTAACTTTTGTGTTTAAACATTCTGTTATGACAAAAAAAATTGAGAATTACAACTCAAAGAATGACCTTAAAGTGACATGACCTTAAAGTGACATGACCTTAAAGTGACATGACCTTAAAGTACTTAATAGTCTGTTCAACCGTGATAGATTTTGGTGTTGGACTAAGTCAGTGACAGCATGATGATCTTAAGTTGTGCAGTGCTTGCTTAAACTCCCTGTTCCTCCAGTAGTAGATGATGCAATTCAACCAACTGCTGCTGTTGTATAGGATAGAAACAATAACCATCATACCTGTGGTAGATTGATATCTTTTGATAATAACGGCGCCAGGATAGATATAGGAATCCAGCAGAGGCATGCAGTGCCTGTTATAATGACCACAGTGGTAGCAGACTTTGTACTGATCGGCCCTGGAACATTCTGTCCCCCTGCAATGTTTCCGATTATATTCTGAGCAGCAATGAGTCGTGCCTGACGTCGAGCAACTTTCAGAATGTACGCATAAAGTATCAGGATTATTCCGAGTGTAACCCCAACAGTTGCAATGAATACATAGAGCATATCTTTGTATTGTTCCCCACAAGGAATTTCATGTTTTCTGTCTATCATATCAAATTCTAAATTAAAATAGCAGGAAGAGTATATTATTATACTCAAACTCCATACCAGTGTGATCATGACCTTTGATCTTTTTAGTGTCATCAGCCTCGGATAATGCAGTGAATAGGTGATGGCTAAGAAACGATCAGTTGTCAAAAAAGTCATTGATAACAAATTGATTGTGATCAATGTTGCTCTTACAAATTGCATGATCTTGCAGACAGTACCACTGATACTCAATGGAAGGGATATGACAGAATACAGTAAAGAAGTTCCAAGAAAAATCCCAAAGCAGAGATCAGAAAATGTGAGGGACATCATAAACAGCTTGGTGGTTTCTTGGATGCCTCTGACACGACGAAAAACCACAAGGCATACTGAATTCAAAACCACAATCAGAGTTACTGTTTAAAATGATAGCACAACTGTAAAAATGCAGAATGCGTCTTGACAGTTTGTGAACACACCCTCAATTTGTGATATACTTGATCGGTTTTCATGATGTCACAAAGGACATTTCCAAACTGTTTACATGAACTTTATAGTTGGCGTTTATCCCTGAGTCAGGAACTCCACAGATAATCAGATTTGTACAAATTGGTGATTTCTTGTTTGCCAATGATGATCGAGGAGGAAACAACGTTCAGAGCATTGTGAATTTATAGTAAGTTTGTTCTGTTTCCATTTGTGATGTTACCAAGAAAAATCTTCTGCCTCTATTGTATGTCACAGATGTCTTAGAACTAAACTCAGGAATTCCGCAGTAAATCCTGGTGTAGAGAGCAGCAATAGATGAGTATCATTACGAGCAGCTTTTTGTTATTTGTTTCTTGGATATCCGTTATGCAGCGAAGAACCAATATTTACCAATGAGAACAAATAATAAGAATCCATGTACAGCAAATGTCTACAGTGGTATGTGTCCTTATTAACACCATCCATCGGTCTCAGTGTGCAACATCTTGAAGTGAGCTCCCCTAACCTATATATATAAATGATGTGAGTGTCTACACTTGACCATCAGATATTTCGCAACTGTCTGAAGTCAAAACGGCAAGTCAGTAGATTTCTAGCGAGGCATAGTAAATTCACTAGCAGCACAATGGTGACAGTAATTGTCAATAAAAAGTGCAGCCAGGAAATAAAGGGGTCAATTGTCGTATAAACAGATAAACGATTAAGGTTTCCTCTTACATCCTTTTTTATTTGTGCTTATGTTGATCAAAATAAAACCAACAGAGGTGAAGTGGACCATGTTTGATATGCCACCGTGTTTTAGGTGTGATTTGAAAAACAGTTTCATATTTCACCAGCAGATAAATTGAGTGAGGGAACCGTGTTATGGGTGTGATTTGAAAAAATGAAATGTACTTGTGTGCGTTTCACAAATTTTCTAGGCATTCACTCATGAGTGACCCAGGCCGATGATCCCATTTTTCGCCAGCGTAAAACACACCCAAGGGTACATGTACTTAAAATTGGTATTGAACTTCGGCCTAAAAAAAAAGAAATCATGTTGGTGTAACCCGACCTACCCTAAAACGAGGGCCTACCCTAGATATTTTTATTTTTTCAAGGGAAGAAATTTACCGATAAAAATCTATAAATCAGTTATAAATACGTTTGAAACCGTTTCTCTCTGTTTTTCTTCAATTGTATGGCCATAGCATTCATTGTACTTTGGAGTACTCAATGTTTTGCACAACATGCAGAAGATCGTCACTGGCTGATAGTACTTTAGTACATGTGTAGTCTCGTTCAACCAGTCTGCAACAAGTTTTTTAGATGATGGGAAAGATTTCCCCAAATCTAGGCCATTTAAGGCTTATATTGCTGGAATGTCCTACCTATTCTATCCTTCCCAATACCTAGACTATAAAATAAAAAAATATTTAAAAATAAAATAAAAACCCAACCTACCTACCCTTTTTTTCTGGCCTGTTACACCAACATAACACTTTTTTTAGGCCTTAGTTGTAACCAAACATTCATCTAGACATTAGCCACTCTTTGTTTAAATGTATGTATGTGCATTTTGGATTAACAATAGATTTAGTAGGTAGAGGCACAGGAAGGAGACAGCCCCTTAACTACAAAGGGATGAGCATTCACTAAAATACTACAGTAATATCGAAACAACAATCTCAAAATACATAATGATTAATCTCCTGCAACTTATTTATTCTTCAAAAGAAAATAGCTGTACACAGTGTACATAGCACAGCACAGTCACTTTTGTGAAGGGCAAAAGGTCAACACGAGGCAGGCTACATACATACACATTTACAATACCCGATTTAACTACATGTACATGTTGCCCTTAAAATTACAATATATCTCTGATAACAAGATAATTTTAAACACAAAGCTATAGCCAAAGGGCATAAAAAAGCAAAAAAATCAGCCCTAGGAAATAAATTTAAAATATATAAACAACGTTGTTTTTACATAAAATGACCACTGCTGACCAATAGGTGACCACTGGCCAAAATCCGTGTACACCTGAAATGGGCTCGAGCCATTGAAGCATTTGACCAGGTTGGCTAGCAAAAGAAGAAGCATTCCGTAAATTTTTGTCAATTGCATTTACTGACCATTAGATGACTGTTTGGCAAATGTTATGAAAATCCTTAAATAATTAAAGTACTTTTAAAATACGTTGTGAAATACAACATGTTTTTAATTTTTTCATGAAATGAACACTTCTGACCAATAGGTGACCACTGGCCAGAATCTTTCCTCTGGCTAATACAGCGCTTAATCAAGCTAGGCTGCAGTTGGCCGAAAAATGTGGAAAATACCGAAATTTGTAAATATTGATAACATGACCACTAGATGACCATTGGCAAACAGTTTTGCATACCTCGATGGATAAAATACACTTAAAATGTAAAAAAATTACCACTATTGACCGATTATAATGTAGGTGACTACTGGCAAAAGTTTGTGTGCATTCCAAATGTAGCTCAAGTCAATAAGCATTGAACCTATTTGGCCTGCAAATGGCCAAAGGATGTGGGAGAAGAAACATTTTGTAAATATTCATACAATGACCACCAGATGACCATTGGCCAAAATGTATGACCATCCCTAGATAGATCGGGTGTTAATGTTTAGTTTAACCGAGTTTGGTTAAAATCAGGCAAATAGTATAGCAGTTATGACCTTTTTCATTTTGATCACGTGACCGTTTGACCAAAGAAAGAAAAAACAAACTAGAGCTAAAATGCTTAACAAAGCACAAATTTCAGCACCATGAACTTAATGTAAAATATATAAAGACATTGTTTTTTCATAAAAAATCTGTGTACAGCGCATACCCAAATGGGGGCTCGAGCCATTGAAGCGATTGACAAGGTTGGGTTGCAAAAGAATTTAAGCATTCTGTAAATTTTTTGTCAAACGACCACTACTGACCACTAGATGACCATTGGCCAAATGTTATGAACATCCTTAAATAAATGAAAATTCATTAAAAATTTGGAAAAAAAACCTTTTTAAATATTTTTCTTTTGAAATGACCACAGCTGACCAATAGTTAATAGGTGACCACTGGCCAAAATCTTCCTTCGTGCCAATACAGCACTTAACCTAGTTAGGCTGCAATCGGCTGAAAAAGGTGGGAGAAAAAGCATTTTTGTAAATGTTCAAAAAATGACCATTACTGACCACTAAATTACCATGTGCAAAATTTTGTGAACATTCCTAGCTAGATGAAATACAATTAAAATGTAAAAAACAATATTTGTAAATTTAACACAATTACCACTGCTGATCAATAGGTGACCATAGGCCAAGTACGCCCAAAATGTAGCTCGAGTCAATGAAGCATTGTACCAAGTTAGCCTGCAAATGGTTTAAGACTTTGGGAGAAGAGGCATTTCGTAAATTTCCATAAACTGCATCTTCTGTCTGATTGGTGACCACTGGCCCAAATCTGTGTACACCCCAAAATGTAGCTCAAGCTAATGAAGCATTTGTTTAGTTTAGGCTGCAATCGGCTAAAGAATTAGGCGGAGAAGCATTTTGTAAATATTCATCAAATGACCTCTACTGACCACTTATGAAACTTAAAACATTACTAGATATTGTAGATGACACCAAGACTCTGACATCACATTTACTTTAAAATCACTTATCAAAGTACACTAAATCAAATTTAATATGTCAAAAAAAGCGTCATCACAGAGTGTGAACCTTTTGACCTTTCCTTCTGGTCAAAAGATAAAGTTGAAGTGAAAAGTGTTCAAAAGCACGCTAATGGAATACGGAGCCAAAATATGAAGTAATTTAAAGATGGTTTCAGTGGATGAAATCTTTTTTGACAACTAAGCTTTCTAACACAATGCATTATTATCATGATAATTTGTTTAATTAATTGTTATTGATTAATGACATAAAGCACAATACAAGTGGAAAGTTACCACAGATCAAATTACACTAAATCTTATTTAATCATATCTCCTGAACTACAACAGACCAATTTACAATTTTTGCGTCATCTAAAAGAGTTTGAAATATTATTCTACGTCGTTTGAAAGTTTGAGTAGGATAGTATGAATAAAACAAAAGTAACAAATTGTACAAAACAAATTGGGCAATTTTAAATCCCAGCGATCACGCAATCACACATACATTCAAAGGGAATTCATAAGCATTCCAGTTATATGTGCACAGCACTGGCCGCAGTAACAAGAAAACAAACTGGCATTCTTCCAAGATTTCCATTTGCATTGCCAGCTACAGCCAATGAACGGCGTACTTTTCCAGCCAATATTTGTCACATACAGCGCTGTAAGTGAATGACCATCTACTTGATATTAGCGCCTTCATGCGTTTGTAAAGATGCCCACCTGTTTTCTCATGTCACAAGGGCTGCTTTTGAATAGTCAAGTTTTGTTGTCCGACCACAGTCTAATACATAGAGACAGACCTTGGGCTAATTCAGTCGATCTACATGTATGATCAACGATAGTTCTTGCGCAAATTTAGCCATAGATGCTGACTAAAACACAAAGGTTAGCAAGAAGGCGTATTGATAAAAGCAATTTGAAGGCAAGTGGTATAACTGCTAAGTAAAGGACATTTAACTGAGCTGAGTTGTTATGGTTCAGTTGCTTGGCTGGGATATGATAGGACTCCATAACATCAAAAATTCTGGGATGTAAAACTGAAGGTCCTGTGAATTGTGAAACACCCAGCCCACTAGAGAGAGAGAGAGAGAGAGAGAGAGAAGAGTGGTGTTTCTGGAAAGGCTGCATACTAAGCCCTCTCTGAGTATGATTAGGGTACAGCTTTTGAATTTGAATTATAATAACAGTAATAATAATACAAATTGTAGTGGCTCCTTATATAGTGCTCAATTCTGTCACTCAGTGACACTCATGGCACTCCAACGTTATTACCCCTGGTCACTGGGCCAATTATTTCATTCCTTAAACCATCTCAGCTCCTTTGGGAGTATACAGCCTGTGCTGCCAAGTATGTAACAAAACTCTGTTGTGACAAAACATACACTTTGTTACAATATTCACAAAGAACTTTGAAATGCATTACATATTTATTGTGGGATTGTCTTCTAAAGTCAGTGACAACATGATGATCTGATGTTGTGCAGTGCTTGCTTAAACTCTCTGTTCCTCCAGTAGTAGATGATGCAGTTCAACCAACTGTTGCTGTTGAGTAGAGTTGAACCAATGACATAAATACTCTTGGGTAGATTGGTATCTTTTGATGTTAACGATACCATGAAAATTCCAGGAATCCAGCAGAGGCAAGCAGTGCCTGTTATAATGACCACAGTGGTAGCAGACTTTGTACTGATTGGCCCTGGAACATTCTGTCCGCCTGCAATGTTACCGATGATATTCTGAGCAGCAATGAGTCGTGCCTGATGCCGAGCAACTTTCAGAATGTGCGCATAAAGTGTCAGGATTATTCCAAGTGAAACTCCAACAATTGCAATGAATATAAACTGGATAACATTGTGTTGTGCCCCACAAACATGGAAATTTTGTTTGTTGTCTGTCAGTTCAAATCTGATATTTAAAATGCAGTATGAGGCAGAGTACAGTATTATAGTCAAGCTCCATACCAGTGTGATCATGACCTTTGATCTTTTTAGTGTCATCAGTCTCGGATAATGCAGTGAGTAGGTGATGGCTAAGGATCGATCAATTGTCAAAAAAACCATGGATAACATATTTATTGTGATGATTGTTAGCCTTAAATATGGCAGGATCTTACACAAGGTACCATTGAGTATCCCTGAAGTGGATATGGTAGAATACAGGTTAGAAATCCCATAGAAAATTCCAGTGCAGAGGTCAGAAAGTGTGAGGGACATCATAAACAGCTTGGTGGTTTTTTGGATGCCTCTGACACGACGAAAAACCACAAGGCATACTGAATTCAAAACCACAATCAGAGCTACTGTTAAAAGTAATAGCACGATTGCAAAAATGCAGAAAGGATCTTGACAATCTCTGAACACTCTCTCTTGGTTTGGAGTAAATTGTGATGAATATGATCCGCTTCCATCCATGATGTCACAAAAAAGATTGTCCTTAATCACTTTCTTCGAATTCCACAGAATTCTTGGTAAAAATTTGTGGTTTTGGATTCTAGAGATGAGCAAAAACAAGCTTGCAAAGCTTATTGAGTTTTTTGTATAGAAACACAGTCAGATTTACGGTTAAAAACAGTAGTTTATTGCTAAACATGCAGATTGCTTCTGGTGTAATCTCTGAACATACATGTACCTAAGCTGTTACAAGTAAATTCTGGCAAATCTAAGCGGTTACCTTCCGTGGTATCACAAAGAAAAATCTCCTGCATCTATGTCACAGATATCTTAGAACTAAACTCAGGAATTCCTCAGTAAATCATGGTGTAGAGAGCAGCAATACATGAGTATCATTATCAGCAGCTCACTTTGTTTGTTTCCTGGGTATTTTTCAGTGAAGAACCAAAATTTACCAAAAGGAACAAATAATAAAAATCCATGTACAGCAAACAACTGCAGTGGTACAAATATAGTCTGGAAAATCTGTGTCAACTCCAGTGCACCAGTTATCAGGAAAAATAAACACAGAAAACTCTTCGTATGTGTCTGAATTGATACCAACTATCAGTCTCAGTGTGCATCATCTTGAAGTGAGCTCCCCTCAGCTATAAATGTTATGAGTGTCTACATTCAACCAGTAGACATTCATCTGAAGTCAAAATGGCAAGTCAGCAAATTTCTAGCCAGGCATTGTCTATTTAATAGCAGCACAATGGTGAAAGTAATCGTCTAGTAGAAAGTGCAGTTGCGAAATAAAGAGTTCATTTGTTGTATAAACAATAAAGGTTTCCTTTTACATACATTTGATGTTTTGCTGAGGTTGATCAAAATAAATCAAGTGGTAAACAACTGCAGTGGTAAAAATATAGTCGGGTAAATTAGTGTCAAGTCCAATGCATCAGTTATTAGGAAAATAAATTGTAGAAAACTCTCAAGATGTGTCTGAATTGGGCGTGTTCTACTCTCGACCACTGACAGAACAGTTACCTACATAATCTGTGTTCATACTTTACTGTAATTGTGAATTTACTTGAGTTGGGAAAGCAAAATGACATGTACTTGTCTGCGTTGTAGAAACTTGCTTTTCATTGACTTTTGAGTGAGCCAGGCCACTGCTCCTGTTGTTCGCCAGCGTGGAACACACCCAAGGCTACTTAAAAATGGTATCTTTCTACAATAGCCATAATAGGCACTCTGATTAAATGCATGAATGTGCATTTTGAAATAAAAATTAGTTGTAATTTAAAAAGAGCAATCATGAATGTTTTCAGCAACTTATGTTGTTCCATTATCACTTTACTTTTGGGTATTTTCCTGCTATTTTAATCACAGGTTTGGAATAAGTATAGAGACAGAAGCAAGGTTTGAACTGACCACACACATTACAACTACCTCCCAGCATAGGAAGTAGTTGCAATTAGGACACCACGGTTTCCCCCTCCTCCAGATTTATAACCTAATGGTTTAATAATTAAATTTAGCAGTGCTGTAATACTCATGTTTAACTCATTTTCTACTACTCATAATACACCCTCTCTGTGCATGTTTAGGGGACAGTTTATTTATAATACTACTACAAATAATAGTGGCTTCTTACATGTATACAGCGCTCAAAACTGTCACTCAGTGACGCTCATGGGGTTCCAACATTATTACCACTGGGCCATTTGTTTCATTCCTTCAACCATCTCAGCTCCCTTGGGAGTATACAGCCTGAGCTGCCTAATTTTGTAGCACGCTCAGCTAATTCAATCACAACAACCATCTCTACCCTCACAGGAATCCATTTACCAGTGGGAGAAGAGAAGCAATTAAAGTCAAGCGTCTTGCTCAAGGACACAAGTGTTTTTGTGACCTGGATTCAAACTCACAACCTGACAACTTAGACCAGAACTTGAGTCCGATGCAATAAACCACTTAGCTGGGACATGCCCTCTTATGTTACATGTTAATGATTTACATTTGAACATATTCTAGAAAAAGTTGTGCAATATGAATGGATGATTTTCTTGATGCATGGATTGTGCTGCAAAATTTGTTATAAATAAAAATTCCCTTGAAGAAATAATTTAAATGTAAACTCATCAGGCCAATTTCTCTTCCATCAGCAAGAAATGTCTGTCATCAACAGCTCAATCAAAATATCCCAAAACATTTCTTAACTGACTAAATTTTGTTGTGACCAAACAGATAATAGTTTCAATATTTGCAAAGAACTTTGAAAGCATGATAGATTTAGTGTGGGATTTTCATCTGTTACTGCTAAATAGAGTTATGGCAATTGTAGAAAGACCTGTTGGTGCTGTAATATTTCTTAATGATAATGAGTCCAAGATAATTAAGGTAACCCAGCAGAGGCATGCAGTGCCTGTTATAATGACCACAGTGGTAGCAGACTTTGTACTGATCGGCCCTGGAACATTCTGTCTCCCTGCAATATTACCGACGATATTCTGAGCAGCAATGAGTCGTGCCTGACGTCGAGCAACTTTAAGAATATACGCATAAAGTATCAGGATTGTTCCGAGCGTAACCCCAACAGTTGCAATGAAAACATACAGCATATCATTGTATTGTGCCCCACAAGGATCTTCATGTTTTCTGTCTGTTATTTCAAATTCTAGATTAAAATAGCAGGCAGAGTATATTATTATAGTCAAACTCCATTCCAGTGTGATCATGACCTTTGATGTTTTTAGTGTCATCAGCCTCGGATAATGCAGTGAGTAGGTTATGGCTAAGAAACGATCAATCGTCAAAAAAACCATTGATAACAAATTAATTGTGATCAATGTTGCTGTTACAAATTGTATAATCTCACAAACAGTACCATTTATACTCAATGGAGGTGATATGAAATAATACAAAGTAGGAATTCCAATAAAAATCCCACAGCAGAGATCAGAAAATGTGAGGGACATCATAAACAGCTTGGTTGTTTCTTGGATGCCTCTGACACGGCGAAAAACCACAAGGCATACTGAATTCAGAACTACAATCAGAACTATTGTTACAACATAGAACACAAATGTAAAAATGCAGAATGCGTCTTGACAGTTTGTGAACACACCCTCCTGGTTCGAAGCAATTTTTGATAAACTTGATCCGTTTCCATCCATGGTGTCAAAAAGGAGATTTCCCAACTGTTTACATGAATTTTATAGTTGGCGTTTATCCATGAGTCAGGAACTCCACAGAATATCAGATTTGTACAAATTTGTGATTTCTTGGTTGCCAATGATGATCGAGGAGGAAACACATTCAGAGCATTGTTAATTTATAGCAAGTTTGTTCTCCATTAATGATGTTACATGTACCAAGAAAAATCTCCTGTATCTATAATATGTCACAGATATCTTAGAACTCAACTCAGAAATTCCTCAGTAAATCCTGGTGTAGAGAGCAGCAACAGATGAGTATCATTAGAGTATCATTATGAACAGCTTTTTTCTGTTTTTTTTCTTCTTGGATATCCGTTATGCAGTGAAGAACCAATATTTACAAATACGAACAAATAATATGAATCCATGTACAGCAAACAACTGCAGTGGTAAAAATATAGTCTTGAACATCTGTGTCAAATTCAATGCACCAGTTATCAGGAAAACAAAATCGTTGAAAACTCTTCAGATGTGTCTGAATTGATACCATCTCTCGGTCTCAGTGTCAGCTCCCTAGCCTGTAAATGTTATGAGTGTATACATTTAATCATCAGATATTCTGCAACCGTCTGAAGTCAAAATTACAAGTCAGCAAATTTCTAGCCAGGCATAGTAAATTCAATGGCAGCACAATGGTGACAGCAATTGTCGAGTTGAAAGTGCAGTCAGGAAATAAAGGGGTAACTTGTCGTCAAGACGATACGGTTTTTGTTTACACAAATTTAATTTTATGCTGCATTGATCAAAATAAATCTAGAGATGAAGTGGACCATGTTTAATATGCCACCGTGTTATGGGTGTGATTTGAAAAACAGGTGCAGTTCTTGATACTGGCAGATGAACTGGGTGAGGGGCTACTACCAAATTTATTTTCTTTTTGTCCATCTACCTATATAGTCTTTGACTTTCTAGTCTACCATTTTTAACTAAGATATGTACATAAACATCTTTGCAATATTAAAGTACTGTGGTACATTGCCCTCGTACATACATGTATAACACCATTGAATGAAACTCTTGTCTTTGAAAGGTCATGGATTTTTTAACACTTGTTTACAATGTGGGATCAGAAACGGTTTCCTACATAATCCCTGTTCAACTTTACTAGAGTTATGAATTTACTTGAGTTCTGAAAACAAAATGAAATGTACTTTCAGAAAATTCTGTACAAGAAAACATTTACACATTAACCCATCTGGCCAATTTCTCTTCCATTAGCGTGAACTGTTTGTCATCAACAGCTCTATCAAAATATCCAAAAACTTTTTTTTGTAGTAAAACTCTTTTGTGACAAAACTGACAATACATGTAGTTTCAACATTGACCAAACAGATAATAGTTTCAATATTCGCAAAGAACTTTGAAATGCATTACAGATTTAGTGTGGGATTGGCTTCTCAAGTCAGTGACAGCATGATGATCTTAAGTTGTGCAGTGCTTGCTTAAACTCCTTGTTCCTCCAGTAGTAGATGATGCAATTCAACCAACAGTTGCTGCTAAATAGAGTAATGGCAATTGTATATAAACCTGTTGGTGCTGTGATATTGCTTAATGATAATGAGTCCAAGATAATTAAGGGAATCAGGCAGAGGCATGCAGTGCCTGTTATAATGACCACAGTGGTAGCAGACTTTGTACTGATTGGCCCTGGAACATTCTGTTCCCCTGCAATGTTACCGATGCTATTCTGAGCAGCAATGAGTCGTGCCTGACGTCGAGCAACTTTGAGAATGTACGCATAGAGTATCAGCATTATTCCAAGCAAAACCCCAACAGTTACTATGAATATACGCAGCATAACATTGTATTCTGACCTACAGAGAAGTTCCTGTGTTTTGTCTATTATTTCAGATTCCAAAATAAAATACCAGGCAGAGTATAATGTTATAGTCAAGCTCCATACCAATGTGATCATGACCTTTGATATTTTTAGTGTCATCAGCCTCGGATAATGCAGTGAGTAGGTGATGGCCAAGAAACGATCAATTGTCAAAAAAACCATCGATACCAAATTTATTGTGACCAATGTTGCTTTTACATATTGCATTATCTCACAAATAATACCATTGATATTCAATGGAGGGGATATGAAATAATACAAAGTGGGAATTCCAATAAAAATCCCAAAGCAGAGATCAGAAAAAGTGAGGGACATCATAAACAGCTTGGTGGTTTCTTGGATGCCTCTGACACGACGAAAAACCACAAGGCATACTGAATTCAAAACCACAATCAGTGCTACTGTTAGAAGATAAAGCACAAATGAAAAAATGCACAGTTGGTCTTGACAATATTTGACCACACTATCCGGGTTTGAAACAAGTTGTGACAAGTTTGATCCGGTCACTTCCATGATGTCACAAAGGAGATTTTCCAACAGTTTGCATAATTTTGTATAGTTGGTGTTTATCCATGAGTCAGGAACTCCACAGAATATCAGATTTGTACAAATTGGTGATTTATTTGGTTGCCAATGATGATCGAAGAGGAAATATCGTTTAGAGCACTGAAATTTATAGCACCACAGTGAAAATTGAGGTTAAAAATGGCTGTTTTCTGCTTAAAATGCAGATGCGTCTTGGCAATATTTTAACACTCTGAAATGGTTGACAAGTTTGTTCTGTTTCCATCAGTGATGTTACAAAGAAATATCTCCTGCATCTATGTCTCAGATTTCTTAGAACTAAACTCAGGAATTCCTTAGTAAATCCTAGTGTAGAGAGCAGCAATAGATGAGTATCATTATGAGCAGCTTTTGTTATTTGTTTCTTGGATATCCGTTATGCACTGAAGAACCAATATTTACCAACGAGAACAAATAATAAGAATCCATGTACAGCAAAAAACTGCAGTGGTACAAATATAGTCTGGAAAATCTGCGTCAAATCCAATGCTCCACTTATCAGGAAAATAGATCGTCGAAAACTCTTCAGATGTGTCTGAATTTATACCATCTAACGGTCTCAGCATGCAACATCTTGAAGTGAGCTCCCCTAACCTATAGATGATGTGAGTGACAACACTTGACCAGTAGATATTCCGCAACCATCTGAAGTCAAAATGACACGTCAGCAAATTTCTAGCCAGGCATAATAAATTCAATAGCAGCACAATGGTGACAGTTATTGTCAAGTATAAAGTGCAGCCAGGAAAAAAAGGGGTCAATTGTCGTATAAACGATAACGGTTTCCTTTTACATATATTTGATTTTGTACTGAGGTTGATCAAAATAAATCGAGAGCTGAAGTCAATCTGTTTAATGTGCCACTGTGTTTTAGGTGAGATTTTGAAGAAAAGTTGGAGTAGTGGTTATTTCACTGGCAGATAAATAGAGTATCGGGCCTAACTACCAAATAATTTTTTTTGTCCATCTACCTATCATGTCTTTGTCTTTCTGGTCCAGCATTTTTAACTGTGATATGTACATGTTTATCTTTGTCATGTTAAAGTACATACATGTATAACAGCATTGAATACAAGTCTCGTCTTTTATAGGTCATGGATGCTTTAACACTTGTATGCAGACAATACCACTGATACTCAGTGGAGGAGATATGAAATAGTACAAAGTAGGAATTCCAATAAAAATCCCAAAGCAGAGATCAGAAAATGTGAGACATTATAAACAGACTTGCGGTTTCTTGGATTCCTCTGATACGACGGAAAAACCACACAGGATACTGAACTTTAAACCACTATCAGGGTTAACATTAGAAATAATAGCAGAATGCATCTTGACAATCTGTGACACTCTTTCCGTTTGGAGTAGATTGTGATGAATTTGATCTGTTTCCGTCCATGGTGTCACAAAAGAGATTTTCCTTAATCACTTTCTTAGAACTCTATAGAGTTATTGGTACAAATTGGTGGGTTTGGGTTCTGCTGATGAGCGGAAAAAACACATGGAGCTTACTGAGTTTTTGTTTGTACTTGTACATGTGGAAACGCAGTCAGATTTGATGTAGGAAACAGTAGTTCAATGCTAAAAATTTAAATTGCTTCTTGTACAATCTGTGAACACTCCTGAGTGGTCAGCAGTAAACTCTGGCGAATCTGAACAGTTTCCTTTGATGATGTCACAAAGGAAATTCTCCTGCATCTACATGTATGTCCCAGATGACTTAGAACTAAACTCAGAAACTCTTCAGTAAATCTTGGTGTAGAGAGCAGCAATAGATAACTATCATCATCAGCAGCTTACTTTGTTTGTTTCTTAGATATCCCTTATGCCCGGATCAACCCAATTTTACCTATTGAAACGATAATAAAATTCCATGTACAGCAAACAACTACAGTGGTAAAAATATAGTCTGGAAAATCTGTGTAAAATCTGCTGCACCAGTTATCAGGAAAATAAATCGTACAAGACTCTTCAGATGTGTCTGAATTAATACCATCTATCGGTCTCAGTGTGCAACATCTTGAATTGAGCTCCCCTAACCTATAATGATGTGAGTGTCTACACTCAATCAGTATAAACTTGGCATCGGTCTTAAGTGAAATTGCCAATACAGCAAATTTCTAACCAAACCATGTATAGTTAATTTAACAGCGGTGTCTTGGTTTGCTTTGGAAATGGTCAATTAGAAAGCGCAGTCTGGGAAAAAGGGGTGCATAATTTAAAGAAATGTAAATTCAGCAGGTTACAAATGCACAAATCTAATTTTGGTGTCAGGCTGTCTGTATTGTTTGGTTGAATGCAAAACTAGGAAAACAGTCCGTTTTAATTTTTTCTTCTATTACTATCATTCTTGTGTACATTATGTCAATCAGAAATGAAGCAAACTATGTACTTTACTTTGATGTTATTGAGATTTTTTGAAATAACTCTTACATTAGTTGCTTTAGTCCTGCTAGGATCTGTGTTCTCCTCTTGATGAATAAGCAATGTGATGAAAACAAAACGAGGAGAGCGTCAGAGCAGTATTGAGTAATGGTTGAGACCCAAAGTGGTATGACCTTGTTAACATTAATGACATCATTAGACTTAAAGTTTTAACTGAAGCAGATTTAACTTCAGTTTGACTTGGAGCAGTTTTAACTTAAGTTTGAACTGAAACAGTTTTAACTTCAGTTTGAACTGAAATAGTTTTAACTTTAGTTTGAACTGGAGCAATTTTTGGTTTTAACTTTGGTTTTAACATCAGTTTGAACTGAAGCAGTTTTAATTTCAGTTTGAACTGAAGTAGTTTTAACTTAAGTTTGAACTGAAACAGTTTTAACTTTAGTTTGAACTGAAGCAGTTTTAACTTCAGTTTGAACTGAAGCAGTTTAACTTCAGTTTGAACTGAAGTAGTTTTAACTTTAGTTTGCACTGAAGCAGTTTAACTTCAGTTTGAACTGGAGCAGTTTTAACTTCTGTTTGAACTGAAGCAATTTTAACTTTAGTTTGAACTGATGCAGTTTCAACTTAAGTTTGAACTGAAACAGTTTTAACTTTAATTTGAACTGAAGTAGTTTAACCTCAGTTTAAATTTCAGTTGAACTGAAGCAGTTTTTTTACTTCAGTTTGAACTGAAATAGTTTTAACTTCAGTTTTTACTGAAGCAGTTTAACTTCAGTTTGAACTGAAGCAGTTTTTAATTCAGTTTTAGCTGAAGCAGTTTAACTTCAGTTTAACACAAAAAATCTATTACAAATGCTCTCTAGCGTAAACATTCAGGGTATTTACACTATTTGAAATTATTATCACCCTTTAGATAAAACAGACTCATCTGGGCAGTTTCATTGGCACCTTAGGCAACCGTAATAATGTAGTACGTACATATCAATAAATGAGCACATACCACATTCAGGTTGTACAAGTCATTAAATGGTATTGTAGTCAGGAGCCGGCAGTCTCACAAGAGTTGTGAAGTTATATGAGATAAATTACTGCAACAAACATTAAGCAACTTTTTTACAAATTTATGTAGGCCCATATTTCTTTTTGAACTGTCTGTCAATTATTAAACGAGTAGAACGTAAAGTTGGTCCAAAACATTCTAAACTTCGTACATTCTTTTTAAATATAAAGCTATCAAGCACAAGGGAAACTCACATGGTAAGTTTTAAATAATTTTGGGTTGAACAAAGAATTTTATCCAGTCTGTTGAGATTTAATAAAAAGTTGCATCCCTCTGCTTCCACTTCCCAGGTTGTATCGTAAGCTTGGGTGTGATCTCTGGCTATAAGGAAGTTATCAGTTGTATGGTTTTCTGACTGGCACCCCTGAACAAAGATGTTGACAAAAAAGGGAGACTGCCAACATTAGGGCTAGATAGCTCAGTTGGTAGAGCTATGGCTAGTTAATCCAGAGGTCGCAGGTTCAAGTCTTTCTCTGGTCAATTTTTCTTTGTTTACCCCAAAATTATTTATGTTTATATATTCTGCTTTGACTAAACAGATGGAAATTTTTTATTCATCTCATGAAAATAAACAAAAACTCTAAAATCGGTGACAGCATGATAATCCAAAGTTGTGCACTGCTTGCTTAAACTCCTTGTTCCTCCAGTAGTAGATGATGCAATTCAACCAACAGTTGCTGTTGTATAGAGTAGAACCAATAACAATAATACTTGTGGGTAGATTGATATCTGTTGTTGATAACGATGCTATGACAATTCTAGGAATCCAGCAGAGGCAAGCAGTGCCTGTTATAATGACCACAGTGGTAGCAGACTTTGTACTGATCGGCCCTGGAACATTCTGTCTCCCTGCAATGCTACCGATGATATTCTGAGCAGCAATGAGTCGTGCCTGACGTTGAGCAACTTTCAGAATGTGCGCATAAAGTATCAGGATTATTCCCAGCGAGACCCCATTAATTGCAATGAGTGTATATTGCAAAACGCTGTTGTGTGTACCACAAGTAATTTCGTGTTTGTTGTCTATCATTCCAAGTTCTAAAATATAGTACCATGTTGAGTTTAGTATTATGGACAAACTCCATACCAGTGTGATTATGATTTTTGATCTTTTTAGTGTCATCAGTCTCGGATAATGCAGTGTGTAGGTGATGGCCAAGAATCGATCAATTGTCAAAAAAAACATTGATTGCACATTTATTATGACCAATGTTGCTGTTATACATTGCGTGATCTTACAGACAGCACTGAAATTCGATGGAGGGGATAAGTAAAAGTACAGATTAGGAATTCCAAAGATAATTCCGGTGAAGGGATCAGAAAGTGTGAGGGACATCATAAACAGCTTGGTGGTTTCTTGGATGCCTCTGACACGACGAAAAACCACAAGGCATACTGAATTCAGAACCACAATCAGAGTTGCTGTTGGAACATAGAGCATATATGTAAAAATGCAAAATGCATCTTGACAAGCTGAACTCGCTCTCTCTTGGTTTGGAGTAAATTGTGATAAATTTGATCCGTTTCCATCCATGATGACAAAAGCGAGATTTGTTCAACTTTTTGTCATTAGTTTTATAGTTTATCTTTAAGTCAGGAACTGCACAGAATATCAGATTCGTACAAATTGGTTGTTTTTTCGTTTGCCAATGAAGATCTAGTCGGAAACAACCTTTATTAACACTCTGAATTTATGTTGCAACAGTCAAAATTACGTTTAAATGCAGTAGTTTTATGCTAAGAAAATTCTGGTGCAGAGATCAGAAAGTGTGAGGGATATCATAAACAGCTTGATGGTTTCTTGGATGCCTCTGACACGACGGAAAACCACAAGGCATACTGAATTCAGAACCACAATCAGAACTATTGTTACACATAAAACACAAATGTAAAAATGCAGAATGCGTCTTGACAGCCATTTGTGATTTACTTGATCTGTTTCCATCCATGATGTCAAAAAGGAGATTTCCAACAGTTTACATGAATTTCATAGTTGGCGTTTATCTATGAGGCAGCAACTCCACAGAATATCAGATTTGTACAAATTGGTGATTTGTCAGTTGCCAATGATGATCGAGTCGGAAACAATGTTCAGAGCATTGTGAACTTATAGTAAGTTTGTTCTGTTTCCATTAATGATGTTACCAAGAAAAATCTCCTGCATCTGCGTCACAGATATCTTAGAACTGAACTCAGGAAATCCTGGTGTAGAGAGCAGCAATAGATGAGTATCATTTTGAACAGCTTTTTGTTTTTGTTTCTTGGATATCCGTTATGCAGCGAAGAACATATATTTACCAATACGAACAAATAACAAGAAACCATGTTCAGCAAATAATTGCAGGGGGAAATCTGTGTCAAATCCAATGCACCAGATATTAGGAAAATAAATCGTAGAAAACTCTTCAGTTGTGTCTGAATTGATACCATCTATCAGTCTCAGTGTTCAACATCTTAAAGTGAGCTCCCCTAACCTATAAATGATGTGAGTGACTGCATTTAATCATCAGATATTCCGCAACCGTCTGAAGTCAAAATTACAAGTCGGCAAATTTCTAGCCAGGCATAGTAAATTCAATAGCAGCTCAATGGTGACAGTAACTGTCAAAAAAAAGTGCAGTCAGGAAATAAAGGGGTCAATTGTCGTATAAAACAGATAAAGGTTTCCTTTTCCATCCATTTTCTTTTGCACTTACGTTGATCAAAATAAATCGAGAGATGAAGTTGACCATGTTGGATATGCCATAGGTTTTAGGTGTGATTTGAAAAACAGTTTGAGTTCCGGTTATTCCACCAGCAGATGAATTGTGTGAGGGGTTACTACCAAATAAATGATTTTGTCAATCTACCTATAAAGTCTTTGACTTTCTTGTCCACCATTTTAACTGAGATATGTACATGTACATCTTTGTCATATTAGAGTACTGTTGTACAATGCCCTGGTACATACATGTATAATATCACTGAATAATACTCTTGTCTCTGATAGGTCATGAATTGTTTAACACTTGTTTGCAATGTGGGGGGCAGAAAAAGGTTAACTACATAATCCATGTTCAATTTACTATAATTGTGAATTTACTTGAGTTCTAAAAGCAAAATGACATGTACTCTTCTGAAAATTCTGTACAAGAAATTATTTACACGTTCACCCATCAAGCCAATTATTCTCCCATCAGCGTGAACTGTTTGTCATCAACAGCTCAATCAAAATATCCCAAAACTTTCTCTGATGTGACAAAATTCTGTTGTGAAGAAACGATAAATTGTCAAAACAAAATATTTATACCAACATTTTTGTGATGAGTATCATTATCAGCAGCTTACTTTGTTTGTTTATTGGATATCCCTTATGCAGTGAACAACCAAAATTTACCAATTGGAACGATGTAAAATCCATGTACAGCAAATAATTGCAGTGGTACAAATATAGTCTGGAAAATCTTTGTCAAATCCAACGACCATTTATCAGGAAAATAAATCTCAGAAAACTCTTCAGATGTGTCTGAATTGATACCATCTATCGGTCCCAGTGTGCAACATCTTGAATAGAGCTCTCCTAACCTATAAATGATGTTTACATATGGCATCGGTCTTTAGTGAAATTGACAAGACAGCAAATTTCTAACCAAACCCGGTATAGTTAATTTAATAACAGTGTCTCGGGTTACTTTGGAAATGGTCATTTAGAAAGCACAGTCTGGGAAAAAGAGGTGACATAATTTAAAGAACTGAAGCAGTTTTTTACTTCTAGTTTGAACTGAAGCAGTTTTAACTTCAGTTTGAACTGAAGCAGTTTTAACTTCAGTTTTAGCTAAAGCAAATAACACAAAAAACCATTTACGAGTGCTCTCTAGCGTAAACATTCAGGGTATTTACATTATTTGAAATTATTATCACCCTTTAGATGAAACAGACTCATCTGGGCAGTTTTATTGGCACCTTAGGCAACCGTAATAATGTAGTACATACACTTGTGAATAATTGAGCACATACCACATTCAGGTTGTACAAGTCATTAAATGGTGCAGTAGTCAGGGGCCAGCAGTCTCACTAGAGATATATGAGATATGTTACTGCACAAACATTTAGCATCTTGTCTACAAGTTTATGTAAGCCCACAAGGCCTATTTCTCCCATGTGAACTGTCTGTCACTAAACGAGTAAAATGTAAAGTTGGGTCAAAACATTCTAAACTTCGTACATTGTATTTAAATATCAAGTTATCAAGCACAAGGGAAACTTACAGGGTAAGTTTTTGATAGTTTTGGGTTGAACAAAGAATTTTATCCAGTCTGTTGAGATTAAATAAAAATTTGCATCCCTCTGCTTCCACTTCTTAAGTTGTATCAGAAACTTGGGTGTGATCTCTGGCTTAACCTCAGTTACAGGTTGTATGGCTTCTGACTGGTACCCCGGAACAAACATGTTGACAAAATAGGGAGACTGCCAACATTAGGGCTAGATAGCTCAGTTGGTAGAGCTATGGCATGTTAATCCAGAGGTCGCAGGTTCAAGTCCTGCTCTCATAAATTTTTCTTTGTTTAACCCAAAATTATTTGTATTAAGATATTCTGCTCTGACAAAACGGATTGAAATTTGTAAATCTAATTAAAAGAAACCATCAAGTGCCTTTTCAATTGTCTCTTTTTAGCGGACTAGTCAAATAGTTAAGTAAACTCTAAAATCTGTGACAGCATGATGATCTAAAGTTGTGCAGTGCTTGCTTAAATTCCCTGTTCCTCAAGTAGTAGATGATGCAATTCAACCAACAGTTGCTGTTGTATAGGATAGAACCAATAACATGAATATTCATGGGTAGATTGATATCTGTTGTTAATAACGATGCTATGACAATTCCAGGAATCCAGCAGAGGCAAGCAGTGCCTGTTATAATGACCACAGTGGTAGCAGACTTTGTACTGATCGGCCCTGGAACATTCTGTCCCCCTGCAATGTTACCAATGCTATTCTGAGCAGCAATGAGTCGTGCCTGACGTCGAGCAACTTTGAGAATGTGTGCATAAAGTATCAGGATTATTCCGAGCGAAATCCCAATGATAGCAATGAGGGTATACAGCATAACTTTGTCTCGTACACCACAAGGAACTTCATGTTTGCTGTCTATCACTTCAAATTCTAAAATATAGTACCAGGGAGAGTTTAGTATTATGGTCAAACTCCATACCAGTGTGATCATGATCTGTGATCTTTTAAGTGTCATCAGTCTTGGATAATGCAGTGAGTAGATGATGGCTAAGAATTGATCAATTGTCAAAAAAACCATTGATAGCAAATTTATTGTGACCAATGTTATTAATATATATTGCATGATCTTGCAGACAGCACTGAAACTTGATAGATGGGATAAGTAAAAGTACAGGTGAGGAATTCCATTGAAAATCCCAAAGCAGAGATTAGAAAGTGTAAGGGACATCATAAACAGCTTGGTGGTTTCTTGGATGCCTCTGACACGACGAAAAACCACAAGGCATACTGAATTCAAAACCACATTCAGAGTGACTGTTAGGACATAGAGCACATATGTAAAAATGCAGAATTCATCTTGACAAGCTGTGAGCGCACTATCTGAGTTTGAAGCAAATTGTGACAAATTTGATATGTTTCCTTCCATGATGTCACAAGAGAGATTTTCCAACTGTTTACACATCAATTTTAGAGTTGGTGTTTATCCATGAGTCAGGAACTCCACAGAATATCAGATTTGTACAAATTTGTGATTTCTCAGTTGACAATAGCAATGAAGGAGGAAGCAACGTTCAGAGCATTGTGAATTTTTAGCAAGTTTGTTCCCTTTCCATCAGTGATATTTCAAAGAAAAATCTCATGCATCTATGTCACTGATATCGTAGAACTGAACCCATATACTCCTCAGTAAATTCTGGTGTAGAGAGCAGCAATAGATAAGTATCGTTATCGGCAGATTTTGTTCTTTGTTTCTTGGATATCCGTTACTCAGTGAAGAATCAATATTTACCAATAAGAACAAATAATAAGAACCCATGTACAGCAAACAATTACAGTGGTACAGTCTGGAAAATCTGTGTCAAGTCCAATGCACCAGTTATTAGGAAAATAAATCGTAGAAAACTCTTCAGATGTGTCTGAATTGATACCATCTCTCGGTCTCACTGTCAGCTCCCCTAGCCTATAAATGTTATGAGTGTCTACATTTAATCATCAGATATTCCGCAGCCGTCTGAAGTCAAAAACGGCAAGTCAGCAAATTTCTAGCCAGGCAAAGTGAATTCAATGGCAGCACAACCTTGACAATAATTGTCAAGTAGAAAGTGCAATCAGGAAGTAAAGGGGTAAATTGATGTATAACTGATAATGTTTTTTTTTTTACATCCTTTCTTTTTGTGCTGACGTTGATCAAAATAAACTGAGAGATGAAGTGAACCATGTTTTAGGTGTGATTTGGAGAAAAAAATGGTGCAGTTCCAGTTGTTTCACCAGCAAAATAGAGAGAAATACCTACAGAAAATAAATGTGGTCACTCAAAGCTGAAAATAATGGAAAAGAGAGCGAATCTAAAGGTCGCAGATCCAAACTTAACCTTTTATTGTAAATATGCTAATTACAAAGTTGGATAAGACTGTTGAACATTGAGGGCGCACTTGGGTTCTCTTCTTTTACAAAGAGCAGTCATGACTGATTCCAGCTAGTGATGGTGTTCCATTATCACTTTACTCTTTGATATTTTCCTGCCTATTAATCACATACTCAGTTGGAATAAGTAGAGACAGAAGCAAGGTTTGAACTGACCACACACATTACAACTACCTCACTGCATTGGAAGTAGTGTGCAGTTAGGCCACCACGGTTGCCCCCTTTTCCAGATTAGTAACCTATTAAATGGTTTATTAATTTAATTTAGCAGTGTTGTAGTACTCAAACTCAACACTCATGCTCGAGTAACCATTTAATGATTCTTGTACTCATATTCATACTTGGTTAGTAAAGTACTCGTACTCAAAAGCCCGTGAAAACACAATTTTACATGGGGGTGCTGGTTTTATTAAAGAATCTTTGCACCAGACTAAAAGTAGGACCCCAAAATTTGGAAGGTGTTGAAATGATGACATTTCCGCCATTTTGGTAACCCCTGGAGATAAAAACTTCATGGAGCTTTTGAGTATCTAAAAGTACAGCGCTAGTAAAGACGTAATAAAATCTTTTTGGAGATTCTTGGAAAAGTATCAACAGCACTAGAAAAGTAAACAAAAGAAGATTCAAGAAATAATAGCTTTGGTGTTTTTTTTACACCAGGATAAAGACAAAAGACCTCAAAAGGACTAAAAGTAGGATTAACATTTTCGGTGGATATATTAAAATGATGACATTTCCACCATGTGATAACCCTCCGAGTTATAAATTTAATATTTCATGGAGTTTTTAGTATCCATAAGTACATCACTAGAAAAAAAGCTACCAAAGTCTTTTTTTCACCACTTTGATAGAAAAAGAGAGACTCTGAATTCAGAGAATAATAGTGAATTTCCAATCCCTCTTCAATATACATGCTTTCCTATTATCTTTGAAGGGCTTAATTTTCTTACTTAAGAATCTGTTTTCATAGCATCTAAAGCTCCAATTAGCAAATTGTTCTGACTTTGTTTTTCATGACTGAGCAGCGTTTGATGAGCATTATAAAACCACATATACATTTAATGATTCATATCCATTACATTATACTGTACAAGGCCAGACTGGTATGTTCTGGTATGCATTGTTAACTGGGCATGAGGACAAAGTATTTGAATAAAGCATTAGAGTACTGAATAGAAACGTTGCATACATGTAAATCTACTAGATCCTACTTCAGTGCTAAAAGACCTGAGGAAACTTATTTCAATAATTAAATTGAGCAGTGCTGTAATACTCATTATAGTGGCTTCTTCTTATATACACTAGCGCCCAAATCCGTCACTCAGTGACGCTCATGACCCCTGTCACTGGGCCACTTATTTCATTCCTTAAACCATCTCAACTCCCTTGGGAGTATACAGCTTGTGCTGTTGCTGTCAAGTATGTAGCACACCAAGCTAAATCAATCACAAGAAACCTTCTCTGCCCTCACAAATACCCATTTACCCCTAGATGATGAGAAGCAATTATAGTTAAGTGTTTCCTAAGGACACAACTATCATGACCAGGATTCGAACCCACATCCTGATAACATAACCACCAGCACTCAAGTACTATGCATTCAACCTGCTCAGCCACGACTCTCCACATCATTTTACATGTACATGTATATGATGCACATTTTTACATATTCCAATGGAAATTGCACAATATCAATGATTATACTTGACCATGTTGATAAATTTGTTAAAAATATAAATTCTGTACAAGAAATAATTTACACATCAACCCATCAGGCCAATTTCTTTTCCATCAGTGTGAGCTGTCTTTCATCAACAGCTCAATCAAAATATTCCAAAATCTTGAAGTGAGCTCCCCTAACTTATAGATGATGTGAGTGTCTACACTTACCCAGTAGATATTCTACAACCGACCAGTGTCAAAATGACAAGTCAGCAAATTTCTAATCAAATTATGTATAGTTAATTCAATTGCAGTGTCTTGGTTTACTTTGGAAATGGTCAATTAGAAAGCGCAGTCGGGGAAAAAGGGGTCACTTATTGAAAAGAAAATCGTAAATTCAGCAGGTTTCAAATGTACAAATCTAATTTTGGTGTCAGGGTGTCGTTAAGTGTGTGGCTGAACACAAAACTCGGAAAATAGTCAGTTTTATTTTTTTGTTCTCTTAGTATCCTGAAGAATATGTCAATCAGAAATGAGGTAAACCATGTCTTTTACTTTGATGGTATTGAGATTTTTAGTAATAACTTTTACAATAATTGATTGAGTCCCGCTAGGCACTGCTTTTTCCCTCCTGATGAATGAGCAATGGATTGGAACTGCCGCTAGCCATCGGGCAAGCTCTTTGGTCTAGTGTAAGACACCCTGCTCTAGGAATGGTAAAGGTTGCTGATATGCTGTACTTACGGGTAAAATGTAGGCTTTGAACTGCCTTTAGCTAGCAGGCAAGCTTTGTGGTTTAGTGGTGAGACATCTACTCTAGAATTACAAATTTTCATGGTTTGAATTCCACTCTGCTAGGGTCGAAACCTCAGGCCACTACTCTTTGTTGCGGAAAAAAAAATCATGTAGAAATAACAGTACGGCACAAATAATTTTTTCAAATGACTTACTGTATAAAGACTATAATTTTAAAGAAGCAACAGAATTCTCATAACAGTAATTCACCAATCTTTAAACAAGGTTGATTCTAGGAATCCTTGCCCCTTTTTTGGCTTATTTTTTCCCCCATTAATTGTCTTGTGTAACCTCAGCATGAAAAAAACATTTGAAAAGATTATTTATGCGGAGACACCATGCTGGCACATTGGTTACAAGTTTTGTTTAGCTGTTGGCCTACAATCATCAACATGGGGGATAAGCTTCTAGAAGCGCCTGTCAAAAGGTGACTGGAAAACTCGTCAGAAGGCTCAAATATCCGTATGTCAACCATGGAGTTTCAAAATCGTGCTTTTCAAAAAGCCTTTGAAATCCCAAAATTACGTATGTACCTAAGTGAAATTATTTACTTGATAATATCGGTTGTATCGCTTCTGACTTGCACCCTGGAACAAAATGTTGACAGAAAAGAGAGACTGCCAACATTAGGGCTAGTTAGCTCAGCTGGTAGAGCACTGACATGTTAATCCAGAGGACGCAGGTTCAAGTTCCAGCCTAGTCAATTTTCTTGTTCAACCAAAAAATTTATTTGTATTTAGATATTCTGCTCTGACAAAACAAATAGGAAATATGTACATCTCATGGAAAGAAACAGAAGTGCATTTTCAATTGTTTCCTTTTAGCGGACTGATCAAATAGTTTTACTAAAGTCTAAAATCGGTGACAGCATGATAATCTTAAGTTGTGCAGTGCTTGCTTAAACTCCTTGTTCCTCCAGTAGTAGATGATGCAATTCAACCAACTGTTGCTGATGTATAGAGTGTCACAATAACAATAATACTTGTGGTAGATTGACATCTGTTGTTAATAACCATGCTGTGACAATTCCAGGAATCCAGCAGAGGCAAGCAGTGCCTGTTATAATGACCACAGTGGTAGCAGACTTTGTACTGATTGGCCCTGGAACATTCTGTCCCCCTGCAATGCTACCGATGGTGTTCTGAGCAGCAATGAGTCGTGCCTGACGTCGAGCAACTTTCAGAATTGTGCATAAAGTATCAGGATTATTCCAAGTGAGACCCCATTAATTGCAATGAGTGTATACTGCAAAACCTTTTCGTGTGTACCACAAATAATTTCATGTTTGTTGTCTATCATTCCAAACTCAAAATATAGTACCATGAGTTTAGTATTATGGACAAACTCCATACCAGTGTGATCATGATCTTTGATCTTTTTAGTGTCATCAGTCTCGGATAATGCATGAGTAGATGATGGCTAAGAATCGATCAATTGTCAAAAAAACCATCGATAGTGCATTTATTATGGTCAATGTTATGTTATACATGCATGATTTTACAGGCAGCACTGAAACTCGATAGAGGGATAAAATAAAAGTTCAGATAAGGAATTCCAAGAAAATTCCAGTGGGAAGATCAGAAAGTGTGAGGGACATCATAAAGAGCTTGGTGGTTTCTTGGATGCCTCTGACACGACGAAAAACCACAAGGCATACTGAATTCACAACCACAATCAGAGTTACTGTTAGAACATAGAGCACATATGTAAAAATGCAGAATGCGTCTTGACAAGCTGTGAACGTACTATCTGGGTTTGAAGCAAATTGTGACAGCTTTGATCCATTTCCTTCCATGATGTCACAAAGGAGATTTTCCAACGTTTACATCAATTTTATAGTTGGCGTTTATCAATGAGTCAGGAACTCCACAGAATATTAGATTTGTACAAATTGATGATTTCTCGGTTGACAATAACAATAGAGGAGGAAACAACATTCAGAGAATTGTCAAATTAATAGCAAGTTTGTTCTCTTTCCATCAGTGATATTTCAAAAAAATTCCTGCACTATGTCACAGATATCGTAGAACTAAACCCAGAAATTCTTCAGTAATCCTGGTGTAGAAAGCAGCAATAGATGAGTATCATTATGAGCAGCTTTTGTTATTTGTTTCTTGGATATCCGTTACGCAGGAAGAACAAATATTTACAAATAAGAACAAATTATGAGAACCTATGTACAGCAAACAATGACAGTGGTACAAATATAGTCTATAAAATCTGTGTCAAGTCCAATGCACAGTTTTAGGGAAAAAAAACCTTGGAAAACTCTTCAGATGTGTCTGAATTGATACCATCTATCGGTCTCAGTGTGCAACATCTTGAAGTGAGCTCTCCTAACCTATAAATGTATGAGTGACAGTGCATCAGTAGATATTCCTGCAACCGTCTGAAGTCAAGAACGGCAAGTCAGCAAATTTCTAGCCAGGCAAAGTTAATTCAATGGCAGCACAACCTTGACAATAATTGTCAAGTAGAAAGTGCAGTCAGAAGTAAAGGGTCAATTGATGTATAAACGATAACGGTTTCCGTTTACATACATTTTATTTTATGCTGAAGTTGATCAAAATAAATCGAGAGATGAAGTAGACCATGTTTGATATGCCACCGTGCTTTAGGTGCGACTTGGAGAAAAAATGCAGTTCCAGTTGTTTCATCGGCAGATGAACTGAGTGAGGGTTACTACCAATAAACAATTTTTTGTCCATCCACCTATAAAGTCTTTGATTGAGATACATGTATGTACATGTTACATGTTTGTCCTAATAACGTATTGTACCTTATTGCCCTGGTACATACATGTATAACATCACTGAATAAAACTCATGTCTCTGATAGATAGGTCATGGATTCTTTAACACTTGTTTGCAATGCTTGGGCGTGCTCCATTCTTGGCCAACAACAAAAAACGGTTTCCTACCATAATCCATGTTCACACTTCACTGGAGTTGAGAATTTACTTGAGTTGCAAAAGCAAAATGACATGCACTTGTTTGTGTTGCAGAAATTTGCTACGCATTGACTTTTGAGTGAGTCAGGCTACTGTTCCTGTTTTCTCCAGCGTGGAACTCACACAAGGCTACCTAAAATTGGTTTAGTACTTAGATGTAATCAAATACTCCAAAATGATGTCCAAAATGTAAAATGATTAATCTCCTGCAACTTTTTCATTCTTCATAAAAAAATAGCTGTACAAAGTGTAAATAGCACAGCACATATGCAGTCACTTATTTGTTGGGCACAAGGTCAACACGAGGCTAGCTACATACCTAATTGTTTACAATACGGGATTCAATTAAATGTACATGTTGCCCTTAGAATTAAAATATTTCTCTGATAACAAGATAATTTAAAAACAAACAATACTCACAGAGAGCTGTGAGACATTATCCCTCCCAAGTAAACAGTATTCAGAGCAATGGCTAGAGCCATGATCCTTACAAAATGGAGAGAAATACCCACAGAAAATAAATGTGGTCACTCTTGCTCAAAGCTAAAAATAATGGAAAACAGAGCGAATCTATAGGTCGCAGTTCCAAACTTAACTTTTTATTGTAAATATGCTAATTACAAAGTTGGATAAGACGCTTGAACATTGAGGGCACACTGGGGTTTGCTACTTTGACAAAGAGCAGTCACAACTGATTCCAGCTAGTGATGGTGTTCCGTGATCACTTTAATCTCTGGTATTTTCTTGCCTATTAATCACAGACTCAGTTGGAATAAGTAGAGACAGAAGCAAGGTTTGAACTGACCACACACATTACAACTACCTCCCAGCATTGGAAGTAGTGTGCAGTTGCCCCCTGGTTTCCCCCTCCTCCAGATTAATAACCTATTAAATGGTTTATTAATTAAATTTAGCAGTGTTGTAGTACTCAAACTCAACACTCATGCTCGAGTAAGATTTTACTGATACTTGTACTCATATCATACTGGGTTAGTAAAGTACTTGTATTCAAAGGCCCGTGAAAACACATTTTTACATGGGGGTGCTGTTTTATTAAAGAATCTTTGCACCAGACTAAAAGTAGGACCCCAAAATTTGGAAGGTGTTGAAATGATGACATTTCCGCCATTTTGGTAACCCCTGGAGATAAAAACTTCATGAAGCTTTTGAGTATCTAAAAGTTCAGCGCTAGTAAAGATGTAATAAAATCTCTTTGGAGATTCTTGGAACAGTATCAACAGCACTAGAAAAGTAAACAAAAGAAGATTCAAGAAATAATAGCTTTGGTGGTTTTTTACACCAGGATAAAGACAAAAGACCTCAAAAGGACTAAAAGTAGGATTAACATTTTCGGTAGATATATTAAAATGATGACATTTCTACCATTTGATAACCCTTAGAGTTATAAATTTAAAATTTCATGGAGTTTTTAGTATCCATAAGTACATCACTAGAAAAAAAGCTACCAAAGTCTTTTTTTTTACCACTTTGATAGAAAAAGAGAGACTCTGAATTCAGAGAATAATAGTGAATTTCCAATCCCTCTTCAATATACATGCTTTCCTATTATCTTTGAAGGGCTTAATTTTCTTACTAAAGAATCTGTTTTCATAGCATCTAAAGCTCCAATTAGCAAATTGTTCTGACTTTGTTTTTCATGACTGAGCAGCGTTTGATGAGCATTATAAAACCACATATACATTTAATGATTCATATCCATTACATTATACTGTACAAGGCCAGACTGGTATGTTCTGGTATGCATTGTTAACTGGGCATGAGGACAAAGTATTTGAATAAAGCATTAGAGTACTGAATAGAAACGTTGCATACATGTAAATCTACTAGATCCTACTTCAGTGCTAAAAGACCTGAGGAAACTTATTTCAATAATTAAATTGAGCAGTGCTGTAATACTCATTATAGTGGCTTCTTCTTATATACACTAGCGCCCAAATCCGTCACTCAGTGACGCTCATGACCCCTGTCACTGGGCCACTTATTTCATTCCTTAAACCATCTCAACTCCCTTGGGAGTATACAGCTTGTGCTGTTGCTGTCAAGTATGTAGCACACCAAGCTAAATCAATCACAAGAAACCTTCTCTGCCCTCACAAATACCCATTTACCCCTAGATGATGAGAAGCAATTATAGTTAAGTGTTTCCTAAGGACACAACTATCATGACCAGGATTCGAACCCACATCCTGATAACATAACCACCAGCACTCAAGTACTATGCATTCAACCTGCTCAGCCACGACTCTCCACATCATTTTACATGTACATGTATATGATGCACATTTTTACATATTCCAATGGAAATTGCACAATATCAATGATTATACTTGACCATGTTGATAAATTTGTTAAAAATATAAATTCTGTACAAGAAATAATTTACACATCAACCCATCAGGCCAATTTCTTTTCCATCAGTGTGAGCTGTCTTTCATCAACAGCTCAATCAAAATATTCCAAAATCTTGAAGTGAGCTCCCCTAACTTATAGATGATGTGAGTGTCTACACTTACCCAGTAGATATTCTACAACCGACCAGTGTCAAAATGACAAGTCAGCAAATTTCTAATCAAATTATGTATAGTTAATTCAATTGCAGTGTCTTGGTTTACTTTGGAAATGGTCAATTAGAAAGCGCAGTCGGGGAAAAAGGGGTCACTTATTGAAAAGAAAATCGTAAATTCAGCAGGTTTCAAATGTACAAATCTAATTTTGGTGTCAGGGTGTCGTTAAGTGTGTGGCTGAACACAAAACTCGGAAAATAGTCAGTTTTATTTTTTTGTTCTCTTAGTATCCTGAAGAATATGTCAATCAGAAATGAGGTAAACCATGTCTTTTACTTTGATGGTATTGAGATTTTTAGTAATAACTTTTACAATAATTGATTGAGTCCCGCTAGGCACTGCTTTTTCCCTCCTGATGAATGAGCAATGTGATGAAAGCAAAACTCAGAGGAGAACAGTATTAAGAAATGGTTGACACACAAAGTGGTATGACCTTACTTGTTAACATTGGGGTTAATCCTTATGACATCATTATACAAAAGGTATAGGATTGGAACTGCCGCTAGCCATCGGGCAAGCTCTTTGGTTTAGTAGTAAGACACCTGCTCTAGGAATGGTAAAGGTTGCTGATATGCTGTACATACGGGTAAAATGTAGGCTTTGAACTGCCTTTAGCTATCGGGCAAGCTTTGTGGTCTAGTGGTGAGACATCTACTCTAGAATTAACAATTTTTATGAGTTTGATTTCCACTCTGCTAGGGTCGAAACCTCAGGCCACTCACTCTTTGTTGTGGAGAAAAAATCATGTGGAAATAAACAGTACGGCACAATATACTTTTTTCAAATTGACTTACTGTATAATGACTTTTAAAATAGCAACAGAATTCTTATAACAGTAATTCACCAATTCTTTAAACAAGCTTGAGTCTAAGAATCCTTGCCCCTTGTTTGGCTTATTTTTTCCCCCATTAATTGTTTGGTGTGTAACCTCAGCGTGAAAAAAACAATGAATACAAATTCATGAGGAGATATCATGCTGTGCGATTGGTTACAAGTTTTGTTTAGCTGTTGGCCTACAATCATCAACATGGGGGATAAGCTTGTAGAAGCGCCTGTCAAAAGGTGACTGGAAAACTCTTCAGAAGGCTCAAATATCCGTATGTCAACCATGGAGTTTCAAACCATGCTTTTCAAAAAGCCTTTGAAATCCCAAAATTACGTATGTACCTAAGTGAAATTATTTACTTGATAATATCGGTTGTATCCCTTCTGACTTGCACCCTGGAACAAACATGTTGACAGAAAAGAGAGACTGCCAACATTAGGGCTAGATAGCTCAGCTGGTAGAGCACTGACACATTAATCCAGAGGACGCAGGTTCAAGTTCCAGCCTAGTCAAAACAAATTTGTTCAACCAAAAATTATTCGTATTTAGATATTCTGCTCTGACAAAACAAATGGAAATTTGTACATCTCATGGAAAGAAACAAAAGTGCATTTTCAATTGTTTGTTTTTAGCGGACTGATCAAATAGTTTACTAAAGTCTAAAATCGGTGACAGCATGACGATCTTAAGTTGTGCAGTGCTTGCTTAAACTCCTTGTTCCTCCAGTAGTAGATGATGCAATTCAACCAACTGTTGCTGATGTATACAGTACAACTGATAACATAAATACTTCTGGGTAGATTGATATCTGTTGTTAATAACGATGCTATGACAATTCCAGGAATCCAGCAGAGGCAAGCAGTGCCTGTTATAATGACCACAGTGGTAGCAGACTTTGTACTGATCGGCCCTGGAACATTCTGTCCCCCTGCAATGCTACCGATGATGTTCTGAGCAGCAATGAGTCGTGCCTGACGTCGAGCAACTTTCAGAATGTACGCATAAAGTATCAGGATTATTCCAAGCGAGACCCCAATAATTGCAATGAGTGTATACTGCAAAACCTTTTCGTGTGTACCACAAATAACTTCATGTTTGTTGTCTATCATTCCAAACTCTAAAATATAGTACCAGGGAGAGTTTAGTATTATGGACAAACTCCATGCCAGTGTGATCATGATCTTTGATCTTTTTAGTGTCATCAGTCTCGGATAATGCAATGAGTAGGTGATGGCCAAGAATCGATCAATTGTCAAAAAAACCATTGATAGCACATTTATTGTGATCAATGTTATTGTTATATATTGCATGATCTTACAGGCAGCACTGAAACTCGATAGAGGATATAAGTAAAAGTACAGATAAGGAATTCCAAAGAAAATTCCGTTGCAGAGATCAGAAAGTGTGAGGGACATCATAAAGAGCTTGGTGGTTTCTTGGATGCCTCTGACACGACGAAAAACCACAAGACATACTGAATTCACAACCACAATCACAGTTACTGTTAGAACATAGAGCACATAAGTAAAAATGCAGAATGCGTCTTGACAACCTGTGAACATACTATCTGGGTTTGAAGCAAATTGTGACAGCTTTGATCCGTTTCCTTCCATGATGTGACAAAGGAGATTTTCCAACTGTTTACATCAATTTTATAGTTGGTGTTTATCCATGAGTCAGGAACTCCACAGAATATTGGATTTGTACAAATTGATGATTTCTCGGTAGACAATAACAATACAGGAGGAAACAACATTCAGAGAATTGTAAATTTATAGCAAGTTTGTTCTCTTTCCATCAGTGATATTTCAAAGAAATTCAGAGGAGATAGAACATATGTCACAGATATCGTAGAACTAAACCCAGATATTCCTCAGTAGATCCTGGTGTAGAGAGCAGCAATAGATGAGTATCATTATGAGCAGCTTTTGTTCTTTGTTTCTTGGATATCCGTTACGCAGTGAAGATCCAATATTTACCAATAAGAACAAATAAGAAGAATCCATGTACAGCAAATAATGGCAGTGGTACAAATGTAGTCTCAAAAATCAATGTCAAGTCCAATGCATCAGCTTTCAGAAAAATAAATCTTTGAAAACTCTTCAGATGTGTCTGATTTCATACCATCTATCGGTCTCAGTGTGCAACATCTTGAAGTGAGCTCCCTAACCTATAAATGCTATGAGTGTCTACATTTCATTATCAGATATTCCGCAACCATCTGAAGTCAAAGTCAGCAGATTTCTAGCCAGGCAGAGTGAATTCAATAGCAGCACGACCTTGACAATAATTTTCAAGTAGAAAGTGCAGTCATGAAGTAAAGGGCTCTATTGATCTATAAACGATAATGGTTTTCGTTTACAAACGTTTTTATTTGTGCTGATGTTGATCAAAATAAATCGAGAGATGAAGTAGACCATGTTTGATATGCCACCGTGTTTTAGGTGAGATTTGGAAAAAAGTTGCTGTTCCAGTTGTTTCATCGGCAGATGAATTGTGTGTGGGGCTACTACCAAACATTTTTTTGTGTCCATCTCCCTATGAAGTCTTTTACTTTTTAATTCACTATCCAACAACAGAAACGGTTTTCTACGTTATCCATGTTTATACTTCACTGGAAAGATGAATTTAATTGAGTTACAAAAGCAAAATGAAATGTACTTGTTTGCGTTAGAGAAACTTTCTTATGCATTCACTTTTAAGTTAGCCAGTCCAATGTTGCTGTTGTTTGTATCGTAGAACGCACTCAAGCCTCCTTAAAATTGGTATAGTGCTCAGTTGAAACCATACATTCATTTATAAGTCACATGTTTTGACAGTAGCCATGGTAGGCACTTTGCTTATTAAAAATGCAAGAATGTGCATTTTTGAGTAACGATTCATGTCAATTAAAAAGAGAAGTCATGACTGATTCAAGCAAGTGATTATATTCCTTGATCACTTTACTCTCTGGTATTTTCCTGCCTGTTAATCATAGGCTCCTCGTTGCAGGGAGACACTTGCAGTTTGAACTAGATTTTAACTAATTCGATTTCACAGTTGACCTGTTGACCCTAATTGAATATTGATACAAGCTATTGAATATTGAATACAAGCTATTGAATATTGAATTCAAGCTATTGAATATTGAAAACAAGCTATTGAATATTGAGTACAAGCTATTGAATATTGAATACAAGCTATTGAATATTGATACAAGCTATTGAATATTGAATCAAGCTATTGAATATTGAAAACAAGCTATTGAATATTGAGTACAAGCTATTGAATATTGAATACAAGCTATTGAATATTGAATTCAAGCTATTGAATATTGAAAACAAGCTATTGAATATTGAGTACAAGCTATTGAATATTGAATACAAGCATTGAATATTGAAAAAGCTATGATATGTACAAGCATTGAATATTAAATAGGTATGACTCAATGGGTTGGGGCAGGAGGGCAATTGCACTCTCAAGTTCCCAAAACACTTGCCAAATTTCAGGCACAGATGGACAGAGAAAGCTAAAAAGTCTTTTAACCTGGCACTAGAAATTGGTACTTAAGTTTTCATCTGTGTAAAGTTACCGGTAAATCAACCCCTCTGCCCCCCCTTATCCCCCCCCCCCTAACCATACAGTATCCATACACCCATGCTATTAAAGGTGACCTTTGTTCCATACATTTCTTTAAAAAAAATATACAAAACTTAATTTTTATGATATTGACAAGAGCAAGAAATGCCTTAGCAATAAATCGGTATCAGCATTTGATGCCAGGCAAGGCCTTCAAAAGCCAATGTGTTGATTGTGTGCATATTTTATCCTGATACCAAATGATCGTCAAGACAATTTGCTGGGACATGAGTGTTTTAATATGAGTTATTATTTCTGATTATAAAATAAGCTGTTATTAAATGAGAACCTTTAGAGGGTTGTGTTGCATTTTTCTAGTTGAATGAACACTTGTGGTCATGAAGGAGACAGCTTGCTAAGTATGACTTATTTTGCAACCATCACTGATTTTAGTAAGGTGATGACGTCATTGGGTCAAGGCATTTCTAGTTTCAAAAATGATTATGGTCAGTTTACTCACATTTTATGTGTACTCTGAAAAGGTTGTTCTGGCCTAGAAAAAGGGGGGTCAGTTGTTGTAATTTCTTTGTATTTGGGAAGTTCTAGTCTTTCGTTCCCCTTCTTTTTTGACTTTATTTCTTCCTGTTTTTCTTGTGTCAACTCAGCCTAAAATCATTGAGAACATACATGTATTAATATGTTCATATTAGACAGTCAGCCCAATGCAAGAGCAAGTGGTATAACTGCTACGTAAAGCACATTTAACTGAGCTCAGTTGTTATGGTTCGGTTACTTGGTTGGGATATGACAGGACTCCTTAACATCAAAATTCTGGGCTATTGGATGGGATGTAAAACTGAAGGTCCTGTACATTGTGAAACAGCCAGCCCACTATCTCGAGAGAGAGAGAGAGAGAGAGAGAGAGAGAAGGGGCATGCATTGGTGTTTCTGGATTGGCTGCATAATATGCCCTCTCAGCATTTTTTAAAGGAATAATAATAATAGTGTTTTTTTATACAGTGCTTAAACATTATTGCCCCTGGTCATTGGGCCATTTATTTCATACCTTAAACCATATCAGCTCCCGTGAGTGTATACACCCTGAGATTTAAGTGTGTAGCGCACATATAGGTTAAAGTCAATCACAAGAACCATCTCTGCCCTCACAGGTACCCATTTACTGCTGGGTCAAGAGAAGCAATTATAGTTAAGTGTCTTGCTCAAGGACACAAGTGACTATAGTAGATGACACACCATGATGACTTTTAACCACCAGAACTTGAGTCCCAAACTGCTCAGCCAAGTCACGCCACATCATCTTAGATGCGCATTTTAAACATATTCCAATGAAAACTGCATATTATCAATGAATGTATTTGATCGTGCTGCAAAATTTGATTAAAATGAAAGTTCCGTGCCAATATCATTTATATGTTAACCCATCAAGCCAACTTCTGTTCCATCAGTGTGCACTGTCTGTCAAAAACAGCTCAATCAAAATATCCTGAAACATTTATGTGACAAACTTTGTTGTGACCAAACAGATAATAGTTTCATCATTTACAAAGAATTTTGAAATGCATAATAGATTTAGTGTGGGATTGTCTTCTGCAGTCAGTGACAGCATGATGATCTGATGTTGTGCAGTTCTTGCTTAAACTCCCTGTTCCTCCAGTAGTAGATGATGCAGTTCAACCAACTGTTACTGTTGAATAGAGTTATGGCAATTGTAGGAAAACCTGTTGGTGTTGTGATATTTCTTATTGATAATGATGCCAAGATAATTACAGGAATCCAGCAGAGGCAAGCAGTGCCTGTTATAATGGCCACAGTGGTAGCAGACTTTGTGCTGATTGGCCCTGGAACATTCTGTTCCCCTGCATTGTTACCGATGATATTCTGAGCAGCAATGAGTCGTGCCTGACGTCGAGCAACTTTCAGAATGTACGCATAAAGTATCAGGATTATTCCGAGCGTAACCCCAACAGTTGCAGTGAATATATACAGCATAACAGTGTGGGAAGCCACACATTCAGTTAGATGTTCTCCGTTATAAATAATTGCGTATTTGGTATCCAAAAAGCAATACAAGGCAGAGTATAGTATTATGGTTAAACTCCATACCAGTGTAATCATGATTTTTGACTTTTTTAGTGTCATCAGCCTCGGATAATGCAGTGAGTAGGTGATGGCTAGAAAACGATCAATTGTTAAAAAAAACATTGAGAATGCATTTATTGTGACCAATGTTAGTATTACATATGGCAAAATCTTACAGTAAGTAACCTGGATTATCCATGACGTGGATGTGTAATAAAACAGATTAGAAATCCCATAGAAAATTCCGCTGCAGAGGTCAGAAAAAGTGAGGGACATCATAAACAGCTTGGTGGTTTCTTGGATGCCTCTGACGCAACGAAGAACCACAAGGCACACTGAATTCAAAACCACAATCAGAGTTACTGTTAGAATAAATAGCACAAATACAAAAATGCAGTAGGCATCTTGACAATCGTTCGCTCTCTCTTGGTTTGGAGTAAATTGTGATAAATCTGATCCGTTTCCATCCATGATGTCACAAAGGAGATTGTCCTTAAGCACCTTCTTAGAACTCCAAAGAATTGTATGCAAAGATTGGTGGTTTTGGTTTCCACAGATGATCAGGAAAACACACAAAGCTTACTGAGTCTTTATGTATAGAAACACAGTCAGAATTACTGTTGGAATCAGGAGTTCAATGCTATGCAGAATGCGTCTTGTACAATCTGTGAACACTCCTCAGTGGTTAGAGGTAAATTCTGGCAAATCTAAACGGTTTCCATTGATGATGTCACAAAGAAAAATCTGCTGCATCTTAGAACTCAGGAATTCCTCAGTAAGTCCTGGTGTAAAGAGCAGCAGTAGATGAGTATCATTATGAGCAGCTTGTTTTATTTGTTTCTGTGGTATCCGTAATGCAGTGAAGAACCAATATTTACCTATAAGAACAAATCATAAGAATCCATGTACAGGGAACAACTGCAGTGGTACAATTTTTTAGTCTGGAAAATCTGTGTTAAGTCCAATGCACCAGTTATCAGAAAATAAATCTTTGAAAACTCTTCAGATGTGTCTGATTTGATACCATCTATCGGTCTCAGTGTGCAACATCTTGAAGTGAGCTCCCCCAACCTATAAATGATGTGAGTGACAGTGACCAGTAGATATTCCGCAACCGTCTGAAGTCATAAACGGCAAGTCAGCAAACATCTAGCCAGGCAAAGTGAATTCAATTGCAGCACAATGGTGACAGTAATTGTCAGGTAGAAAGTGCAGCCACGAAATAAAGGTGTCAATTGTTGTATAAACGATAACGGTTTCCTTTTCAGTACCATTAATGTTGTGCTGACGTTGATCAAAATAAACCGTGTTTGATATGCCACTGTGGTTTAGGTGTGATTTTGAAGAAAAAAAAATAACTGGGTGAGGGGCTACTACCAATTAACTTTTTTTTGTCCATCTACCTATAAAGTCTTTGACTTCCTAGTCCACCATTTTTAACTTTGATATGTTCACTGAGCCTTCTTTAACGATTTTCTCCCTGGGGGCACTTTGCTTAATAGAAGTGGACTTGCCCCTTCAAACATGAAGCCACATGCTTGTTTCTAATTATTGCCACCTGACTTTATCTCCCATCTACACACACTGCATGTTACAAGTATTTCATACCATGTACGTGACATACTAGATCTTATTTCTGTTTTTTTTTTTCTTCATTTTGAAGCATCCTGATCTGTTGAAATTTGTTAAATATTTTTTGTATTTTTTATGTTGTGTTGAAAAATCAGGCAATGCAACTTTTAGCAGGGTAAATTCTTATAGAAGTTTTATTAACTGTGTTTTTATTTGTGTGTTTTTTAATATTTCATTTGCAGTGTATTTGATGGCAAGCCCATTCCGTACCCAAAACGTGAGTTCCTTACAGACGATGAAAATGAAGACAAATCGGACACTAGTAAGGTAGGTCACGTAGGTCAGATTGCTCTCGTTTTTATAGTCTACGGCAATTAGGCATCATTTAAATGAACGGCCTTTGGCAGTGGCTATAGCCAAATACCTGGTGCGTGTTTTGGCGACCCCTGACTAAAAAACATATTTTTGAATAGAAATTCACTGACTGAAAACATTTCAAAGAGAAAAGCAAAAACAGGAAGGTAACCAGAAACCGTTTATGATGTAGGGACATCTCTTCAAAGTAATTTTTCTCACAATTTTTGGCCGTAATGGAACTTTGCCTTCATGTTTTTGATAATATTATTGGATTCAGTGTTAATCATTTTGTAAAAATGAGTGGACAGTTTTAGTTAGTTGGCAAAATCCAACCATTTTTAAACTAAGCCTAACCGAGCCAGCAACTGGGTAACAGTCTGGTCAGAACAAGAAAGTTACTACGGCACAACCAAACTCGCAAACACTAGTATTATTACCCCAAAAAAAAACAATGACTATAAAACCTTACTTTGTGAGAAGTACTGCAGCTGTTGATAGTATAAACTACTGTGAGAAATAATTTCCTGAGAAGTAATATGGTTTGGATAACTTTTCACCGACAAACATTTGAATCTGAGAAATGAATCGTTTTTCAGATTTGTGAGGGTTGGTGTCCGTTCGCGAATACTGCGGCCAGAGATGCGATACGTTTTTTGCTGTTTTCTCAGCAAGTAGACACTGTATTCAGCTGAAAATTTCACATGTGACTTTTATTGTATCTTTCTTTTCAATTTGCCCATAAATCAACATTACATTGACAAAAACCAATCTGCAGTGATCTTCAACCCAATCTTTAACCAACAACCAAAGCTCAAACATGTTTCAGGTCGGGTTGCCATTTCACGCTCCTGAAAATGTTCATGCTTCAATGTTGCTGCTGCCTTCATCATGCTGTCATAATTATTGGTCATGTTCCCCGTATCCAATAACAGAAATGATTGCCAACATTCAAAGCACACAAAAAAGAACCGGACTATTCTTTTTTCCAGCCTCTGTTTGGTTCCAATGGTTTGGGTAAGAGAAAATTCAAGATGGCTACACCATGATAAAGGTCTATATTGAACACAGCCTTGAACTCGAGAACATTCACTTAGACAGACCTTGATCATGGGGCAGCCATCTTGTATTTCTCCCATTAAAATTAATGTAACCAAACTGAGGCTGGAAGGGCAAAATAGTCTGACCCCATTTGGGTATGATGAGATTTAGTATCAGTTACTGATATTGTACATTGGGATTCTGACCATGATGGTGGCAGCATGATGGTGGTTAACTACTACACTGAAATAGATGAACACATTTTTGTTTTAAGAAAGGGTTCATTTATTCATGCCAGCAACTTTGAAGGGAAAAATCTTTAAAGGTATTATACAGGATTGGTAGAGCTGACAGAATAGTTGCAGACAGTGTTTATGTTTTGTGTGATCAACCATATACATGAAAAAAACAACTCATGTTCAAATGGTTATATCAACGTTCTCCAAGAAACTGGGTTTACAGAGCTGTATTGCCTGACACAAATAGATTTTGGTCTGCAGTATAAAAAAAAACTGTTACCAGCTGATTTTTTTTTTGTGGCTACAATTTCATGCTTCGTACAAGAAACTATTTCATATGACCAGCTGTGTTAGCGCTAAGCACAGGCGAAACCCCATTAGCTATAAACAGGTTACCAACCAACATTACGTGTGATGTGGAACAGTATCTTAGCATTTGTCCGATGCTGGTTTTTGCTTATCAAAGAAAAGTCATAAGCAAAATTTCTAGCTCTTTAAGATTTGCTTTCAAATCTTTATTACAATAAACAGCACAGGTTGGTGTGGATTTTGTATTGGCATGTGCATGCACATTATTTATTTCATTTGCTGTGCCATTACTTTGTATCAGAAATTTAATGCCATCTTGCCTTTTCCTCTTTTTTTAAAGTTCGCTGAGCAAGATTCCTTACAAGATTTTCTTTTAAAAAAATTTTGTATGGCCACCTACTGACCAGAAATAAACTTTCAAAGGCTTTAAGTACCTAAACATTCTGTCCAATCTAAATAAATAATTGGATTGTTGCTGAACGTTGATTTGGCAACAAAGATAGTTTTCTAGGTTTTTTTTTTGGGGGGGGGGCATTGGGGGATGGGTGGGAATAGGAATAGGGTTGTGGGGCTACATATTTTTTATATTTTTTTAAAGGTCACCACATGGATAATTCAGTACATGTACTTAAAATAAATGTTGAAACTTTATATATTTTTTTCAATTCAGTTTCATCAAGAAAGAGTTATACAAAAAGGCGTTTAAAAGCCTTGGGAGTGAAATATTTTTTACCCACAGAGAAAATGGATACTTATGTAAATCTTTTTGTTTAATTGACAACTCAACATTTGAAATTAAACGGACAGTACTTGCTTGACTAATGTGAGTTTGCAAAGAATGATGACTTTGCTATAGCCTTTCCAGGACAAACCCTTGGTGGCGCTCTATATAGGAAAGACGGAAGTAATAGCTATGAATGTTAAAACAATATCTATTGGGATTAGGCATTAGGGCCTAGCTCAGTCCAATGCAACTGTGTGTGGTGGCCTTTCCAAAAATAAATGGTAGCATAGATAACTTTGGTTTTACTTTTGAAGATTTCATTCTTACACTTTGCTGTTTTTATTTTTGGCTTTCCCCTGCCTGATTTTCTTTTGGTTTTCTCCCGCTTTCCTTTGTTGCGTGTATGTTTTGTGTGTGTGCTTAAAAAAAAAAAAAAAAAAAAAACTGTCCATGCCGTATGCAACATCCTGCTTGAACTGTGACCTTGGCACTATGACCTCCTTACCTGCTGCTGTACTCCACAACCCTTTTTGCTGACTGCATGTTGTGCATGCATGTGTGTGTGGCTGTTCTATACTGGTGTCATCCTATTGCTGCTGTCAACATCGCTGCGTGGCTGCAGTCGGGATCCGGTACCCATTTACAGGCTCACCAACGTATGCGCATGGCGCATCAAGCCGGTCATGGGCACAGTGTAGGTGGCATTATAGCATTCTTTTTGCTTTTATTTTAATTTTGTAATAAAGAAAGAAAACAAATTACACAGGAGTGTTATCAGTAATTTTAACATTTTGTTTTCAGCTCAGTATTACTTCTCACTTTTTCCAAATAAGTAAGGACTTCATGTACACATTCAAAATGATTGTCAAAAATAAAAAATCCCCCCAAAACAACTAAACAATGAACACCTTCAAAAAAATAATAATAATGAGCAAACTTTGATATATACACACTGTACTTATTGACTTAACAGTACAACTTTTGGACTATTTTTCAAGACAAGCTGGCGTTATGCTGGTTCTTTCACTTTCATATTTCATATTTAAAACTGTTGTACTTCTTGTGCCATTTTTCCTCTGTTTGCCAACTTGCTCTCTAAAAGGGAAGGTACACCATTGGTCTTCTGGAGTCATTGAAACATTAATATGTTGTTTTAGGGGGGGTTTGGGGTTTTGTTTTTTCACTATTAGTATAACGATCTACTGCCCAAACTGTAAAAATGCAGGGGCTCCATAATTTTATTTATCAGCTCAGCTCTTTGAGTTCAAACATTTTTTGAAATGCTTGGCACCTGTTCTACTGTCATACTGAGCAAATGTTAGAAACAAAACTAAAGTTTGTCTTTAACCAATGGCGTGCCTTCCCTTGAGTTCGCTTTGCAATGTCACCAACCCAGCTATCAAATGCAAACAGTAGAGTCATTTTATTTGGTTAATATGTAGGGTTGAAAAATTTGTTGGAGTAAATAATATAAGTGGTTATAGTGCAGCAGACGGGAAACACAATCAAGGGTACTACTTTTCTACTTCTCATAGCAGTTTTTCAAATGATTATAATCAAATGATGGTGTTCTTTAAAGGTATTGTACACTTTTGGTAACAGCTCAAAATCAGTGTCCACATTCTGTGTGATTCAACATATGCATGAACAAACAAACCTGTGAAAGTTTGAGCTCATTTGGTAATCAAGGTCACAAGAAAATAATGAAAAGAGACCTTATGTGTTTTCTGTTTTTTCAAACATCAAGTTTTTATCACGCGTGATAAAAACTATTGTTTTACTCATTTCTCAGAAACGATAGCATTTTAGGCAGAAATATTTTAAGGAACCCTCTCTACCATTACTTACTTTAAATCATGTAAGTGATGTGTGAATCTTACCAATAGTGTACGGGGCCTTTAAGCACCTGAAACCAATCCACTCAAAAAGTATTTCAACATGTGAATAGAGAGGCAGGTTTATACTGAACAATAATTTCAGTTGCTTAGTAGTGTTAAATTTGAGATGCCCTGAAGTTTCATTCCAAAAATGGACGGCACAATTTGGTAACCGCTCACATGACCTATGCAAAGTGGCACCCTAATGATTCTTGTCAACTGTCGTCCAAATCTGGAGTGAAAAATAAATACATCATGACTTGATCCTCCTAATGTTTTTCATTGTCTTTTAGACTGGGGGATCGTCAAGCCACGCACAAGGAGCTAAGAGAATGCGAGTAGCCGCATCGGCATCCAGTCATGGCGGGGCACCAGGAGGCGGTATGATGCAGAATGACTACCAGGCACAACAGGTAAAGGTGATGTGTCGGACCTGATAAAAACTATATATAGATAGGGATGGGGTTGCAAAAAGCACAAGTGAATGAACATTCTTCAGCGGATAAGGGCACAAAATGAACATGCATCAGACCAGAATGTGCCATTAGTCAATGTTTTGGGGAAAAGGTGACAACCTAACTTGCTGAAAACTTTCACAGGTTGTTCGTAGCGAGTGAATTAATTGAAAACTAGAGGATAATTTTATCGTGCCAGTGCAACAATATCTCATAAAAAAGCATTTATGTGACTCGCGAGTTTTAGAGTGTCAAAAGATTGTATCTCACATAGAATAACCCTGATTAACACACACGGTCAATAGACGCCGAGTTACAACGTTTTTTACATAGGGTGTTTTTGCACGAGATACGACTTTGTTGCAGAATCGAGTTACCACCTTGTTGCACTGACATGAAGACATGTGTATCCTTGCAGAAACCAGTCATGAAACTAGAATGTCAAGTTCGCCCTTTTTTATCCACCACCGTACAGAAGCACATGATGCCCGGGTACCAACAGAACACAACGCAAGCCAGTAACACAGCATCGGCCAAACAGCAACAGGGTATGATGTACACGTCCAACAACGTCCAGAGCAACAGCGGGTCCTACAACCAGCAGCATCAGCACCAGCAACACCGCTATTGATATGTCACCGTGTGCTGCAAAGCAACGACTTTGGGCCAGCTCTATTCTTTGACATCCTTCATTATTTTTAAGGTACTCTTTGCATTAACCCACAAAGGAGACAAATAATCGCCCAGTGAGACACCATGTAGTTACATACACATTGTTGCTGGAAAAAGCTGAATGCCAAATTTGAATCCCATCGGATAAACGTGTATAACTTAAGACTGTGAATATTAGGCATTTGTCCTGTGGCAGTCATGTGATGCTGGAAATGTGCCGTCATTGGTCGCTGCATAAACGTTGCATCTCCCAAGATAGCATTTACTTTACATGCAAGTTTGGAAGTGCACAAACGTCATGTCTCTCTAAAACAGTGATGGATATACACAAAAAACTTTAGGCGCCAAGATAGAACATCTTGCTTCATGTGAGATACGACGTTGTTATTGAGAAACTTTTTTCACTAACAAGACGATAATACAGCAGTTTAAGTCTTCAGATGCAAGCACTGCAGTGCAACTCACCTACAGTTGGCTGACTATGTTATGAGATAGCTGGCTGGCCTGGCGGTAAAAGGTCTCTACTTGTGCATTGAACACTGCGTCATTGAAACAGGAATTCTAATTTTCATTCAAAAGTACTATACTATGTAGCTTTATCAGTGATGGTAACCAAGCACTGTGCAAAATGGCAAATGTTAATGACAGATCTGCAGTAGCAGGTCTGGTTTGGCCACAATTCCAAAAGGCATCCTACTAGAAAGAGTCATTGGGAAAAATTGACAGGGTAGGCCAAGGTAGAGATGGGGAAATGATATAATTGCTAACAGCACCTTCTACCTGAATTATCAAAGAGCGCAAGATAGGATGGAGTGGAGAATGAAAATGTGTGGTGCCGACATTGTTCGGGATATGGTGCAAGATTGATTGATTGAAGAAAGAGTAGCAAGTATGAGTTACACCCATGTATTCCATTTTAAAACGTACTTTAGTTTCACACAAACAAACATGTCAGGCAAACTGTTACTGTTTCAGACAAAAACTAATGCATTGTTGTTGCACCCAAGCATCACTGTCACCACAACATCCACCTGAGTATTCGGCATATTTGCAGGAACTTCAAAAAGAAATTTCTAAGCGAAATATTGTTGTGTGAATATACTGTGTATAAATTGTATGTATTATTTAGTAGTAAAGTTGTCTTGCAGTTATATTGGAACGTGCAGGTAGAGATATTCTTGCTGGAAGTGACAAAGCAGCTGTGCTGTACTTAAAGGTAGGGTCATAGATTGGTAACTAATCAAAAAATTAATGACCCTAAAACTTACTTGGTGAGAAGCACTGCAATTATTGATAGTATAAACTGCTTTAAGAGAGGATTCCCTTCAAAGTAATTTGGTTTGGAAAAATGTTTCACCCCAAAACACTTGTATGAGAAACGATTCATGCATAAATCATTTCTGAGGGTTGGTATCCCTTTGCAAATAATACAACCAGAGATGCGGCTGGTACCCGCTGTCACTTGGCTAAGTGTTGATGGATTTGACTTTCTTGGGAAAGTAATAGACCTTGATGTCATTTTAGTAGGGCCCCCCTCAGCTAGAGGTCAAATCTCATTGGCCCCTCCTGTGCGCTGTGCGTACATAGATGAGCGTTTTTCATTGTTTTACCTTTAAGATGGTGGCGTGATGGCCTCAATGAGTAAGGGTCATATGTTTTATGTGTATAAAAATTCAACAGATATCCTGTTGTCATTTGGTAGGTTTTGAGCTCACCAAGCATATCAGTGTGTCGGTTACTCTGTAACTCATATCAAGATCAGAAAGACGGACAGTTATTTCCAGTCTATAGGAATGCCATCTTGTGAACCTCGGTTTCCACATGGATTATACATTACTTGAGGTTGTGCTGTACCCAGGCTTAACCAGTTTATTGACCCCTTGCACCGTCGTCGTACATGGCTACTGTTTGCCACGCTCATCATTTTGGTAGTTAATTGCAACGTGGCCTAAAATACGCATTAGACGGTATACACATTAGACGGTATAACACACATGGGACATCAACTCTCATAATGATGAAACCAAGATTAGTGTCATAATGACATCAGGTAAATTGGCATATACAGACTGTGCAAGTATTTAAACATTTTGGGTTCCTATGTGAATTGCGTTCCTATGTAAATTGTGTTGATATGTGAAGGAAATAAAATATCACACTTTGTAGAGGACCAACATTTGAATATGCGCAAGACTTACAGTCTATTGGTATCTATTATAGGCAAGAGGAAGAGTCATCAGCTGTGTTATAGACCCTTCTCACATGACGTCACTGATTTACTTGCTGTGCTGGAGTACCTACACCTCACTAGAACTGTGCAAACTTGTACTATGACATGCAATGCTGAATGGCACTACGCGTACGTATCCTACATGGGCACACCACGCACACACGTCACTAGAACTGTGCAAACATGTACTATGACATGTAATGCTGAATGGCACTACGCGTAATGTATCCTACATGGGCATAGTACTCCAACATGTCATTCTGTAAGAAACGTGACGTCAGTGAGAAGTCTCCATAGCAATGGAAGCCCAATAGCACTCTACACTTATGCTGAAAGTAGAAGCTACAGTATGTGGATCTCAGACAAACAACTCAAATTTCAGTACCATGCATGAGTACATGTCCAAGTTTTATGTTTACTCGCATGTACTGACTATACTACTTGTGCAGTTTGGGGCACCGATGATGGAGTGATCGCGTGGTGGAATATTTGTCTGACAGTCGGGTATTCTGAGCAAAAGGGACTCCATTAGTGCAGAGTGCTATTCATGACATCTATCAAGCAGGACTAGAAGGAACTAACAGCCCCTAACAAAGTCTCGGGAAGAAACCTGAATCCAACTCTGGATGGAAAAGCTTGAGAATGACCCTCCTCCAACTGTCGTGGAAATACCCCCTACTGAAAACCTACCCCCTGGCCCAGAAGCACCATGGGCTCAATGGAAAACACTCAACCGCCTCAGAACGAGAACCGGACGATCAAAAGATGCTCTGGTCAGATGGGGCTACAGGACTGGCCAAACCACCTGTGAATGTGGAGAAGCAGACCATACTATGGAACACTGCCTTGTCTACCCTCTACTACCCAACCCTTGCAGCTCAAAAGACCTTGCAGTGTTCAATAAAAACGAAAAGGACTGTGTAAAGAAATGGGAAACTGTCATATAACCATCACACTTCAGTGAAACGAAAAGAAGAAGAAGAAGGAACTGTGTGCAAGTTAAAAACAACTTTTGTTGTTAGGATAATGCAGGTTTCTCAAAAGTGTTAACAATTGAGCAGAAATATACTTAACGAGAACTAATAAGAACTTTCCTACTAGTTAACATGTTTTCTGAGAGTCAGGCAAAGAAAAAATTCATGCAAACTACAGTTGGCTATTTATCCAAATGGTAATTATATCATAATTTATTCTGGTTTTATATTCCTTCATGCCAAATGGCTAACACGATGCCATCATGTTTTTCCAAAGATGTTAATCTAAAATAAGAAGGTATTTAAGACCCTAGGTTTTCAACGTTGTTGTAAGCAACGTTTGTGTTCCTTCCTGGTTACAAGTACAAGATATCTTATTGCTACATCATGAAAACAACATTTTTTATTTACTGCCTTGTTTATAACTAAACCTTACCCAAATAAACTAAATGTTTTACACAATCGAAAATAAAGAAGCATCAGTAGAGCCCAATGCACCATTTAACAACATAAAATCACAACTAAAAAATTGGCCCTTGTGGCTTAACCCTTGTGATTTTATCCCATTTCAGCTCTTTTTTGACAAAGATGCAAGGCTTACCCCTTGTGATTTTATCAATTTGAGACCCGATTTTGACAAAAATGCCTTGTGCCTCGGATATCAGCCCATTTTTTGACAAAAATGCAAGTGTTACCCCTTGTGAGATCAAGCCCATTTGTGACAGAAATGCAAGGCTTACCCCTTGTGAATTTATACGATTTCAGCTCTTTTTTTGACAAAAATGCATGGCTTAACCCCTTGTAGCTTTCTCTGATTTCAGTTCTTTTTTGACAAAAATGCAAGGCTTACCCCTTGTGATTTTCTCCGATTTAAGCCCATTTTTGACGAACATGCAAGGCTTACCCCTTGTGATTTTATTCGATTTCAGCTCTTTTTGACAAAAATGCAAGGCTTACCCCTTGTGATTTTTCCTGATTTTAGCCCATTTTTGACAAAAATGCAAGGCTTACCCCTTGTGAGCAAAGCTTACCCCTTGTGATTTTTTTCCGATTTCAGCTCTTTTTTGACAAAAATGCAAGGCTTACCCCTTGTCATTTTCTCAGATTTTAGCCAATTTTTGACGAAAATGCAAGACTTACCCCTTGTGATTTTTCCCGATTTTAGCCCATTTTTGACAAAAATGCAAGGCTTACCCCTTGTGATTTTTTTCCGATTTCAGCTCTTTTTTGACAAAAATGCAAGGCTTACCCCTTGTCATTTTTCTCCGATTTTAGCCAATTTTTGACGAAAATGCAAGACTTACCCCTTGTGATTTTTCCCGATTTTAGCCCATTTTTGACAAAAATGCAAGGCTTACCCCTTGTGATTTTTCCTGATTTTAGCCCTTTTTTCGACAAAAATGCAAGACTTACCCTTGTGAATTTATAACGATTTCAGCCCAAAATTTGACAAAAATGCAAGGCTTACCCCTTGTCATTTTCTCGGATTTTAGCCCATTTTTGACGAAAATGCGAGGCTTACCCCTTGTGAATTTATCCAATTTTAGCCCATTTTGGACAAAAATGCAAGACTTACCCCTTGTGATTTTATCCGATTTCAGCTCTTTTTTGACAAAAATGCAAGGCTTACCCCTTGTGATTTTTCCTGATTTTAGCCATTTTGACGAAAATGCAAGGCTTACCCCTTGTGATTTTTCCTGATTTTAGCCCTTTTTTGACAAAAATGCAAGACTTACCCCTTGTGATTTTATCCGATTTCAGCTCTTTTTTGACAAAAATGCAAGGCTTACCCTTGTGATTTTTCCTGATTTTAGCCCATTTTTGACGAAAATGCAAGGCTTACCCCTTGTGATTTTTCCTGATTTTAGCCCTTTTTTGACAAAAATGCAAGACTTACCCCTTGTGATTTTATCCGATTTCAGCTCTTTTTTGACAAAAATGCAAGGCTTACCCTTGTGATTTTTCCTGATTTTAGCCCATTTTTGACGAAAATGCAAGGCTTACCCCTTGTGATTTTATCTGATTTCAGCTTTTTGACAAAATGCAAGGCTTACCCCTTGTGATTTTTCCTGATTTTAGCCCTTTTTTGACAAAAATGCAAGACTTACCCCTTGTGATTTTATCCGATTTCAGCTCTTTTTTGACAAAATGCAAGACTTACCCCTTGTGATTTTATCTGATTTCAGCTCTTTTTGACAAAAATGCAAGGCTTACCCCTTGTGATTTTTCCTGATTTTAGCCCATTTTTGACGAAAATGCAAGGCTTACCCCTTGTGATTTTTCCTGATTTTAGCCCTTTTTTGACAAAAATGCAAGACTTACCCCTTGTGATTTTATCCGATTTCAGCTCTTTTTTGACAAAAATGCAAGGCTTACCCTTGTGATTTTTCCTGATTTTAGCCCATTTTTGACGAAAATGCAAGGCTTACCCCTTGTGATTTTTCCTGATTTTAGCCCTTTTTTGACAAAAATGCAAGACTTACCCCTTGTGATTTTATCCGATTTCACTCTTTTTTGACAAAAATGCAAGGCTTACCCCTTGTGATTTTTCCTGATTTTAGCCCATTTCTGACGAAAATGCAAGGCTTTCCCCTTGTGATTTTAGCCCTTTTTTGACAAAAATGCAAGACTTACCCCTTGTGATTTTACCCGATTTCAGCTCTTTTTTGACAAAAATGCAAGACTTACCCCTTGTGATTTTTCCTGATTTTAGCCCATTTTTGACGAAAATGCAAGGCTTACCCCTTGTGATTTTTCCTGATTTTAGCCCTTTTTTGACAAAAATGCAAGACTTACCCCTTGTGATTTTATCCGATTTTAGCCCATTTTTGACAAAAATGCAAGGCTTACCCCTTGTGATTTTATCCGATTTTCAGCCCATTTTTGAAAAAAATGCAAGGCTTACCTCTTGTGATTTTATCCGATTTCAGCTCTTTTTGGACAAAAATGCAAGGCTTACCCCTTGTGATTTTTCCTGATTTTAGCCCTTTTTTGACAAAAATGCAAGACTTACCCCTTGTTGATTTAGTTTTGACCCCCCCTTGATTTTGTTAGCCCTTTTTTGACAAAAATGCAAAGCTTACCCCTTGTGATTTTATCCGATTTCAGCCCTTTTTTGACAAAAATGCAAGGCTTACCCCTTGTGATTTTATCCGATTTCAGCCCTTTTTTGACAAAAATGCAAGGCTTACCCCTTGTGATTTTATCCGATTTCAGCCCTTTTTGGACAAAAATGCAAGGCTTACCCCTTGTGATTTTTTCCTGATTTTAGCCCTTTTTGACAAAAATGCAAGACTTACCCCTTGTGATTTTTCCTGATTTTAGCCCATTTTTGACGAAAAATGCAAGGCTTACCCCTTGTGATTTTTCCTGATTTTAGCCCTTTTTTGACAAAAATGCAAGACTTACCCCTTGTGATTTTATCCGATTTTCAGCCTTTTTTGACAAAAATGCAAGGCTTACCCCTTGTGATTTTATCTGATTTCAGCTTTTTTGGACAAAAATGCAAGCTTACCCCTTGTGATTTTTCCTGATTTTAGCCCATTTTTGACAAAAATGCAAGCTTACCCCTTGTGATTTTTTCCGATTTCAGCTCTTTTTTGACAAAAATGCAAGGCTTACCCCTTGTGATTTTTCCTGATTTTAGCCCATTTTCTGACGAAAATGCAAGGCTTACCCCTTGTCATTTTTCCTGATTTTAGCCCTTTTTTGACAAAAATGCAAGACTTACCCCTTGTGATTTTATCCGATTTCAGCTCTTTTTTGACAAAAATGCAAGACTTACCCCTTGTGATTTTTCCTGATTTTAGCCCATTTTTGACGAAAATGCAAGGCTTACCCCTTGTGATTTTTCCTGATTTTACCCTTTTTTGACAAAAATGCAAGACTTACCCCTTGTGATTTTATCCGATTTAAGCCCATTTTTGAAAAAATGCAAGGCTTACCCCTGTGATTTTATCTGATTTTGTACAGCACATAGAAAGAATCCGACTTGTGTGCATCTAACTTTGGGTGCGTCACCTTATGTGCACTGACGGGAAATCGGACTACCACAACAGCGCAACCAAGATTGACGGGGGAGATGACGACTGGCAATTTGGGTCATCATCATGTAACTTTATAAAACATCATGTATAGCAGAGTATTTTCAGGAAGTGTTTTACCTTCAATGTTTTCAAATCAAATTAAGAAATTAAGGTTTGGGTGATGATTCACCATCGAAAAAACAATCTTGCATTAAACACATGCACCCAATTTCAGGGATATCCTAAAATTAGAAAAAGAAAAAATATATTTATATATTCACTCTGCTGAGTGAGATTAGGATTAGGTTCCCTTGATCATTCATACACACTGGACCATGAGTCTGAGTCAGGGGTCAAGGCTTGCCCAACTATTTAGCCATCAAGAAGCTGGTCTAGCTCCCCGTCTTCAAAGACGACTTCCGTGTTGAACTGGGCGCTGATGTCTGCCTCCTGAACGTCAAGACACACGTCATATTGCTGGTCCATACCCAGGTAGCAGTCACTCATGATGTACAAGGCATATATTACACGACCTATGCAGTCACAAGAAAAAAAGGAAATGTATTCAAATATAAATGACTTGAGTGTGCAAGAGCACTTATAGACCCCTTGCAGTTGTTTCACAGGCAGCTGCTGTCTGTCCATGGTCTGTCATTTCAGGAGTCAAAGTACATGAACAGATATAGTATACTGTCTAGCTTCCAGTTACGTTGTGTGTACTTCCAGGTTACTTTAAGTGAGATACAATAATCTAAAACTCTCACTTCATATGTAAACCCTAAAGGTTGGAATAAAGATGTTCCTCCAAAATGGAAGGAAGTGCTATAACCATCTTTTGTTGTCCTCACTATAACGTGAGCCGATTGAAAGTTTTCAAAGCTTGGATGGATGCTGTGTTTACAAAATTACTACACAAAGGTTGGAATAAAGTTGTTCCTCCAAAATGGGAGGATGTGTACTGCACTTCCTTGTCCATAAAAGTGTGGAATTAATAAATAAAGAATCAACTGAAAATACACCTGTTACTATCCCCTTTGTATATCGAAAGAAATTATTTCATTTTAAAGTAGTGCTCTACAGGAGTGCCCACAAAAACAGGCCCTGCACATTATGTGGCATCACTGATGGAACAAGAAAAGTAACCAAAATATTTGAATTTCATTACAACCATACAGGCAGCGTACTGTTGTGGTAGCAAAAGCATTTCTCATTCCACCAGTGATGTCATGTAATACATCATGACCCAGGCTTGATTTTATGAACGTTCCCAGAGCGCATTATTTTAAGTTCAAATATAAAGGGAGTCCCAACAGGTAAACTTTGATTTGTTTTATTAATTATTAATTACAAACTTTGACATGGCATAATGGTCAAGGCAGTAAGTGTGTGTGGATAACTCTCTGCAACAACCTACCTGTAGTTTCCGGTGTATAAAACGCAAGCTGGACCACACTACGTCGGCTCACGTACCCGATCCTTTTCATCGCAAGGAGCTCCTTGTTTTCTACGTCACCAAGAACGATGAACCATCCTTCATGTTTGGACTTGGGGAAGTACGGTGCGTGACACTTTGTGTCACCCTAGAGTTTAAAATGATATAGAAGTACTCATGAGAACAGGTCATAAATGCAATGTGTTGCAAAAAGTAAACAAACTGTACACTGGCGTTGACAAAACACAACTGTCAACTCGAGGTCAAGCCTTCGTTCTGTGAACAGACACTGAGCTGTTAGGTAACTGTACATACAACACATAAACTAAGCTATGTCCAAAAGTTTGATTTCTAAATGTCCAAAAATTGACACTTTTCGTATTTATTTGTACTTCCGATTTGTACCGGAAGGAAAGCTCATTGGAGTCATGTATTCGTATGAAATGTTACATGAGTAATAAGCTTCAAGATGAGCCAAACATTGACAGATAGGTTGGAACAGCTAATTACTATTTGGTATTGCTTTACTTGAACACAAAATCCAGCCTTTGCAATGGCATGTCTAAGGGAGTGTCTGAAAAGCCCAAACAGCAGGAATGGTCCAAATGGATCGGTTAAGTATTTCAGCAGCCATACATGGACCAGTTTATTGGTTCATTCAATTTGTGCGTTTACTTGTAACCAATCAAGTCACTAGACATTACTCAAAATCGGGGCCGTATCGGAATAGGCGGCTACGGTTACGGCTGCAACTGTTGCTAAGGGTGTGGCTAAAGATGTCCTATGCTTCAACGCATGATGATGCGGAAGTCTAGCTGTAGTCATAGCTGTAGCGGCTAATTTGGACAATATGCAGTAGTATGGGGTGAAAAGCTAGAAGAGTATCACACTATGGAACAGTTGTGTACAGACTGACAGACAGATGCAACTTTACGACAACTGACTTACCTGCTTTTGTCTATTGAGCCTTCGGAGATCAACCTGCAGGACGTATTCTTGATCTGCATGAACTGCCAGATAGTCCTTGTCTTTTGGAAGGCCAGCTAAGAAATGAAAAGAATCATGTTTTACCAGCAGCTTTAAGGGAGTCTTAAAATTTGGGACAGAAATCATTGAGCAGGGTGAGTCTATACTCACAAAAAAAGGATCTGAAACTAAGATCCAACTTTCAGAAGGTATGTTCAAATGAAGACATTTCCACTTTTTGGTAACCCCTGGAGTTATAGAATGCAAAGAGCTTTTAAGAACAGTAATCTTTATATTTGAAGAAAAAACATGTTTTTTTTTTTCACCGGACAGCCATAAAAAAGTCTGCATCTGAAATTATTCATGAGTGAGTGAGACACAAACCATAACCCCCCCAACTTACTCATTGTTGTGTACTTACTTATATGAGTTTTTGGTAATAGTCTGTCTTCTTTGTTGCCCCCATCAGCCCACCAGCCTCTCACACTAAGCTTTGTCTCAATTACCGGTAGCCGCTGAAGCACTCTCCAGATCTAGTAGCGGAACAAAATTATGTGGAATTCTTAAGTTCAAGTTGGAGAACGGTAGTGGGGGTACCTGTGGTTTTCTTAAGGCATCTTTGCACTATTATTTTAAAGGTATTATAGAGGATTGGTAGAGCTAACGAAATAGTCGCAGACAGTGTTCATGTTTTGTGTGATCAACAATGTACATGTTTGCAGGAAAAAAACAAACCTGTGAAAATTTGGGCCTAATCCATTGTGTGAGTCGGGAGAAAGTAGTGAAATACCATGAACAATTTTCAGCATGTTGTTACATTGTTACGACCGAAACCAGCTGTTGCATTTTTTTAATATTTTGAGATATAGTTTCCTCAAACATCATAGACTAGGGTAATATTTCACCAAAAAATTGTTCTTGTATGAACTTCATAATTATTAAGCTTTCAGACTAAAATCAAACAGTTAAGTTTGGTATCCTTAGCAATCCTGTGTAATACCTTTAACTGCCACATTTTCAGTGTCACGTTTTTTGTTTCTAGGTCAACTCGGGGGGGGGGGGGAATTGTCTATCACGCTTCTGTTTGAACTTTAATAGTGTATGTTGTATTGTACCCTAAACCCCTCACTCATAGCATTGAGGGCAAGCGCTTACATCAGAGTCTAAACATGTGGAAGCTGATTTACTATAAAGTGGAGTAATTTGATAAATTTGGTTCTATTTCCCACAACATCCACTATTAACCATTATATGCCAGGATTTATCTTAACCTTTCGTGCACCAATTATTTTGTGATAAATTGATTATATGGACACATTAATTGTTCACCCAATTTTTGAAAATCACCAACCACCCCCCCCTCCCCCCCCCCAAAAAAACCTGGTCACAACACGCCCTCAAGAGTCCTCTTTCCATTCTGAAAACTGTGTGGCCGTGGGATCTTTAGTTTTTGTTTTACAACTATTTGTCTGCAGGGATTTAAACCGGTCGCTAGCAACCGGTTGGCGCTTGAAAGGTTAACTGTGTATCAATCTTAATTGCTAAGCAAAGTGTAATGTCACGATAAATCACCCATGATGGTAATACTGACAGCTCATATTTAGAGATGAATCTTAGTGCTTTGTGAAAATTAGCCCCAGGCCTTGATGAGCTGAACTTTAAGTCCCTTTTTAACAATATTTTCCTAATTTGTTTTTATTTATTTATTTATTAATTTTTTTTTTTTTTTTGGGGGGGGAGCATTTACTGTATTTTGAGGGTTTTTGTACAGCAGTGTTAATTTTGTTTATTTCGTGTACAACACTTAGTGTTGTTGTTTAAACAATTCTAAACGTGGTTTTCGGAAATCGGCCTGGACTACTACTTTAGCTTTGTGGATCGGGGGAACACAAAGCCCAGTATAGTAGTAGAATAAATAGCAAGACAAATTTTAAACGTGCTTTATAAATATCTGCACAGTAGTCTACAGACGCTGTTCAAGCTCCCACACTCCTCTCCCCCCCCAAAAAAAAAATAAAACTTTTTAAACCACCTCAATTGATGGGCTCCCAAACTCTGTCTCCCTTTCTCTTCATGATGATGATGGTGTGGAATTCAAGGTATTTAAGGTTTGTTCAGTGCTTATTGTTTCAGGGTTTGTTCAGGGTTGTTAAGGTTTTTAGGTATTTCAGGTTGCAAGGTGTGTTTAAGGTGTGTTCAAAGTTTATTCGGGGTATGTTCAAGGTGTTTTAAAGGTATGTTCAGAGTATGTTCAAGGTGTGTTTAAGGTAAGTTCAGAGTATAATTCAGGGTATGTTCAAAGTGTGTTTAAAGTATGTTCGGGGTATGTTCAAGGTATGTTTAAGGTATATGTTCAGGGTATGTTCAGGTTACGTTCCAGGTGTGGTTAAGGTATGTTCGGGTATGTTCAAGGTGTGTTTAAGGTAAGTTCAGGGTATAATCAGGGTATGTTCAAAGTGTGTTTAAAGTATGTTCGGGGTATGTTCAGGTATGTTAAGGTAATTTCAGGGTATGTTCAGGTTACATTCAGGTGTGGTTAAGGTATGTTCGGGTATGTTCAAGGTGTGTTTAAGGTATGTTGAGGGTATATTCAGGTATGTTCAAGGTGTGGTTTAAGGTATGTTTAAGGTATGTTGAGGGGTATATTCAGGGTATGTTCAAGGTGTGTTTAAGGTATGTTTAAGGTATGCTCAAGGTATGTTTAAGGTATGTTCAAGGTATGTTCGGTTAAGTTCAGGGTATGTTCAGGGTATGTTCAAAGTATGTTTAAGGTATTGTTCAAGGTATGTTCAAGGTATGTTCAGGGTACATTCAAGGTATGTTCAAGATATACTCCATGTACGTTCAACCATGTACGTTCAAGGTGTATTCAAGCAATGGTCAAGGTATATTCCATGTCTGTCCAAGGTGTATTCAAAGTATGTTAGAGGTATATTCCATGTACGTTTAGGGTACATGTAAGTTCAAGGTATATTTAAGGTAAGTTTAAGGTGAGTTCAAAGTATGTTCAAGGTTTGTTCGAAGAATATTAATTTATGTTTAATCTTATCAGAATCAAATCACTTGAGTGTTGAGTATTAACTTAAAGAGTGAATTAGTGGTCAAAACACCAGGGGAGTTCAAACCTAGCTTACCTCTTCACACTGTTCTGCAGTAACCTCAGGGATGATCATCTTATTTAGGACAGTCCTGTTGCCTCTACATGCAGCAATCAGCTCCGGGAGGCTCTGTATAGGGTTGGTTTTCTTCCCTCTAGATGGGAGTCTGAAAGACAATAAATCATTGTTTTAATTTATGGATGTTCAATGTTTTTTTCTGATGAACACAAATGCCATAAAACTTTTGCAATGGGAGACTTTTGAACGCTAGTTGGCAGCAGACATACCAGTAAATTCCGTTGTTTACTGTCAAGTCATAAATTGACTTAATTGGCAAAATCATAATATGACTTATTCTAGTTCAAAATGATGAGAAATAAGCATAGTTTTACTTAACATTATTACTTCTTTGTTCATGTCCTTTATGGAATGAGGCCATTCAACAATTGTGCAGTTAATATTAAACTAAGTTCTAAGCATGCACACATTGCACATTGACCCTTGCACCAACATTGCAAAGGGCTACTGTCTGCCAACCACACCATTTTGGGAGTCAATCTTCACTCATAATAATGATGAGATACATGTAAATGTCACAGTTACGAGTTATAATTATGACTCTCTTTTCTTAATGTCCCTTTGTGGAACGATGTCGTCCAGCACTTTTGCTGAGCAAAATCTTTAAACTGAATGATGACTTTATACTTTTGAATAAGAGACATATCTCATGATTATGACTTGTACAAGTCATAAATATGACTTAATTGGCAAAAGTCATAATTATGACTTATTCTAGTTCAAAATGATGAGAAATAAGTCATAGTTATTACTTAACATTATTACTTTCTTTTGTTCATGTCCCTTTATGGAATGAGGCCATTCAACAATTGTGCAGTTAATATTTAAAATTAGTGTGCACACTGCATGCTAATATACAGACAGCGAATTATGAGCAGCGATTGATACATTTTGTGCAGCATTTTGCCAGGCTATACAAGGTCCTTGTGTAAACATAAACTGTAGCCATCACATAAAATAAAAATGATAAGCGTAATTAAATAGCTAAAGGATTTGAGGAAAAAAAGCGGCAGTCTCTTTAGGCAGTATAAGGGAGGTTCACTCTTCATTAGTAATCGGTGATTACTGGTGTACACTATGGATACAGCTTCTAACAGTCCCATTAGCCGAGACAATTAAGCCACACAGAATTTCCCTCCTATCGATTGAGTGAAGCTGTCTATTTTACACACTATCCACCCAGAGATCTACTTAGTATTTTTACATGTACTATCTTTATGGGTTTTGAGGCATTGCATGGTGAGGTATCAGTGTGTATTCAGTTTGCTGTAACACCATATACAGTATATCTACTTAGCTGTGTAGATTTGTACTTATTGTCATGCTGTTTACTCTACTTCAGCAGAGTGGATTTCGGAATTTAGGAGACTACTTAGTTCGGAAATGAAATGTCCTTAGGGACGTGGGAAATCGGCCAGGACTACTTTACATGTACTTTTGCTTAGTGGGATCGAGGGTCGTCCGTGATTAACTTCACTGCCGTGGAGTGATTTTATGGTCTAAAATTTTTGACTAGCCTGCTCTATTTATCACCAAGAGACTGTCATCTACATGTACATCTACACCAGTGAAACCATTTGACACATTTAGGAAAAACTCTTCCCCGGTTATCAGTGTTCCGGTGGCTCAGCGTGCATTCATTGACAATGCATCCCCATAAATACACCACTCTATGGTTGGTGCATGTTGGTACAAGGCTGGTAATCATAATCTCACACTTGATTTTGCCACATTGATTCCGAAGATCTGACATCAGGCTTAAAACATAAAAGACCTGCACGCCTCGTCAATAAAACTGTCACTGAGCACCTTTGAAGGTTTCCTTTTTATGGTGGCACGTATAAAACAACTTACTGCTCATTTTCATACTGTAAGTACTAATGTGAGCAGCCTACTCCACTGCTAGAAATCTTTGACAGATAAGCCTGACACCTGTCTCGAAACCGAATGAGAACATACAGGGAACCAGTCAATCATTGACAAAGCACTGTCTACCATGGCGGAGAGTCACCTAAATGCACACCTTACTTTACTCATCGTGATACCTGTTGTCGGAGTTGTTGGATTCATTGGAAACTTCCTTGTATGCGTGACTATAGGCTGTAACAGGACACTGCATAATGTGACCAACCTGACGCTCTTCAACCTAGCTATCGCCGATTTATTGGTTTCATTATTAGTTCCTTTGGATCCGTTTTATACAGTGACGCTTCAAGTAGAGCAACCCAACGACACACAGTGCGGCACAAAGATACCTTTCCATTACAAAAGCGCATGGGTGTATTTGTTCTTTCTGAACAGTTCCACCTCCCACTCAGTGCTCAGTCTCACCCTGGTGTGCTTCGAACAGTTCATCGGGATCAGCCGACCCTTTAAGTATCCAAGTTACTTCACCAGAAGAAGGATCACCGTGATGTTACTCGCCGTTTGGGGTACGCCACTCGTCGCATATTTACCTCGCACAGTTCACATGACCACTTTGTGCTACTCCGACGACTGCTTGTGCATAACGCAAGAACCACTCTTCTCCGCCATCGAAACATTGATGTTGCTCCTTCTACCTACTGCAGCCATTATTTGGATGTATTTCAGAATCATCATCACCTTGAAACGAGGAGCCAGAAACCTAGAAGAGCAAGGAATCCAGGGCCCGGCTCAAGAACTACACCGAGCTCGCAGGAAAGTCATCAGCATTTTTATCATCGTCTTTACCTTTTTCTTCATTTTGGTGATCCCAGGGGCAGTTTGGTATCTAGTTTCGACATTATCTTATCCCATCGCCTCCAGAGATGTGGAGGTGAACATTTGGTGCTCATTTGCTCTCTTGGCATCACTGAATTCTTCAATCAATCCATTCTTGTATGCATTCAAGTATGAACAGCTAAGGAAGGCATTTAAATCGATGGTGTGTAGATGTGATCGATGGAGGCCATCACTAAACCACATTGGACCCTTATGACCTTGTTAATGAAAGTGTAAAAATATAATTATAATAACAGGGGCTTTTCAGATGCTTTTAAAACCAGTGGAATCCATCCTCCTCTATGGGTGTGAGTCCTCAGCCCTGACCGATCAAATCATTACATCCATCGATGGCTCCTATACACGGATGTTGTGTGCTGTGCAAAATGTTTCTTGGCAACAACATCGCCCTAACTCTGCTTTACATGGCTCCCTTTCCCTATCTACCCCACCATCAGTCAACGTCGACCTTGACTAGCCGGTCAAGTTTTCTGCCATAATGAGCCAGCTCAACGTGTCCTTCTCTGGAAGCCTGATGCCCCTCGTCGTAGAGGGTGCCCATAAGCGGTCCATCTGTCTCTAACACTATGCTTGATAGAGAGAAATTGGCACAACTTGTCCAGTCATGACGGTAGTGAATGAACGAATGAATGAATAAAAACAAAGGATCACAGAGTTGTACACTTTTACCACACCTGAAACATGGACCCTAACTCCTAGGATGGAGAAATCACTCAATGGATGCCAAACATGTATCCTGATGGAGGAGGACCACCTAACCAATATATGTACAGAAGAAAACTATCAATCCCAAAGACCACGGTGTTTGGTTTCTTTACGTCATTTAGTCGTGGTTTAAACAATTTCAGATTTTTCACTGTAAATAATACTGTGGGTAATACGAACAAATAATAATAACCGGCAGCAACCGGTAGTCAATAGTATATACATGTACATACAGACTGGCAATGAGGTCAGTAGTGCACGTCTTTGCACTCTGAGGGACTGTGAGTGACCAGAACAGGGTCCTGTTCCCAAGGTTCTGGTCACTTTACGTGCCCGAGTGGGAGATATACAAGCCCTAGTGACTGAATTATGCCAGTCCATATGTGTTTTACAACACAGCCAAGTCCAAAAGAATAAGAAAAACAAATGTTTCAGGTTTTTTTAGCTGAACTGTTTCAATTCTACATTTAACTTATGAGTAAATTCAACCATGAACAGTTCAATCATTAAACGAAGGCTTTCAGTTTCCATAGATTCAGCTTTCAAGTTGCTATTCACTGTTCACATCACGAGAGGGCGCTGCAACCAGTCAATCAATTTTGAATAAATTGGCTGGTTTGGGAGGCGCAAATCTAATACACTAGCCTATATAAGTAACCCCATGTGACCAAGAAGTGTATTATGGCGAGTCGTGGCCGAGCGGTTAAAAGCACCGGCCTCAAGCTCTGGTGTTTCTGATCAGTTAGAGTGTAGGGTTCGAGTCCTGGTCATGGCACTTGTGCCCTTGAGCAAGATACTTGACCATAGCTGTTTTGCCCTTCAGATGGGACATTAAGCCGAGGGTCCCGTGTACTAGGGTTGGTAGCGCACGTTAAAGAACCCAGAAAACTTATCGTGGGAGAGTAGGGGTTAACCCTGGTGTTTCTGGTTCACATAGCAAGCACCCTTGTTTGCAGGTTTCCTCAGGCGTGCCAGCCACAGTGATTAAGTTCACTTATGAGGCATCCTTGGTTTCATCACCAGAAATACATAATCATAATAACAACAAAGTGGTCTGTGAGAGATGCATATTATATTTGTCAATTTAAGCTTGATATTGACTTACTTGAAGCAGTAGAGGATGCTGTACTCAACGTTCGGTAGCGTGAGTAAAGCATTATCATGAAGCCAGCGTCCCTGCAGCGTCATCTGAACCAGATTCATGACTTGTAGAGCTGTAGTTAGCCAACCCTGGTCCGCTGACACATCAATCATAGCCTGCATAAGAGAAAAACAAATTAAGATCCTACTCTCTTTATCTATGTAGGATTTTAAACTATAAAAAGCGCCACCAATAGTTTTCCATTAATAGGTCATTCCTAAAGAAAAGACAGTCGACTTTGTTCGTCCCCATCCTATTAACTATATTATTAAAAAGCTAATTGAGAGATAATTTTGTTAAAAGGAATTCTATTTAAACTTGTTTATAATGGTTTTATTTATCATTTAATTGTTATTTTGATATCGTAATCATCGATCAAAGAAGTTAGGCCCGAACCTCAAGGTTTTGAAAAATAAGCTACACTTCTGCCGTTGACGGCATGCGTCAAAATGACAAACTGTGTCGTCATCTGTGGGATGTTGCTTTGTTATTGTAACAAAGCGGCTATACAAAACAGAGCTCCCACAAATGACATTACATGAGTGATGATGCCAAAGGGCTTTGCGCAAATCTTTCTGAAAAGCGCCAGAGAAGGGTATTAAAATTATTGTTATGTTACAATTAAAATCGGTTTACTCTCACGTGAACTCAATTTCCTTATTGATTTAACACATGTTAAATGAATTTCAGCAAAGATCACTTGTTGCATTTTTTGTTCAAGCTGGTCTTTAAGATTCTACTCTCTTTAGCTAGTTAGGTTTGACTGGATATCTGTTGGTCATGCAGCATTCATTAACCATTACAGACTAGACATAACAAAATAAAATTTCTCACGAAAATTCAACCTCAAACGAGGAAATAAATTTGTTAATTGTTTCTTTAAAGGCAGGGTATATACTTTTGGTAATTGTCAAAGACTAGTATCCTCACTTATTGTATCCCATTATATGCTTAAAATAACAAACCTGTGAAAATTTGGGCTCAGATGGTCGTCGAAGTTGCAAGAAATAATGAAAGAAAAAACATCTTTGTTGCATAGAATTGTGTGCTTTCAGAAAGGCTTCATGTCTGAAGCCTTTCTCAGATTCAAATATTTTAGTGAGAAATTACCTCTTTCTCAAAAACTACATTACTTCAGAGGGAGTCGTTTCTCACAATATTTTATACTATCAGCAGCTCTCAGGTGCTCCTTACCGAGTAAGTTTTTATGGTAATGTATTTCTTGAGTAATAACGACTAACTTTAAGTGGCTGTAAAAATCTTGTTGCTGCATTAAAAACGATTATTAAAACGCTGACAGACTAGACAATTTGGCTAGCACGTGGCCTCAATCATACAATATCCGCTTCCTATGTCACTCCACACCAAGTTGTTTGGACTTGGATTTCCTGAGCCAGTGATAAGCCGTTGTTAGTCGGGATAACCAGCCCCAATCCTTCTGCATTCTGTACTTTAGCAATTGAATTTAGCAATAAATAAATGATGATGATATTCAATGTATTCCCGACAAACTCTAGACGCAAGACATACCTGCATGATTCGAATGGACTGATCCAGGACGGATTTAAGGTCCGTTGAGTAGTCACTACACGGTAAGGATTGCCTCTCATAATGAGCTTGGAGTAACAGGTGCGCCTTGGTGTGGGGGCTGTCAAAGGAATGAGGGTTCACCTCCAAGGGCAGTTTCTTGGCCAACTCACTACCAGGGGGAGAACAAAAGTTGATGGTGACGTGAATAATTGTGGGTTTCAGAGAAATCATGATGCTGATTTTAGGTTAGTAATAGTAATACCAGGTAGTAGTTAATAAGCAGGACAGTTCTTTTCCGAAAATCTACTCCGTGATAGTAGAACAAATAGCAAGACAAGTTCTCTAAAGAACAAAATCTACACAGCAAAGTAGACATACACATGGTGTTACCGCAAACCAAATATACATTGATACCTCACCATGCGATGCCTCAAAAACCATATAGTAATAATTATCATCATCAATCGAGAGGCTAATCATCCTTACTCGCAGCTGCGAAGCTGAATTGTGAAGGACACGGCGCTTTTTGGCAGCCAGCCATATTCACCTATGCCAATGGAGTGCAGCCAGAGATTAGACATTTTTAATTTTTCACTGAAAATAATACTTTGGGTAATACGAAAAAATAGTAACAATAATGGTAAATAAACGGCAGCAACTGGTCAATAGTATATACATACGGACTGGCAATGAGGTCACTAGTGCACGTTTACGCACTCCGAGGAACTGTGAGTGACCAGAACAGGGTCCTGTTCCCAAGACTGAAGGCCGGGGGAAATAGGAACCTCTTCTCGGCTCAGTTTCTCAAAGCACTAAGATTTATCTTAAGATAAGTTGTCAATATTGCCATATAGTGACATCACTCTTTGATGCGTTCGAGTGAAACACAGAGGCACGTGAATTAACTTGCTCAAAGTTGAAAAAAAAAACCTGACTTTTCAGTGATCTGGATAAAGTCACTGCTCAAGGCATTAATTCGGACCAGGCCATAGCAATAAAATCCAGAGAAAATCTTATAAGTTGTTATCCGCGTGACTCAGTGATGACACCATTTTATAGTTATGTGCTTCCATTTCATTAGACTGTGTTTTTTACGTGTGTCTGGTGGAATTTGCCATACAGATATTACACGATTTAGATGGATCGATTAAAAAATCATAGACAATTCTCAATCTGCCTAGGCATTTTGCCATACACTTGAGTCATAGTATCGATAGTTCCCGTTATATGCCGTTTTACAGGGGAACTTGGGTTTTGAGCTGTGTCAAGCGTTCTAATTTTTCTACGCAGCCAAGTGATTCACCAACTAATCATAGGAATTTGATCAAACTCCTGTGTGCCGCATGCGGAATTTACGCATAGTGCACAAATGATTGATTTGCCCGTAAAGTTGAGCCGTCATTACACTATGTGACATCGCGTGGGAACTATCTACTGATACATGGGGTGCGTTTTTGCAGTCGGAACCAATAACTGTTTCAGTTGACTTGGCCATTGCTTAATCACTAGGCAATGACCGAAACAGTTATTGGTTACAGCCGCGAAAATGCACCCGTGACATCCACAGCCAGGACACAGAGTGCAGTCCACCTCAGCGTTCTCCGGATTCTATTTCTGAGATTTGGTTTCACTGCTGTGAATGGGTGGGAAACAAACATGGCACATTGACTGAGATAGCATTTGCTACTGACCCGTTGATACCGTCCTCGTTGTGTCTGACTGGCAACATCTCGTATTCGTGAGCGTCCTGTTGACAAAATACATCACCACTATTAGGGAATTTCGCTTGCTATTTGGTATGGTAACTGATCTCCATCATACTGACTGGATACAGAATCATTTGGGGTTGAACAAACAAAAATTGACAGAGCAGGATTTCAACCTATGACCTCCGGATTATTATGCAAAATACCACTAGCAGCAACAAATGGCCACAAGATCCGACCTACTTTTACACAGCCAAAAAGGTAATGTCCTGAATTGACATTTTCCAATATTTTCCATGTAAACATGGTATCTTCATTCCTTAAAAACAAACCAAAATTTCCACTTCACTTTTTTACTGACAAAGTGAAGAAAAAAAATCAACACTATAAGCCTTATCTGGTCATATGATGATGATGACACAGAAATAAATGGTCTCTAAAGGGTAAAACAATTTGATATACTATTCTGGGACATCTTGAAATAAATAAATTGATTTGAGAAAACTTAAATTTTCTCTCACGTATCATACTATATTTGTTTAGAAAGCACTTAAGCCCCAATCCGTAATAATATCCTTTTAAAATGCATACCGATAAGATTGTGATGAGATCAGTAAGACTGGTGTCTGGTCCGAGGCAATCTCTGAACATCCTGACTGAGTTATGATGGAGGTAGTAAAAGGAGCAGATACGACCCAGGGTAAGAACCTCGATGGTACGATTGTCCTGGGCAGGGAAGGAAAACAATAATTTTAATTAAAGTAAATATACATAGTCTTATATTATACAGCGCAGGTATCTACCAATAAGGTACTAAAGGCACTCAAACAAACAGAAACATTTTTTAAACAGGTTTTGATTTGATTTATTTTATTTTATTAGGAGATGTAGCACTTTATAAGGGTTTACAAGGTGCTGCGGTGTATTCAGCAGCCACAACAAGAAACACCGGGACAAACCCCTTCTCTTAGTGATAAGTGTAACTGGATTCTTTTACGTGCATTACACAACACACAGGACCTATGAGTATGACTTTACGTCCAAGCCGAAGGATAAAGCAATAATGGTTAAGTGTCTTGCTTAAGGAGACAAATGTCAAGACCGAGACCCGAACCCACACTCTGCTGATCCGAAACACCAGAGCTTGAGTCCAGTGCTCTAAAACCGCTTGGCCATGACACGCCAACAAATTAACTATTATTATCAGGGGGTGAGAGTCGTTCCACACAAAAAGGTCTGAAACTAGGGTCCATATTTCAGGAGGTATGTTGAAATGATTGCATTTCCTATTTTTGGTAACCCCTGGAGTTGCAGATTTTAAAGATTTTTAAAGTATACCTTTGGTTTTTGGAACTGTTCAATTGTTTTAATCCTATATAAATGTAGATAGGATACAATAGAACTAACCTGTGAAAATTTCATTTCAAAAGGTGGTCGCGTTTTTGAGATATCGCTGAAAATCTGGAGTGGTTATGTCCATGCAGAAAGCACAATCCGTGATTGGAATACACAATCTGAGAAGCATTTCATGCATGAAACGTTTCTCATATTTAATTTGTTTTAAATCCCTTTGTCTAAAACCACATTCCTTAGAAGGGAATTGTTTCTCAAAATGTTATACAAAACCAACAAGCTGCAGTACTTCTTACCAAGTAAGTTTTTATGGTCATCAGTTTTTGGTGTAATTACCAAAGGTATACCCTCCCTTTAATGAATTTTTGGAAACAGTATCCTCAGAGCAAGAGAAGAAGATCAAACAGTATGATTTCTTTATATCTGCAGATTTTTTTTCTACCCGCAACAGGCATAAAAAGTCTTAACTCAGATAAAAGTCTGATATTTCTCATCCCTGCGTTATCAGGCAACCTTGGTGTGTGCAACTGTCCAAGACTTACTTCGGCAATCTCCAGACAGTAACAGTTCTCCAACTCCAGCAGTGACTTCTCCACTAGGTAAGACAGGTACTTGTTAATGCTGAGGTGGTCTGTCTCTTCCAACTTATAATAGCTGAAAATGAAACCAAAAAGATGGAGATCAATTTTCAATTTTAAGATATCTTCAATGTGACTGGAGGACAGAGACTAATGGATAAGGAGTGTTACTGACGAAAAGTGGTTTTCAGGGATTAATCAAAGAAAAGTTTATGCTCTTTCGGTCTCTGTAATAACTTTTGAAACTCATCAGCCCTCCTATACACAAGGTACCACAGTCTTCAACAAATTGCAATACCTACCAAAGTGCAATACCATTGGGTAATGGGTTTTTTCTGTTTGTACAGCTGGTATAATGTGGAAACCCACCACAGACTGCCACAATGTACCGTTAGCCCTCTTATACACAAGGTACCACAGATTTCAACAAGGTACAATACATTCAAAAGTGCAATACCATTGGGTAATGGGTTTCTTCTGTTTGTACAGCGGGTATGTGGAAACCCCATGGCTTGTGTACTGTGGACTTGGTCTCAACAGTCTCCTGTGGTACTTTGTGGAAAGAGCCAGTTGGGCAGGAGAGTGCACCGAGAGTGGCTTGTGTACTGTGGACTTAGTCTCCACTGCAGTCTCCTGTGGTATTTTGTGGAAAGAGCCAGTTGGGCAGGAGAGTGCACCGAGAGTGGCTTGTGTACTGTGGACTTAGTCTCCACAGTCTCCTGTGGTATTTTGTGGAAAGAGGCAGTTGGGCAGGAGAGTGCACCGAGAGTGGCTTGTATACTGTGGACTTAGTCTCCACAGTCTCCTGTGGTATTTTGTGGAAAGAGCCAGTTGGGCAGGAGAGTGCACCGAGAGTGGCTTGTGTACTGTGGACTTAGTCTCCACAGTCTCCTGTGGTATTTTGTGGAAAGAGGCAGTTGGGCAGGAGAGTGCACCGAGAGTGGCTTGTATACTGTGGACTTAGTCTCCACAGTCTCCTGTGGTATTTTGTGGAAAGAGCCAGTTGCGCAGGAGAGTACACCGCTAGAGATAGCTAACAAACAGAGCCTCACGGCTGCTTACCGCAGAAATCTGCGGTTATGATGCCCCCTAAAGTGTATGATTCTATGGGACGAGGCCCTGGTGAGCAATTCCATGGGGACTCATGTTACAGTGAACACAGTATCAGAAAATGGGTAGAATTTGGTTGTTGAAAAAATGTCCACGAATCATTTAAAGGTATTAAACAGGATTGGTAGAGCTGACAAAATAGTCGCAGACAGTGTTTATGTTTTGTGTGATCAACAATGTACTTGAAAAATTGCGCTTAATCCGTTGTACTAGTCAGGAGAAAAATAGTGGAAACCATGCAAAATTTTCAGCATGTCAACACAGTGCCTTTAATTTTGGCTTTAACAAACAAAATCAGCTGTTGCATTCTTTTTAAGCTTTCAGAGAGAGTTTTCTCAAATGTGACTTCATTTCAGAGGGAAATATTTCACAGAAAAAAATGGTTCTCGTATGAACTTCAGTAAGCCTTTAGACTAAAATTAATCAATTAAACAATGGTGTTTGTTATCCTCACCAATCCCGTATAATACCTTTAACAAAAGCATTTGAATGAACAAGATTTTTGGACAACCACGGTCAGTGTAACTCGTGTGAACTCCCCCCCTGGTGATGCAGACCAAAAGCAGTAGACCGTACCTCGGGTTCATGACAAGCCTTCTGAAGAAGTAGGTCCATGTGATATAATCCATGGCGTCCTGCTTGGATGAGATGGTGCCAGCCACTATTTCAGCATTCAAATGCTCTGCCAGTACATCCAACAAGCTAAGCAAGAGATGGATGAGCAATTTCAGTCAGTTTTAAAAGGGGAAGTACATCTTTTTTGAATTTTTTTTTGTATTAACTCCTATTCTTTGGTTCTAAATAAACAAACCTGAGAAAATTTATTCACACTCAGTAGTCACAATCTAGTAAAAATAATGACAAAACGTTTACGTTTTGTCAAGGATTTTGTATATATGTTCATACTTTGGCAATTGAAACAAGCGACAGGGTTAAAAATGTTTAGTTTTTTCCCAAACGCTTTTACCTTGACTCTGTGAGAGTCTTTCCAATTATGATATTTCCTTTCAGGATTTGTTCCAGGTATGTTTTTTTTTAATCAGTTAAGTTCCTGATTGAAAGCAGATTGAGAAAACAAAGGATGAAATTTGACTCAACCTTTCAGAAAAACATGATGGAGCACGTTGCCTTGGATTACATTTAATGAGGGGCTCCAAGGTCACATGCAGTTTTGCGATGCACTCTTTTTCCAATAGATAGAGTCCTCATGAAAGTGAGGGGAAAAAATTAAAATGAGGAACTTTTGCAGCTCTTAAATGGTCAAAATCAATGCTGTTTGGATTTAATAGCATAAAAATTCAGGAATGAGCTACAAAAAAAATTATGCACAAAATTGTACAGGCCTTTATATTTGAAACGTGACATCATTTAATTTTGGGGGATATAGACAAAATTTGCACTGGAAGGGTATCAAATACAATGACATTTTATACCACTTTAATGTGAGGCTAGAGACTTGTCATTTTTTCCATTTTGAAAATGACTCATCATTTTGAAAATCATTGCATCACAAAACTGAATTTGACCTTAAACCTCCTCTTTGAAAGTAAACATTTACCCTCAGGAAAAATATTAAAAAACACAAATGGAAATGCAAGCAGACACTCACTTTGATTCCACCGGGAAAGGTTCGTAGAGGAACTTCTTGTAGAAATGTTTCTTGATGTCGTGAACGAAGATGCACGCTGTGCCTTGGTCATCAAACTGCGGACGCCCCGCCCGGCCCATCATCTGAAGAACATCTGAAGAAACAAAACAACAACTAGATTATAATTCATAACTACCCCAGACAGTTTATCCATTCTGATTGGTCGAGAGGGAAATCACGTGGCCATTTTGAATGGTGCGAAATAAACACGGTGAGGAGTGTACCGCACGACCGCGAACGGCTGTTTAAGACCTCGTCGCCTACTCTTTTAGTCCCTTATTTAAACTGGCCTCTTGTCACCGGGCAAGCTCAGTGGTCTGGTGGTTAAGATAATTACTCTAGAATGCAGGGGTCGTGGGTTCCAATCCCTCCAGAGTAGCCCGAGGATTTTCTTTCTCCACAGGACTCAGAAAGCACTGAGTATACAGGGCTTTTCACACATGGGTGTAAAGGTAAACCTTTACCCCAATGCAATTATTACATCAATAGAGCCGGATTGTACTTCTGAATGTTGAATCCATCCACGTTAAGCAAGGTGAGAGCGGGTACCAACCGCATCCCTGCCCGCAGCATTCACAAACGAACACCAACCCTCCGAAATATGAGAAACGATTCATGCATGAATCATTCCTCGGATTCAAATGTTTTGTGGTGAAAAATTAATTATTACTTTAAAGGGAATCTTTTCTCTAAATATTTTATACTATCAACAGCTGCAGTGATTCTCACCAGGTAAGTTTTTATGGTCATTAATTTCTGGAGTACTTACCAATCTACGACCCTACCTTTAAACAATTGATTGCAAAAAAAGCCACAACAAAAAAACTTTAATGGACTGCAATATGTAGCAAGAGATTAGGATGGTAACTTCGGCTTTAATTCCTACTTGATATAAGGATACAAAGTATGTCAATTATTGAACTGGTTGATTACCTGTTATAGGGAAATCAACATATCTTTTGGTTTTGCCGTCAAAGAACTCCGTACCCTTGATGATTACAAGATGGGCGGGGAAGTTGACTCCCCAGGCTAGGGTACTGGTTGCTATCAAAAGCTTCAAATAAAGAAACAAACAGATTTTACTTATATATTCATTTATTTATGACACATCCAACGACACAATAAGCGTCAGTGTGCATTTTGCATGATGCTTCAATATCAAACAGAGCCCCAGAGCCAAAGCCAGAGCCATAACCGATGTTTCGTTTGGACAAAAAAAACCTGCTCAAGTCAAACCTTAGGCTTGGGTTCCAGCTGTGGCTTGGGCTCTAATCAACTTTGGAGCAATGTGAACGGAGCCCAGAGTTGGGGCCGGAGCAAACACCAAGGTTTGGAAAAAGCCCCTGTTTCAAACCTAGGCTTCGGTTTCGGCTCGGGATTGGGCTCTATCATCAATTTCAATTGCAAAGTCCTTCAATCTCTAACATTTTTAACAGAGCCCAGAGCTGGTGCCACAGCAGAAACCAAGATTTTGAAAAAAGCCCCTGTTTCAAACCTAGGCTTGGGTTCTGGCTTGGGCTCTGTCATCAATTTTGGAGCAGTGTGCATTTTTGCAGGATGCTTCAACATCAAACGGAGCCCAGACCAGTAGCCAGAGCCTAAGCCAACATTTGAAAAAAGCTCCCGTTTCAAATCTAGACTTGGGTTCCAGCTCTGGCTTGGGCTCCGTCATCAATTTTAGAGCAGTGTGCACTTTGAACAGTGCTTCAACATCGAAAGGAACCCGGAGTTGGAGTGAAAGCAAAGTTTAGAATAATCCCAATGTACCCAAACTGAGACTGAAAGAAAAAACAGTCCTTTTGCATAAAATAAGAATCACTAACAATGAATGAAAATGCATACAGGATGCACGACAAAGATGGCAAGACCATGATAAGGGTGAACAGTGTACTGTTTTTTTTTCCCCAAACCTTACGCTTGGGCTCCGGTTCCAGCTTAAGCTCCATCATAGAATTTAGAGTAGTGTTTACTTTGCTCAGTGCTTCAAGATCAAACGGATCCCACAGCCGAAGCCGTGGTTTGGTAAAAAAAGAAAAAAATTGGCCAGGCAGTCAGTCTAACCTGTATCTTCTGATTGACAAACAGTTCTTCCACTGTCCGCCTGTCTCGTTCATGTAGACCTGCATGATGCATGCCGATGCCGAAGGCTAGACACAGCTTGAGGTTGGTATCCTTGATGGCACCGATGAGATTCTCCATCTGTAATAAAAACAAGTTATAATATTAAGCAGTTCTTGTTTAGCGCATATCACAAAAGGCTCTATGGTGGTGGGGACAATCATTACCAGGGCCCAATTTCATAAAGCTGCCAAAGCAGAACAAATTATGCTCAACAACCTGTTGCCGAGCAAAATATGCACTCTCATGATATTTGGCCCTTGGAAAAAAAGTACGAAAAGTACAAACAAGAGCTGGCCTACATGTACATATGGTATCAGCTTTAAAACATTTTTAAGGCTATTTTTCAGACACTTCTGTTGGCAAATCAGAAATCAGATTACAGTAGGAAGAATATGATGCCTGTATGCAAGATACCAGTCACAGATTGTACATAAGTAAGACATGGTATTTTAGCTGGTAACTTTATTCTGATGAGCATAATTTGGTTGTGCTTAGCTTATTCTTATTGCCTAAGAAGCTCTATGAAAGTGGGCTGAGGAGTAAATGTGAAGATTTTTTTGAATTATTTGGTGTTGCATTTGTTTGAACTGTTTCAAATTTGTTTGCTTTTCTTCTGTATTTCTCTTTTCTCTTTTGTATGTACATTCTTGTGCTTTTTTTTACCGTTCAATGTGGATAATTTTGTGAATAAGGAATCTGAATTAACATCATGGCAAAAGAAATTATCACTGAAAAAAAATCAGAGAAATTTAGACAACGTGTCAGTCATAAAACTAATCCAAAGAAACTTAATTTGGAGTTTAATTGTCTTTCTTGTAGTTCTTTGAGTGTGATGTGAAATAATATTTAAAGTTTTATATTTATGCAGCAATGCTTAAGGTTGTTTTTAACACCAAGAAATGCAATACAATCAAGAGCTGAGTGTTTCACAGGGTTCAGTTTTAGGCCTAGTTTGTTAAGTATTAAATGTCACAAGATCTGGGCCAAAGTTCGAGGCACTACTGACCACAAAACTCTGCGCTTACAATATTGTAAAGCGCGTGATTCTATGGGCTGTAAGAGCAGAATTCCATGGTACGCAGAGCCATGAATTTGGGCCCTGCTGGTTGCCAAATTATTTGCAGCATAGAATGAAATAAGATGAAAAGCTGTGTATTCCACAGGGCTCAGTTTAGGTAATTTTTACAGTTGAATACATGTATGTACATGTTGTCTTCCGAAGAAAGGAATCCTATAAGATTGAGTTGTGTCCCACAGGGTTTACTTTTTGGCCCATTTTTACAGTTAATGTGCCTTTTTGCATTTGTACCTGTTTTTCATCTATATGCAGCCATTGCTTAGGGTTGTCCTCTGCAGCCAGGAATGCTATCAGATCCAAAGCAGTCAACCTTGTTTGACGTCTTGATGACACAAATATCAGGGTTGGTTTGGTGGGTGAGTGAGTACGGATTGCTGTAGAAGAACAATTACATGCCCTTGAATAGATCTAGAACTTATCAAAATTACCACAATTTGAAAATGTAAATAGCCTAAAATTTAAAAATATTATTAAGAAGGGCTAGAAACCCACATATAATGTTTTAAAAGTCAAAGATATCACTTGCTGAATAAAAACCAGATTCCTGACAAAAATTGTTTTTGTAATGCTATTTTTTGATAACTAAAATGTGGGTGAAAAAACAAATTTATTGTCAAATCAAAACAACTCTTCGATTAACTCAATTCTTCAAATATTTTCATACATAATTGGGTTTTGTTGAGTGACAGAATCACGTAATATAGGAAACACAATTTGCCAAAAGGTTACCTTTAAGACTTCCAACTCCAAACTCACCTTCCCCATTTTGGGAATGGAGGGTGAAAACAAACAAAACTACAGCTTCATAACAATTAATGGCCCTTGTGCTCAGGCTTGAGTGCGTTTTTGTGTGTAAGCTTGTGAAAAACATGGCGTGGACGTGTGTAAGTCCACTAGTGTTTCAAGTCCCTAATATTGAGTGGACCTATTTGTTTTAATGTGACGCTTAAACACAACTACAACATCTCTTTCAATTCAAATCCAGATGACACAAAATTCAAACCTTGGAACGTGGGTTTGTTCATCGTGGCCATGCGAGGGCAGTAATGCTTGCCAGGGAATCCTTGTATGTGAACCTCCAGAGGTACCGGTCGTACGGATGGACGGAAGTTGAACAACCCATTCTGTTACCAAAAATATACAACAATTATTGTCCCTATCGAAGACATCTGGACCCCATTTCAAAGAGCTGCTTAAGCACAAAACACTTCTTCTTACCAGAATTAGGTTACCAGCCAAAATACCATCTCACATGTACCCTCTGTGACTGGTATCCTGCATATATTAGCTTAGCAGAAATATGTTTCGCAATAACTTCTGCTTAAGCCGCACAGGGCCCAATTTCAAACTGCTGCTTAGCAGTAAGCAATTAGCAGCAAGCAAATTTCACAGGTTAGCAAAGGAAATTAGGCAACCAGCTTGCACATTCACCAAGGAATTGTTTTGCTATGTCATTCATTTGCTGACAGTAAGCGCCGGAAGGTAAGCATGACTTTTCCTGTGGTTACAGTTAGCAGTGCTGTGAAATGGAAATCGCACAGTAGGTGTAAGCACAAAATCAGCCATATAAGCAGCTCTATAAAATCGGGCCCTGGGCCTGGGTACTTCACAAAGTACGAAGGGGGGAGGGGTGAACAAATATCAATTACAGTGTAGGTAGTGGTGTGCCATTGTCATGCTTTTAGAATGCACACTATCAATCTTTCTAAAGATGGTTCTTGTGAACGATTAAACTTGGTGCGCTACATACTTGGCAGGTCAGGCTGTATACTCCAAAGGGAAAAGAGATGGTTTAAGAAATGAAATAATTGACCCATTGCACTGCAGTGACCAGGGGTAATAATGTTGGAGCGCCGTGAGTGTCACTGAGTGGCAGATTTGAGCGCTAAGAAGTCACTTTATTACTGTTGTTGTTGTATTGTGTGTTTTTTTTCAGTTTCTACTTCTAATCTATTTTTGTGAATATATGTTTGTTTGCTTGGGTTTTAAAAAATCTCTTGCCTTTAAAATATGTATTTTTTTGCGCTTTTACTTTTTGTTTTTACCTGAGAAATTAACAAATGAGTAAAGTTTGATATATTACCATTGTTTTAAAACAGGAAAATAATAAATATGATTTTAATGGTTTAAGGACTAACCTGTTTAATGCCCAGCCAATCAGCAAGGTCCCTGGCGTTAGCAAGGGCCGTGGACAGACCAATCACTCTCAGTGGCTTCTCAGTGTGGGAAGAGATGAAATTAGTCCGGGATACGATCACCTCGAGGACCGGACCACGATCATCCCCTAAAGAATACACACACAAAAATACTAATTTATAAAAAAAATATTCAACAAAATATGTTAAATTTGTATTGTGATAAAAAATATTATTTGGTTTTACCCTACACCATTGTGTGTCAAGCACTGTATATGCAGTACGTTCCCGAGTCCTGTGAAAACAAAATATCCACAGGCATTTTAATTGGATGGGATTCGAACCCTTGACCTTTACCATTTCTAGATGTCTTACCACGAGACCACCGAGCATGTTCGGTAGCTGGAGGCCAGCTCCAACCATATATATTAGCAATGACAAGTTGATGTATGCTAAATTTGCATCAGGGATAAAGAATATTAATTGTGTTTTTACCCTACACGTATGTATGAAAGCACTGTATACACAGTACTTTCCCAAGTCCTGCGACAAAAATCCACAGACATATTTACTCAGATGGATTTGAACCCAAGACCTTTGCCATTCTAGAGCAGATGTCTATCGCCTTACCATGAGCTTGCCCTTGGTACCAGTTCAAATCATATGTAGTTAGAAGCGTGCAGTGCAACAATTTAATGTTAGTTTTGCATCGGTGATAAAGGATATTACAACAATACAAAATTTGTATTGACAAAAATTTGCATATCCATAAACCTGTGTACATTTTTTTTTTTTATTAATATAGAATTTGTATTTATTTAGAGAGCTGGACATTTATAAATGTCACACCTGTACATATCCTGCGAATGAAACATTGTAAATGTCAGAGAGTGTACCTTCAAGCAAACTTGAATCCTTGATTCTGATTGGTAGATCCATGGCAACAACAGTATGATATTAAACCATTATTGCACAGTCCACATCATACCCTGCGCATTGTGCCTTGTTAAGCTGCGCTTCAAGTTTGCTTGAAGATAAAAGCAGCCTCGTTGGATATGGGACGCAGAAGCTCTACGTTTTTTCTGTGTTCCACTCACGATTGTGTAACAAGTAATAAAATTGGCTGCAACAACAATATTGAAAAATAGGACTTCCAGCCATAGCCACACCTGAAACTACTCTCTCCCCCCTCCCCCTCCCCCTCCCCCTCTCTCACTCTCTCTATCTCTCGTCGACCAAGGTCAGAATCATCATGTTGAGATTGACCCATTCATGCCTATCCCTCATGAAGTTAGGGAGATCAGTTGGAAGCAACCCAATGCCCCTGGAAACTACATATGTATAGCTGTGAGCTTTTGTCTTCCCCTATTTCTCCTCTAGACAGGTTCTTTGATGTTTATGTATAAACAGACGATGCTGTTGTAATTTAGTGGATAGTTTTGGTTTATTGCCATACAGTTCAGTATTTGTCATAATGTTGATGCCAGTGTACGTTTAAGCATTTCCATAAAAGTTTTGTGTAGCACCGTTTTCGTGTTTCTCTTTCAGTTCCCTTGTGACTGTCCATGTATCTGAGCCATTATATTTTGATGGATTCTACAGTTGATTTAAAGATGTCTGGTTTGGTCTTTCTGCTGAGGCCTGACTTCCATCGATCATTTTATGCACGCAGACCATGCCATGCCTATTCTGGTACCCTTTGCTGTCTCTCACAAGGGAACCAAGGTATTTCATGTATTTGTAGTTGTCAACTTCATTTAGTTGCACACCACTACTTGTTTGAAGTCAATTTTTTCCTACTAATTTGAAACCGCTAATTAAGACGAGACTTGCTGTTTTGTTGTAAAGATCCCTAGCAGTATACACATAATTTGATTGACAGGCATTACTTTTATCAACAGATTACAAGCCCTAAATTTGAGATATAATTGCATTTTTACTGAATACTGATTAACAAATAATGAAAACGTCAACATCAAGCAGGGAAATTAACGACTGTTTACACGTGAATCATCTAAAAGTCCACGCTCCCAATTTGTCTGTCAGTCATAAGGGAGTCTTGCTATTGGGTGAGATTACTCACAGATGAGACCATCATCCATGCAGTAAGAAATTTACCTCCGCTTTTAGAGATGATATAGGTATAGGCACTAGCCAATACCTGACTTGATTGCGCAGGGAAAGTAAAGCAGGGAAATTAACGACTGTTTACACGTGAATCATCTAAAAGTCCACGCTCCCAATTTGTCTGTCAGTCATAAGGGAGTCTTGCTATTGGGTGAGATTACTCACAGATGAGACCATCATCCATGCAGTAAGAAGCTACAGTGAAAGGCAAACACAGACTAGCCATTGATATCAGTTCTGGATTCTACTTTGTCAACCAATATACATGTTTAGGATCACTGCAACACATGGAAACTGTCCCATATTGGAATTTATTACAACCGTAAAATGGACATTGACAAGAACATTGATGAAAACTAGTCAACGATGCCAGCTGCTAATTCTAGTTTATCAACATATATGATTTTTGGAATATAGACCAACTGTGGACTTGAATTCAACTGACAAACAGGAAGCAAAGCATTAGAAAGAAGAAGACAAAAAAGAAGTTAATTTATATACCAGACATCTCATTCATATCTTCTATGCAGTAAGTGGAGACAACACTAACACCGGATCAAAACTAGTCAACATATACTCTGTTTGGAATCTACATGTTCATAAGTCATGAAGCAGGGTTATATTAAAGTTTAATCAAAAACTAATCATGGATGTTGTTAATTCTAAGTATGAACATCAACAAATATGATGATAAGACCTTGTCTACTTAAGGTGACCAATCGCAGCCTTGGTTGGACCCTGAATACTTAAACTGACCAATCATAGCATTGATTGTAACTGATATGCAGACATCAGAGAAAACATTCTAAGCATCACAGGGCAGCTTTTCCCATCAAGATGTGCTTTATTTTTGGAATGGAACAAACTATTTGATTCACACATGGTTCATATTTTGTTGCCAACAATTAAGGTAGATGTAGCATTTTTCCATCTTTTACAAACCAATCAGTACAATTACAGACGAGTTAGACAACAAGATTTGTATGCTGGTAAACTGTGCTTAACCCTCTTTTTATGATTTGATCATGGAATCGACTCAAACTCAGTTGGATCGAGAAAACCGCAATGACTCTACAACAGAAGCACATGGGGAGAGCATCAATCAACCTTCAGTGTCTTTAGATGTTTCCTGGTGGTCATATTAACTCTTCTCATCCTAACACTCAATCCATTCTATCTTTTCATCCTGAGACACGTCAACAGCATCCAAGAAACCACCAAAGTATTCCTGCGAGCCATGACAATTGCTGATATTGGAGTTGGGATTTTTATGGCCATTCCTACTACAATTTCTGCATTTTTCGGTAATTGGCCGTTTGGGGAAGTAGTCTGTACCTTACAAGCATTTGCTGTTATCGCTGTTTTCTGTTTAACTTTATTTTCCCTGCTCATGGTTACTGTAGACCGTTACATTTCTGTGGTGTATGCCCTACGCTACCCTTCAATTGTTACTGTGAAACGAGCACGCATTGCCGTCTGTTGTGCCGGGGGACTCAGCATATTTTTCACAACTGTAGATGGTTCCTTAACAACATGGGATACTTTTTATTTTCCTCCTTCATTAGCATGTGAATTTCAACTCCCAATTCAAAACAACAGTAGGCTCCACACACAAGTAGGTGTTACCTTTTTAACAGTTCTTGGTGTTCTTGTAATTGTAATAACCTACATCCGACTATTTTTAATTTCCCGCCATCACGCACGGCGTATAGAAGCCTTAAATAATCAAATTGCGCTTGGTGGTAACCAGCCGCCACAACTTCCCCCCAGAACCAACAACAAGTCTCTTCATACAACACTCTTCATAGTTCTCACATCATTCTTTCTTAATGTCCAGCCCCTTGTATGCCTTTTAGTTATAAACCCTCATAAAAATGAATATGCAGAAATGTTTTATCTATTTTTTTTTGTGCTGCCTATGTCAACAAAAAGTTGGGTAAATGGAGTCTGTTATTATCTCAGTAACACTGACTTTCGTCAAACTGCTAACAGAATCCTAAAAACACACTACAAACTTTGCAAAAAACACATTCCATTCAACAGAAACACTTAACTTTATGGGATTGCTGGCCAAGTGCTAAAATAACTGGACTCTGGCCAACAGTTGTAATTGTTAAACTAAAAGTCTAACATGATTAACCACTTAATGCCAGAGGATGTGTATACATGCACAGTTTTTAAGAACACGGGCAAAGAAGCTCTCTAAAGCCATATTTAACTTGATAGCATGCTCGGAACATTCTCTGTTCTGTGTTCTGTGGTAACGAGAGATGGGTAGGCTGCCACAATTTTTCCTGTTGTTCTTAGCTTAGAGATTACAGCAAACCAGAGTTGTTATTGGCCACTGCTAATGATCGAGGGCTGGCCAATTCACACTCAAGTTTTTTATCAATGAGTGTTCAAGGTAATGAGAAAACAGCGCATGTTTTGAATTTGTTTTACATTTTTAATTATAACAAAGTTTGGCCTAGACAGTGGCTGCTCGAAATTTGGTTACCAGTCCAAATAAATGTGTGAAAGATTGTGGAAATACGTTAGATTTCAGTTACAATCAAATTACAAGGAGGTAACATAACAACATAACAATTAAAATTTATAAGGCGCTATTCCATCAAGATCATAGCGCACTAGAAAGAAATTAACATGGAAAAAGGTGAGTCTTAAGGACTTTACGAAAAGCAGATAGAGTATTAGAATCCCTAATCACAGTAGGGAGATTGTTCCAAATCATTGGCCCAGCCACACTAAAGGCCTTTTGACCTAGAACTTTGTTTGCTCGGGGAACATTCAAGCGAGTGATGTCAAGTGTGGACCGAAGAAATCGTGGAGGAGTGTAATGTGACAGTAAAGTGGTAATATAACGAGGTGTATTTTTGTTCAAGCATTTAAAAATTAGAAGAGCAATTTTAAAATGGATTCGTTCTCTAATTGGTAGCCAATGAAGTTCCCTAAGTGATGGGGTAATATGTTCTCTCAAGGGTGTGGAACATATTAAACGAGCTGCACTATTTTGTAATCTTTGAACTCTGTCCAATTCATATGACGTGGCACCAAATAAAAGGAGATTGCCATAGTCAATACGAGAGAGGACTAAAGCTCTGACAACATGATGGAGAGTATCCTTATCCAGGTACCGTTTGATTCTTCTTATGTTACGTAATTGAAAATTTATTGATTGGCAGAGGCTAGAAACCTGCTTGCTCATTGTCATATGAGAATCAAATTGTATTCCTAAATTGCGGACAGAATGAGTAGGGTCAATCGATGTATCACCCATATGCAAAGATATCTTCGGCAGTTTCTTAAGGTTTTGGGGAGTACCAAGCACAATGAACTCGGTTTTATTTTCATTGAGCTTTAGCTTGTTAAAAGTCATCCAGTTTTGAACATCAGTAATACACAGCTGCAGTTTCTCAATGGCAACTTGCCAAGCACCAGGTATTCTAGGATCAAAGGAACAATACAGCTGTGTATCGTCAGCATATAAATGAAAGTCTATGTTATGATGACTTATGATATTGCCAAGTGGGAGGGTATAAATTCCAAACATCAAGGGACCTAATATGGACCCCTGGGGTAGCCCATATTCTAAATCAATTGGATCAGAGTACAGGTTATGAATAGATACCCGACTTTGTCTACCCGAGAGATATGATTTGAACCATAGTAGTGCAGTATCTGAAACGCCTAAATCATCCCTCATTCTGTCAAGTAAAATGTCATGATCGATGGTGTCAAAGGCAGCAGACAAGTCTAATAGCACTAGAAATACAACATTAGACCTATCCATTGCTTTAAGAACATCATCCTGAACCTTCAAAAGAGCAGTTTCAGTACTGTTGTGTGTCTTATAAGCACACTGATAGACTTCATCAAGGTTATGAATTGACATGTGTTGCTTCAGTTGTTTAGCAGCAGCTTTCTCAATGAGTTTTGCAACAAATCTTATATTGGAAACTGGCCGATAACTACTTAATGCATTGTGATCTAATGAAGGCTTCTTTATTATTGGTGAGATTATGGCTTGACCAAGTGTGTCTGGGAAAGAGCCAGATGAAAGAGAAGCATTGATGATTGAAGTAAGGGTGGGTAACACAATGGCTAAATGATCTTTCAAAAGCCAAGTAGGAATAGTGTCAAGGGCACAAGATTTACTAGCAAAGCCCTTGACCAATTTAAACACAGCTTCCTCCGAAAATGGTTCAAAGTTAGAAAATAGTGCAGCCCTTTGTTCAATATGCACAGAAGAATCAATGGAAGTTATGATTAGGTTATCCCTGTGGCCTTTAAGTGCAGTGCGAATATTGTCCACCTTGGTTCTGAAAAAACATTGCAAAGTCATTTGCGAGAACCTGGGATGAATTACATTGAGGAAGGATTCTATTGTTTTTGTTAAGTAAAGAATTTACAGTCTTAAATACATCTTTTTTGTTTGAATTAGCAAGGGAAGACCTGTAAAATTCAGTTTTACTGGCATCAATCATTTGATTGACCTTGTCCCTTTGAGTTTGGTAAGCCAACCGATCATTTTCTGTTCCAGATTTGCGCCATTTGCGCTCATGCTTCCTTCTCAAACGCCTCTCAACATTGATATTACCATTATACCATGGCTGCTTCGGTCTAACGAATAAAAAACATAAATGAATACCAAGATTTTCTTGCAACTTGGGTGCTTTAAAATTGATTCAATATCAAATTGAAAGTTAACAAGCACAAAGTTAACTACAGTGGCACAGAAAGTTATATCATGACAGAATTTACTAGCTGTATAAAGTTGAGTGTACACAGTATTGGGCTCAAATCAATGGCAGCACTCCATATTAAAAACAGACCTTAGAGGGTTCTTCAAATTTGAAATTCTAGACACAACTATTCTGACTTCTGGAGGATTGTTGATACTAGCATCGACAATCTGGGAGATTTTAAACAATAACTTGAAATAAATTTATATTGACAGATATTAGTTTTATAAACAGCTCACCTGCCTTTAATTGCAGAAATAATTGCATTTTTACCAAAGACTGATTAACTAATAATGAAAAACGTCAAAATCCTTACAAGAGAAAATATTGGTATAGGAACTAACCATTACTTGACTTGATTAAGCAGGGAAAGTAAGGCAGGGAAATTAAAGGCTGTTTACACATCAATCATCTAAAAATCCACGCTCCCAATTTGTCTGTCAGTCATAAGAGAGTCTTGCTATTAGATGAGATTATTCACTGATGAGACCATCATCCATGCAGTAAGCAGTTATAGTGAATGGCAACAACGAACTAGTCATTGATATCAGTTCTGGATTCTACTTTGTCAACCAATGTACATGTTTAGGATCACTGCAAGACATCATAGAAAACTTTCCCAATTTTGAAAATTACTACAACCTTAAAAAGGGACATGGACAAGAATCTTACCCACAAACTAGTCACTGATGCAAGCTGCTAATTCTATAAACCCATGTTTGGAACATCGGCCAGCTGTGGACTTGGTTAATACAAAGGACATACAGGAAGCACAGCAAAAACTACAAGCAACACCCAACGAGTTTGTAACATGAAAGTTAACTTGTGGGATACTGTGCTTTTTTTGGAATGATACAACTGTTTGAGTCAAGAGAGGTGCATTTCTCATGACCTGTCTTAAAAAAATTGATAAGATTGAACAATGTCAACAGCCAGCTACAAAAGTGTTATATGAGCAAAGAATTAAAGCTTAATTTGACAGAGTTATTATTGTGCTTTGATCATGGAATCGACCCCAACCATGCCAACTCAGATGGATCAAGAAAACATCAATGACTCCAGAACACAAGTACCTCAGGAGAGCATCAATCTTAGCTTCAGCGTCTTAAGATGTTTCCTGCTTGTCGTATCAACTCTTCTCATCCTAACACTCAATCCATTCTATCTTCTCATCCTGAGACACGTCAACAGCATCCAAGAAACCTCAAAAGTATTCCTGCGAGCCATGACCATTGCTGATATTGGATTTGGGATTTTTGCAGTCATTCCTGCTACAATTTCTGCATTTTTCGGTAATTGGCCGTTTGGAGAAGTGGTCTGTACCTTACAAGCATTTGCTGGTGTGTTTGTTTACTGTTTAACTATATTTTCCCTGTTCATGGTTACTGTAGACCGTTACATTTCTGTGGTGTATGCCCTACGCTACCCTTCATTTGTTACTGTGAAAAGGGCACGCATTGCTATCTGTTGTGCTGGGGGACTCAGCACATCTCTCACAATTGTGGATGGTTTCTTAACAACATGGGAAACTTTTTATTTTCCTCCTGTATTAATGTGTGAATTTAGACTTTCAAATCAAGACATTAATAGGCTTCCTACGCTAGTAATTGCTACAATTTTAATAACACTTTGTCTTCTTGTAGTTTTCATAACCTACATCCGACTATTTTTAATTTCCCGCCATCACTCACGGCGTATAGAAGCCTTTAATAATCAAATTGCGCTTGGTGGTAACCAGCCGCCACAACTTCCCCCAGAACTAACAACAAGTTCTTCATACAACACTTTTCATAGTTCTCACATCATTCTTTCTTTATGTTGTACCCCTTTTATGCTATATTACTGTACACCCTGATCAAAATGAACATGTTGAGATATTTTATCTGTGCTTTTTGATACTGCCTATTTTTACAAAGAGTTGGGTAAATGGAGTATGTTATTATCTCAGTAACACTGATTTTCGTCAGACTGCCAACAGACTCCTAAAAACACACTACAATGTTTGCAAAAAAACACATTCCATTCAACAGAAACACTTAACTTTATTTGGGATTGCTGGCAAAGTGCTAAAAAAAACTTGGCTCTTGCCAGCAGTTGTAATTATTAAACTGAAAGTCTAACATGATTAACCACTTAAAGGCAGTGGACACTATTGGTAATTACTCAAAATAATTATTAGCATAAAACCTGGCTTGGTAGCGAGTAATGGGGAGAGGTTGACAGTATAAAACATTGTGAGAAACGGCTCCCTCTGAAGTGACATAGTTTTCGAGAAAGAAGTAATTGTCCACGAATTTGATTTTGAGACCTCAGAATTAGAATTTGAGGTCTCGAAATCAACCATCTGAAAGCACACAACTTCGTGTGACAAGGGTGTTTTTTCTTTCATAGTTATCTCGCAACTTCGACGACCAATTGAGCTCAAGTTTTTACAGGTTTGTTATTTTATCCATATGTTGAGATACACCAAGTGAGAAGACTGGTCTTTGACAATCACCAATAGTGTCCAGTGTCTTTAATGCCAGAGCATGTGCATACATGCACAGTTTTCAAGAATATGGGCATAGAAGCCCTCTAAAGCCATATTTAACGAGAAGGTACACGGTTGGTAATCACTCTAAAAATTAAAGGCAATAAAAACTGACTCGGTTAGAAGTACAGCAACTTTCGATAGTATATAGCTATTTGAGAAACATTTCAATTCAAAATAATGTGGATATGGAAAAATATGTCAGTTTTTATGCCCCAAATTTGAATCTGAGAAACTTTTCTCTATCAGAAACATTTCTCAGATCGTGTATTTCTATTAGGGATTATTCTTTATGCGTGGAAAAATTCGCTGCGGATTTTGGCGATATTTCAAAAATGCGACCAAATGAGATGAAATTTTCACAGATTGGTTTTATTGTATATATCTACATTTATATAGGGTTAAAACAATCAAACGGTCCCAAAAACCAAAGGTATACTTTGCCTTTAACTTGAAATCATGTTGGGAACATTTTCTGTTCTGAGATTACAGCAAACCAGAGTCGTTAGTGGCCACTGCTAATGATCGAGGGGCTGGCCAATTCACAGTAAATATTTTAAGCAATGAGAGTACTGGCCTATTAGAAAACAGTGCATGTTTGGAATTTGTTTTACATTCTTACTTATAACAAAGTTTTACCTAGATAGCGGTCGCTCGCTGCCAATTCTGAGTGAAAATAGTGGTAGGCAAACAGAACCACTGGTCCACTCAGAATTCAGTTACCAGTCCAAATAAATGTGTGAAAGATTGTGGAAATATGTTAGATTTCAGTTGCAATCAAAATACAAGGAGGTAACTAATTAATAAAAAACAGAAATTAATACCAAGATTTTCGTCAAGAACTTGGGTGCTTTATGATTGATTCGATATAATCTCAAGATTACCACGCACAAAATGAACTACTGTCAGAAAGAAAGTTAATTTATGACAGCATTTACTAGCTGTATCAAGTTGAGTGTACACAGTATTGGGCTCAAATCAATGGCGGCAATCCATATTAAAAACAGACCTTAGAGGGTTCTTTATATTTTTTATTCTAGACACAACTATTCTGACATCTGGAGGATTGTTGTTACTAGCATCGACAATCTGGGAGATTTTTAACAATATCTTAAATTAAATTTATATTGACACATATTAGTTTTATAAACAGCTTACCTGCATTTAATTGCAGGATAATTGCAGTTTTACTTAAGACTGATTGACAAATGATGAAAAACGTCCAAATCCTTATATGAGAAATTTACCTCCGCTTTGAAAGATAATATTGGTATAGGAACTAACCAATACCTGACTTGATTGTGCAGGGAAAGTAAGACAGGGCAATTAAAGGCCGTTAGCAAATCAATCATCTAAAAATCCACGCTCCCAATTTGTCAGTCATAAGGGAGTCTTCCTATTGGATGAGATTATTCACTGATGAGACCATCATCCATGCAGTAAGCAGTTACAGTGAATAGTAACAACAAACTAGCCATCAGTTCTGGATTTTACTTCGTCAACCAATGTACATGTTTAGGATCACTGCAACACATCAAAGGAAACAGAGCATTATTGGAATTCATTACAACCTTAAAAGGGGACAAGGGCAAGAATCTTAGCCACAAACTAGTCATCAATGTCAGCTGCTTATTCTAGTTTATCAACCTGTATGATGTTTGGAATATAGACCAACTGTGGACTTGAATTCAACTGACAAACAGGAAGCACAGCAAGAAAGAAGAAGACAAAGAAGAAGTTAATTTATATACCAGACATCTCATTCATATCTTCTATGCAGTAAATAGAGACAACGCTAACACCGGATCAAAACTAGTCAACATATACTCTGTTTGGAATCTACATGTTCATAAGTCAGGAAGCAGGGTTATATTAAGTTTTATTAAAAACTAATCATGGATGTTGTTAATTCTAAGTATGAACTTCAACCACTATGATGATAAGACATGTCTACAAAACTGACCAATCGCAGCCTTGGTTGGAACCTGAATACTTAAACTGGCCAATCATAGCTTTGATTGTAACCGATATGCAGACATCAGAGAAAACAATGTAAGCATCGAAGGGCAGCTTTCCCCATCAAGATGTGTTTTAGTTTTGGAATGGTATAAACGATTTGATTCACACATGGTTCATATTTTGTTGCCAGCAATGAAGGTAGATGTACAATTTTTCGATCTTTTACAAACCAATCAGTACAATTACAGACGAGCAAGACAACAAGGTTTGCAAAGTATGCTGGTAAACTGTGGTTAACCCTCTATTTATGATTTGATCATGGAATCGACTCAAACTCAATTGGATCGAGAAAACCCCACTGACTCTACAACACAAGTACATGAGAAAAGCATCAATCCAACCTTTAGCATCTTGAGATGTTTCCTGGTGGTCATCTTAACCTTTCTCATCCTAACACTTAATCCTTTCTATCTTTTCATCCTGAGACACGTCAACAGCATCCAAGAAACTACCAAAGTATTCTTGCGAGCCATGACAATTGCTGATATTGGATTTGGGATTTTTATCGCCCTTCCTGCTACAATTTCTGCATTTTTCCGTAATTGGCCATTTGGGGAAGTAGTCTGTACCTTACAAGCATTTGCTGCTGTCCTTGTTTTCTGTTTAACTTTATTTTCCCTGCTCATGGTTACTGTAGACCGTTACATCTCTGTGGTGTATGCCCTACGCTACCCTTCAATTGTTACTGTGAAACGAGCACGCATTGCCGTCTGTTGTGCCGGGGGACTCAGCATATTTGTCGCAATTGTAGATGGCTTCCTGACAACATGGGAAACTTTTTATTTTCGTCCTACATTAGTATGTGAATTTCAAGTTTCAGATCAAGACATTAGTAGGCGTCCTACACTAGTATTTGTTACTATTTTAACAACACTTTGTCTTCTTGTAGTTCTCTTAACCTACATACGACTATTTTTAATTTCCCGCCATCACGCACGGCGAATAGAAGCCTTAAATAATCAAATTGTGCTTGGTGGTAACCGTCCGCTACAACTTCCCCCTAGAACCAACAACAAGTCTCTTCATACAACACTCTTCATAGTTCTCACATCATTCTTTCTTAATGTCCAGCCCCTTGTATGCCTTTTAGTTGTAAACCCTCATAAAAATGAATATGCAGAAATGTTCTATCTAATTTTTTTTGTGCTGCCTATGTCAACAAAAAGTTGGGTAAATGGAGTCTGTTATTCTCTCAGTAACACTGCCTTTCGTCAAACTGCTAACAGACTCCTGAAAACACAATACCAACTTTGCAAAAAACACATTCCATTCAACATAAACACCTAATTAGCTGTTCAGACATAACGGTCGGAACAGCTCTTGTTTTCGTCCAGATTTTTATTTGTTTTTCAGTATTATTATTATTATTCCTCCTGCCAAAACCCCGTAGGATTTTTACAGGCATTTTGTTGACTCCTAAAGTCATACTTGGCTTAGTATGAAAGAGTCAGATCCTATATAATATTAAAGCTTAGGTCTTGAAGTTATAGTTAAATGTAATTAGCTTAAATTAGTTAATTAATTTACTTAGTTATAATGACATGAGTATTTAATTAGCCAATCTTTAGACCACCATATCTCAAAAAGTATACTTCCGATTATAATTTTGTTTTGATTTTGTACTTGTGGGGTACTGAATAACTATTTGATGGCCAAACATTCTGGAGGACATTACCATAACGTCATTTATTGTGCGTTTTGTATCTGTGTACAAAAGCCAATGGCGCTGAGAAGTGTTAGTGTTTTGTTGGTCAAAAACACAACTTTTTCAAATAAGTTAAATTTTAGTCACCTCAAATTGTTTTTTAAAACACAAATGTTTTCACTAAGAATTATTCCAGACCACTAAAACTAATCAGACAAATCTGACCCCATGGCTAGCTGGCAAATTGTGCCGTGATTGCGCAATCACGGCTAGGCGTCAAAGACCGCCATGATATTGGAATCCTAACCGAGAGAGGATATACGTACGTTCTAACAGGGTTTTCGTTAAAAGGCACTGGATCGTGATAAGTTACATACCATCGTGTACCTTATCATATTTATTAGTATGAAAAACACATTTTTGTTACTGAGACATCATCAGGTTTCAAAGTCAGTAATTTAAAGCTTTAACTATTTAATCTTTGCAGCACCATATCTCAAGAAGTACATAGCCGATTTTCAAACTTTTTTCAGTTATAGACTCCTTGGGCATTGGAGATTAGCCTTGGGTTACTGTGACCCCATGTTGACCTTAAGCTCCGGGTCAACCGGAAGTGGGACCATATCTCAAGAACTACACAACCGTTTTTCAATTTCTTTTCAGTTGTAGATCCTTTGAGCATTAAACATTTACCTGTGTAACTTCGGTTACCATGACCCGCTGTTGACCTTTCTTTCTGGTCCAAACAGGAAGTTTAAATATGAACAATCATATCTCCTGAACCACATGTTATAAAGTCATAATCTTTGTGATGTTTGCTAGGTTAATACAGAGCATTTATTCAAATAAAAACAAAAAGGAACAGCTTTGTGTTTGTTCACAAACACCTAAGGTTTAGTTTTAAATGGGATTGCTGGCCGAGTGCTAAAATAACTGGACTCTGGCCGAACAGTTGTAATTGTTAAACTAAAAGTGTAACATGATTATAACCACTTAATGCCAGAGGATGTGTAAACATGCACAGTTTTTACGAATATGGGCATAGAAGCCCTCTAAAGCCATATTTAACTTGATAACATGCTCGGAACATCCTCTGTTCTGTATTCTGTGATAACGAGAGATCGATAGGCTGCCACAATTTTTCCTGTTGATCTCAGCTCACAGATTACAGCAAACCAGGGTTGTTAGTGGCCACTGTTCATGATCTAGGGGCTGGCCAATTCACAGTTAAATTTGTTATCAATGAGTAACAAGGTTTATGAGAAAACAGTGCATGTTTGGAATTTGTTTGCATTACTAAGAACAAATTTTGACCTACATAGTGGTTGCTCGCCCACCAGTTGGGAGTGAAAACAGTGGTAGGCAAACCAAACCATCGGTCCACTCAGAATTTAGTTACCAGTCCCCCAAAAATGTGTGAAAGATTGTGGAATTGTGTTAGATTTCAGTTACAATCAAATTAAAAGGAGAAAACTAATTAATAAAAACATTAAATGAAATACCAAGATTTTCTTGCAACTTGGGTGCTTTATGATTGATTCACTATCAACTGAAAGTGACCAAGCACAAAATTAACCACAGTCACAGAGAAAGTTAATTCATGAACGACTTTACTAGCTGTATAAAAGTTGAGTGTACACAGTATTGGGCTCAAATCAATGGCGGCAATCCATATTAAAAGCAGACCTTAGCGGTTCTTCAATTTTTTAAATTGTAGACACAACTGTTCTTCTTGATGACTGTTGATACTAGCATCGACAATCTGTGAGACTTTCAACAATAACTTGAATTCAGTTTATATTGCCACATATGAGTTTTATAAACAGCTTACCTGCATTTAATTGCAGATATAATTGCAAATTTTACTCAAGACTGATTAACAAATAATGAAAAACGTCAAAATCCTTATATGAGAAATTTACCTCCGCTTTGAAAGATAATATTGGTATAGGAACTAACCAATACCTGACTTGATTGTGCAGGGAAAGTAAGGCAGGGCAATTAAAGGCTGTTTACACATCAATCATCTAAAAATCCACGCTCCCAATTTGTCTGTCAGTCATAAGGGAGTCTTGCTATTGGATGAGACCATCATCCATGCAGTAAGCAGTTACACTTACAGTGAATGGCAACAACAAACTAGCCATTGATATCAGTTCTGGATTTTACTTTGTCAACTATAATGTAAATGTTTAAGATCACTGCAACAAATTAAAGAAAACTGAGCGATATTGGAATTTAAAAGGGGACAAGGGCAAGAATCTTAGCCACAAACTAGTCATCGATGTCAGCTGCTCATTCTAGTTTATCAACCTATATGATGGTTGGAATATAGCCCAAACTCTGGACTTGAATACAACTGACAAACAGGAAGCACAGCAAGATAGAAGAAGACAAAGAAGAAGTTAATTTACATATGAGACATCTCATTCAAATCTTCTATGCAGTAAGTGGAGACAACATGAACACCGGATCAAAACTAGTCAACATATACTCTGTTTGGAATCTACGTCTACATAAGTCAGGAAGCAGGGTTTAATCAAGTTTTATCAAAAACTAATAATGGATGTTGTTAATTCTAAGTAGGAACATCAACCAATATGATGTTTCGATCTTGTCTGCTTAAACTGACCAATCGCAGCCTTGGTTGGAACCTGAATACTTAAACTAACCAATCATAGCCTTGATTGTATCCGATATGCAGACAGCAGAGAAAACATTGTAAGCATCACAGGGCAGCTTTTCCCATCAAGATGTGTTTTGTATTTGGAATGGTACAAACTATTTAATTCACACAAGGTTCATATTTTGTTGCCACCAATTAAGGTAGACGTACCATTTTTCAATCTTTTACAAACCAATCAGTACAATTACAGACGAGCTAGACAACAAGATTTGCAAAGTATGCTGGTAAACTGTGCTTAACCCTCTTTTTATGATTTGATAATGGAATCGACTCAAACTCAGTTGGATCAAGAAAGTCGCAATGACTCTACAACACAAGTACATGAGGAGAGCATCAATCCAACCTTCAGTGTCTTTAGATGTTTCCTGCTGGTCATATTAACCCTTCTCATCCTAACACTCAATCCATTCTATCTTTTCATCCTGAGACATGTCAACAGCATCCAAAAAACCACCAAAGTATTCCTGCGAGCCATGACAATTGCTGATATTGGAATTGGGATTTTTATCGCCATTCCTGCTACAATTTCTGCATTTTTCTGTAATTGGCCATTTGGAGAAGTAGTCTGTACCTTACAAGCATTTGCTGGTGTGTGTGTTTTCTGTTTAACTTTATTTTCCCTGCTCATGGTTACTGTAGACCGTTACATTTCTGTGTTGTATGCCCTACGCTACCCTTCAATTGTTACTGTGAAAAGGGCACGCATTGCCGTCTGTTGTGCCGGTGGACTCAGCACATTTCTTACAATTGTGGACGGTTTCTTAACAACATGGGAAACTTTTTATTTTCCTCCTATGTTAGTATGGGAATTTCAACTTTCAAATCAAGACATTAATAGGCTTCCTACGCTAGTAATTGCTACAATTTTAATAACACTTTGTCTTCTTGTAGTTTTCATAACCTTCATCCGACTATTTTTAATTTCCCGCCATCACTCACGGCGTATAGAAGCCTTAAATAATCCAATTGCGCTTGGTGGTAACCAGCCGCAACAACTTCCCCCCAGAACCAACAACAAGTCTCTTCATACAACGCTCTTCATAGTTCTCACATCATTCTTTCTTAATATTTTACCCCTTTTATGCTATATTACTGTAGACCGTGATCAAAATGAATATGTTGAGATCTTTTATCTGTGGTTTTTTATACTGCCTTTAAATACAAAAAGTTGGGTAAATGGAGTCTGTTATTATCTCAGTAATACTGACTTTCGTCATACTGCCGACAGAATCCTGCAAACAAACTACAAACTTTGCAAAAAACACATTCCATTCAACGGAAACATTTAATTTTATATGGGATTGCTGGCCAAGTGCTAAAATAACTGGACTCTGGCCAACAGTTGTAAATGTTAAACTAAAAGTCTAGCATGATTAACCACTTACTGCCTGCCAGAGGATGTGTATCCATGCACAGTTTTCAAGAACAAGGGCATAGAAGCCCTATAAAGCCATATTTAACTTGATAACTTTGCCAGAACAATCTGTTCAGTGTTCGGTGATAACTAGAGATTGATAGTCGGCTATGATTTTCCCTGTTGTTCTCAGCTCAGAGATTCCAGCAAACCAGGGTTGTTAGTGGCCACTGTTTATGATCGAGGGGCTTGCCAAATCACACCAATGAGTGTTCGTGGTTCTAAGAAAAAAGTGCATGCTTCTCATTGTTTTACATGCTTACTTATATTAGAGTTTGCTAGCGGTTGTTAGCTTGCCAATTAGAAGTGAAAACAGTGGCAGGCAAATCAAAACAACGGTCCATTCAAAATTTAGTCTACAGTTCAAATTAGTGAAAGATTGTGGAAATTATGTTACATTTCAGTTACAAGGAGGTAAATAGTTTTTTTTTTTTTTTTTTTAAATGATTACCAAGTTAAAAAAAAAAAATCTTGCAATTCGGGTGCTTAATGATTGATTCAACCTAAACTTAACCAAGTGCAAAACTAACGATCGTCAGTGTCACAAAATAAAATAAATCATCAGAGAAATTAATAACTATAGAGAGTCAAGTGTTCATTTCAGAGAAACACAAATTATAATATGTTGGACAGAAAATTGAAAAGACTTTGTTAAGTATTAAGTAGTTTTTTGGGTTATTTTGCCACTCTTTGATTGGCTGGTTGTAAAATATTGTAATACTGTAGTTGCAGCTTTTATAAAAACAGATTGCAGCAAATGACAAGGTACACTATTCAGGATTCAGGAATTTGATTGCGGTATATATATTTTTTCAGTTGTCACTTAAGATTTGAGAATTCCAATTAGAGAGGACAAGACGTCAGCCTCAATGATTTTTGCCAGAGAGAGCCAGTCATTGAAAAAGTGGCGAGAATTCCAGATAAAACTCTGAACTATTACAAAGCAAACTGAGTGCTTCTCAACACATAAATGACAACATAAATTACCGCAACTGATGTAGCTGGTGTACAATGTAGAACCAGGATCTACAGGGCAATCTGTGGTTCTTAACTTTAGTTGATATCTTGAATATACTCAGCATAACTTAATCATCAAATGAATTAGATAACAGAAGTATGAATTGTATATGATGTTCTTCTTAAAACAGAGTTTCTTTTAAAACAAACCAGTAATAGGTATATTTTTGCTTGACATGTTAAAACATTATCTGTACATAAAACAGTCATAGTAATTTGTATGTTATAATAGCTATAGAGTTTCCTGAAACATTAGGGTGTGATTTGTGTGTTATTTCAGTAATTTCACAGTCTATCCATGGTATATAAGATAATGGACAATACTTTCTAACTACCTCCAAGGTTGGACACATTGGGAATTTACCCCACTACCTGAGGGTTAAAGCTTGCGAGATCAGGGCAGAGGGCCATCCACTCCAACAAGCCTGGCACAGACAGGAAGGGACCCCACCCCAATTCATTCAATCTATACAGAGTCAAATAGCTTCATAGTCACCATTCCAGCCACTTATGAGGCTACAGCCCAGACCATCTAATCAATTGAAAAGTGTATTTTTATTCATGTAATTTTGTGCTATAGAAACAAATAATCCAAATTGTAGTTCAACTGATTCACATATTGATGAATCCTGATAACATCTGACAATAATGTCTCGTGGTATTAACACATTCTTGTAAATAAATTTCAATAATTCTATTCATACGCTATAAAAGAGTGACTAGAGTGTTTTGATTCTGGTGTCTGTGTGTCTGCTTAGGAAAACTACCAAAGATTACATTCAGTTTTCGGTAATCCAACTTTTGGAAAGTGACAACCACACTCACTTTTGTTATCAAGCCAGCCAAGACAGACTTTAGATTAGTTTGCCTCTTGTATCTAAAAATTGTAAGGTGATTGTATTATACCACAGTAACTCATTCAAGTCCACTATCCAATAAGGCATTTGGGAGTCAGACTTGATTGATGTCTGGTACATTGCCTTCATCAGTCACTGATGAATGCTCAATTTGAATTCCTCAACTACATCCAATGTTGCCATGTATATCACAAGGTTAGGGTCAAACTTTTTTGTTTATCAATACATACCAGCCATCTTTCCCAACAAACACCTACAAATATAAATACACGATTCTGAAAGAAATGTGTGGCACAAAGATATCGGTTTTTGCCTGACCTGGAGGTTACAATGTAAAAGCATGTCCTGATAAAAGGCTGGTTGACTGATTACTGAATACGAATGGTAGATATTATTGCATTTTTACTGAAGACTGATTGATAAATAATGAAAAACGTCAACATCCATATATGAGAAGTTTACCTCCGCTTTCAAAGAAAATATTGGTATAGGATCTAACCAATACCTGATTTAAATGAGCGGGGAAAGTAAGACAGAGCAAATAAAGACTGTTTACACATCAATCATTTAAAAATCCACTCTACCAATTTGTCTGTGAGTCATAAGAGAGTCTTGCTAATGGATGAGATTATTCACTGATGAGACCATCATCCATGTAGTCAGCAGTTACAGTGAATGGCAACAACAAACCAGCCATTGATATCAGTTCTGGATTCTACTTTGTCAACCAATGTACGAGTTGAGGATCACTGCAACACATCAAAGGAAACTGTGTAATATTGGAATTTATTACAACCTTAAAAAGGGACATGGTAAGAATCATGACGAAAACTAGTCACCGATGCCAGCAGCTAATTCTAGTTTATCAACCTGTATGATGTTTGGAATATAGACCAACTGTGGACTTGAATTCAACTGACAAATAGGAAAAACAGCAAGAAAGAAGAAGACAAAGAAGGAGTTAATTTATGTACGAGACATCTCATTCATATCTTCGGATAATGGAGACAACACTAACACCGGATCAAAACTAGTCAACATATACTCTGTTTGGAATCTACATGTTCATAAGTCATGAAGCAGGGTTATATTAAGTTTTATCAAAAACTAATCATGGATGTTGTTAATTCTAAGTATGAACTTCAACCACTATGATGATAAGACATGTCTACAAAACTGACCAATCGCAGCCTTGGTTGGAACCTGAATACTTAAACTGACCAATCATAGCCTTGATTGTAACCGATATGCAGACATCAGAGAAAACATTGTAAGCATCGAAGCGCAGCTTTTCCCATCAAGATGTGTTTTAGTTTTGGAATGGTACAAACTATTTGATTTACACATGGTTCATATTTTGTTGCCACCAATTAAGGTAGATGAACAATTTTCCAAGTTTTTACAAACCAATCAGTACAATTACAGCGAGCTAGACAACAAGATTTGTAAAGTATGCTGGTAAACTGTGCTTAACCCTCTTTTTATGATTTGATAATGGAATCGACTCAAACTCAGTTGGATCGAGAAAACCACAATGACTCTACAACACAAGTACATGAGGAGAGCATCAATCCAACCTTCAGTGTCTTTAGATGTTTCCTGCTGGTCATATTAACTCTTCTCATCCTGACACTCAATCCATTCTATCTTCTCATCTTGAGACATGTCAACAGCATCCAAGAAACCACCAAAGATTTTGTTTTTTTGGAATGATACAACTGTTTGAGTCAAGAGAGAGGTGCATTTCTCATGACCAGCAGAGGGGAATGTTTGAAACACCTGTTTTTTAAGAACTGATCAGGATTAACACAGACGACAGCCAACTAGAAAAGTGTTACATGAACAAAGAATTAAAACACAATTTGGCAGAACTAATATTGTGCTTTGATCATGGAATCGACTTCAGTTCAAGTGGACCAAAAAAACATCAATGACTCCACAATACAAGTACCTCAGGAGAGTATCAATCCCAGCTTCAACATCTTAAGATGTTTCCTGCTTGTTGTATCAACTCTTCTCAACGTAACACTCAATCCATTCTATCTTCTCATCCTGAGACATGTCAACAGCATCCAAGAAACCACCAAAGTATTCCTGCGAGCCATGACAGTTGCTGATATTGGAGTTGGGATTTTTATGGCCATTCCTGCTACAATTTCTGCATTTTTCGGTGATTGGCCGTTTGGGGAAGTAGTATGTGCCTTACAAGCATTTGCTGCTGTCTCTGTTATCTGTTTAACTTTATTTTCCCTGCTCATGGTTACTGTAGACCGTTACATTTCTGTGGTGTATGCCCTACGCTACCCTTCAATTGTTACTGTGAAACGAGCACGCATTGCCGTCTGTTGTGCTGGGGGACTCAGCATATTTGTCGCAATTGTAGATGGTTTCTTGACAACATGGGAAACTTTTTATTTTCGTCCTACATTAGTATGTGAATTTCAACTTTCAGATCAAGACATTAATAGGCTTCCTACACTAGTAATTGTTACTGTTTTAACAACACTTTGTCTTCTTGAGGTTCTCATAACCTACATCCGACTATTTTTAATTTCCCGCCATCACTCACGGCGTATAGAAGCCTTAAATAATCCAATTGCGCTTGGTGGTAACCAGCCGCCACAACTTCCCCCCAGAACTAACAACAAGTCTCTTCATACAATGCTCTTCATAGTTCTTTCATCATTCTTTCTTCATGTTGTACCCCTTGTATGCTATATTACTGTAGACCGTGATCAAAATGAACATGTTGAGATCCTTTATCTGTATTTTTTGCTACTGCCTGTTCTTTCAAAAAGTTGGGTAAATGGAGTTTGTTATTATTTCAGTAACACTGACTTTCATCAGACTGCCAACAGACTCCTAAAAACACACTACCAATTTTGCAAAAAACACATTCCATTCAACAGAAACACTTAACTTTATTTGGGATTGCAGGCCAAGTGCTAAAATAACTGGACTCTTGCCAGCAGTTGTAACTGTCAACTAAAAGTCTAACATGATTAGCCACTTATTGCTACGGGATGTGTTTACATGCACAGTTTTCAAGAACAAGGGCATAGAAGCTCTCTAAAGCCATATTAACTTGATAGCCAGCCCGGAACATTCTCTGTTCAGTGTTTTGTGATTACAAGAGATCGATTGGCTGTCACAATTTTTCCTGTTGCTCTTAGCTCAGAGATTACAGTAAACCAGAGTCGTTAGTGGCCACTGCTCATGATCGAAGGGCTGGCCAATTCACAGTAAATGTTTTCATCAATGAGTGTACAAGGTTATGAGAAAACAGTGCATGTTTTTAATTTGTTTTACATTCTTACTTATAACAAAGTTTGACCTAGATAGCGGTCGCTCGCCTGCCAATTACGAGTGAAAACAGTGGTAGGCAAACCTAACCACCGGTCCACTCAAAATTCAGCTAACAGTCCAAATAAATGTGTGAAAGATTGTGGAAATATGTTAGATTTCAGTTACAATCAAATTACAAGGAGGTAACTAATTAATAAAAACAGAAATGAATACAAAGATTTTCCTGCAACTTGGGAACTTTATGACTGAATCAATATCAACTGAAAGTGACCAAGCACAAAGTTAACTACTGTCACAAAGAAAGTTAAATTCATGAGAGAAGTTTCTAGCTGTATAAAGTTGAGTGTACACAGTATTGGGCTCAAATCAATGGCGGCAATCCATTTTAAAAACAGACCTGAGCGGTTCTTCAATTTTTTTATTCTAGACACAAATATTCCTCTTAATGATTTTCGATACTAGCATCAACAATCTGTGAGATTTTCAACAATAACTTGAATTAATTTCATATTGACACATATTAGTTTGATAAACAGCTCACCTGCATTTAATTGCAGATAGGCCTATAATTGCATTTTTACTCAAGACTGATTGATAAATAAAGAAAAACGTCAAATTCCTTACAAGAGAAAATTACCTCCCCTAATATTGGTATAGGAGCTAACCAATACCTGACTTGAATGAGCGGGGCAAGTAAGGCAGGGCAATTAAAGGCTGTTTACACATCAATCATCTAAAAATCCACGCTCCAAATTTGTCTGTCAGTCATACGGGAGTCTTGCTATTAGATGAGATTATTCACTGATGAGACCATCATCCATGTAGTAAGCAGTGAAAGTGAATGCCATTAACATCAGTTCTGAATTCTACTTTGTCAACCAATACACAAATTTACGATCACTGCAACACATCAAAAGAAACTGTCCAATATTGGAATTTATTACAACCTGAAAAAGGGACATGGACAAGAATCTTACCCACAAACTAGTCACAGATGTCAGCTGCTAATTCTAGTTGATAAAACCCATGTTTGGAAAATCGACAAGCCATGAACTTGGTTAATACAATGGACATACAGGAAGCACAGCAAACACCAAATCAACACCAAACAAGTTTGTAACATGAAAGTCAACTCTTGGGATTTTGTTGTTGTTTTTTGGAATGATACAACTGTTGGAGTCAAGAGAGAGGTGCGGTTCTCATGAACAGTAGAGGGGCATGTTTGAAACACCTGTCTTTAATGAACTGATAAGATTTAACACAGACAACAACCAGCTAAAAAAGTGTTAAACGAACAAACAGTTAAAACACAATTTGGCAGAGTTATTATTGTGCTTTGATCATGGAATCGACTCAATTGGCTCAAGAAAACAGCAATGACTCCACAACACAAGTACCTGAGGAGAGCATCCATCACATCTTCAACGTCTTAAGATGTTTGTTGCTTGTCATATCAACTCTTCTCATCCTAACCCTTAACCCATTGTGTCTTCTTGTCCTGAGACACGTCAACAGCGTGGAAGAAACCACCAAAGTATTCCTACAATCTTTGACGATTGCTGATATTGCAATTGGAATTAATATCGCCATTCCAGCTACAATTTCTGCTTTTTTCGGTAACTGGCCATTTGGGGACGTAGTATGTGCATTTCAAGCAGTCACTTCTGAGTTTGTCTTCTTTTCAAACCTCTGTTCCCTGTTCATGATAACTGTAGACCGTTACATTTCTGTGGTGTATGCCCTACGCTACCCGTCGATTGTTACCCGGAAACGAACGTGCATTGCCGTCTGTTTCGCCTGGGGACTGGGCGTAATGTCAGCGATTGAAAGTGGCGTCTTATCAGGGTGGCAAAGTTCTTATTTGGATACTACACTAATGTGTGACTTGCGAACACCACCTCAAAGCATTAAAAGACTCTACTTAAAGGTAACAGATACTATTTTAATAGTGCTTAGTCTCCTTGTAGTTCTCTTAACATATATCCGACTATTCTTTATTTCCCGCCATCACGCACGGCAAATAGAAGCCTTAAACATTCAAATTCCACTCGGCGTCAACCAGCCTCGACAATTTCCCCGAAGAACAAGCAACAAGTCTCTCCATACAATGCTCCTCATTGTTGGCACAACACTCTCCCTTAACTTATTTCCCTTTGTATGCATTCTGCATGCCGACTTCTATAAGAATGAAAAGAACAAAACAATGTTCACTTTGTTCATGATCTTGCTGCCTATCTTGACAAAAAGTTGGGTAAACGGAGTCTGTTATTATCTCAGTAATACTGAATTTCGTCAGACTGCCGACAGACTCCTGAAAACACGCTGCCAGCTTTGCAAAAAACACATTCCATTCACTAGAAACTAACTGCACATTGTGTCATTCTAAAGGGCAGAGTAAAGTGCTAGGCACAGCAAGACTCTGTACAGTGCTCTTCAACTTTCAACAGCGCAGCTGATTGACCCATAATATCTTTCTCAAGCCACACTCTGACTGTGTGCCAAAGTCCATGCTTGTATCATCAAAGGCACAACCCCCTCAAACATTTCCCCTATCTGCCCCACTAGTACTTTGTCTTTGAATAAAATTATACACTCCCAGTTTAACACCAAACATCAAATGCACTATCCCATCACCTACCTGCCATACTATACAGCACTAGCACTTATCGAAGGAAAACAAGACTAATTATTTAAAATCTTAAAGTTCATTGGTTATATTATTAACCAATCATCCAGAGAAATATTTGTATAGACTAAAACCGTGTCAAAATGAGGAAACTATCATTCGAAGACCCCCCACAAACCACTGCTGCTTGATTGAATTGCCTACAATTAAAAGAAGTCCAATGTGATACTGTCATGTCCATGTATTGTTTTTTTTTTTTTAATAAGCATGTATATTTAAATCTGAGCCGTCAAGCACCAGCCCAATTTTCCCTGTGAACTGTTTCTGCATGAAATGCCCTCAATCTTTAAGGAAAAAGCATTGACTGGACGTGTCAAGAACAATGCTCAGTGCAGCGAAACTCAATTGAGTCAGAGCGGAAAATAAAAAGAATCTGCTTGTAGACATGACCTTAAATTACACCACCCCCCCCCAAAAAAAATACCCTGCCAATCAACATTCGATGTTTCCATATTCACAGTACCTTTGTCTACATCAGAAAATGCAAACAATTAAACAACGCAAAGTGGTGAAAGGGCGAGCCGCACTCCATTGTAATTGGAGTAATTGAGCTTTGTAAGAATCCTAGGGTAAGGTTGCAGAGCCAATATCGAGACAGTTTTTTTCGGAGAACAAGTGCCACGTACTTGGAAGATTGCACTAGAGCAGTGTCAGCGCTATTCAAAAACTATTGAGGAAAAAGATGTGGTTTTAAGTACTCTGTCAGTTGCAAGAGCATTTGTTCGGCAAAGAATCAACACAAAGTCAAAAGGGCTGAAGAGCCTGAATAGACCTTATGCACTGACGTCATCACGCCGCCATCTTAAAGGTAAACCAATGATGAAACAATGGAAACGCACAGTTTTGTACACAGGGTGCACAAGATTGGCTGATGAACATCTTCCCTTTGACCTCTAGGCGAGGTCTATTTGAACTGGGAGATGACAAATGAACAACGCATCCTCAATCCCAGTGTCCGAAGAAAGTGTCAATTCCAGCATCAACTTCTGAATGGATCAGCATATATATACTTCAACTTTCTGGAACTTCTTTCTTAACTTTTGGAGAGACAAGAGAGGCGTCAAGAGAGATGCAATTCTTAATCTCCAGAACGGACGCATTTTTTAAACATACATCTGAATGCACAAATAGATTGCAGTGAGACACGCAGGACAACAAGTAAGAAAAGTGTTACATGAGAAAAAGAATAAACGAAGCTGCTGTTGTATGCCGATCATGGAATCGAGTCAAACGGATCAAGGAAATAGCACTTCATCCACAACACAAGTACCTGAGGAGAGCATCAATCCCAGCATCAGTGTCTTCAGATGTTTCCTGCTTGTGGCACCAACTCTTCTCCTCCTCACGCTGAATCCATTCAGTCTCCACGTCCTGAGACACGTCGACAGCATCCAAGAAACCACCAAAGTGTTCCTGCGGTCCTTATCCACCGCCGACACCGGCATTGAAATCTTCATGGCCTTGCCGATGACAATTTCTTCATTTTCAGTCAGCTGGCCGTTCGGTGATGTGCTTTGTGGAGTACAGTCCTTCCTGACTGTTGCTCTGCTGAATGGATCCCTTCTTTCTTTGCTCCAGTTGACCATAGATCATTACTTTTCCGTCGTGTACGCTCTCCGCTACCCTGGAATCATCACGACAACAAGAGCTCGGATTGTCGTTTGTTGTATGTGGGGAATGATTGCAGTCATATTGACTGTTTATGGCACCTTCAACGACTGGAACGCAAAATACGACCCTGATACTTTGCTGTGCCAGTTTCATGTGAAAAATCAAACATATTTACAAGGAATCTTCATACCGGCCGCATACTCCTGCATAACACTTAGTTCTGTGCTTGTGCTTTTGCTGGTGTATTTGAAGCTCTTTATGGTTTCCCGCCACCACGCTAGACGCATCAACGCTCTGAACGAGCAAATCCACCACGCTGACGTGGCTGATCGCAGGAGGCCGAGCAGCAAATCTTTCCACACTGTACTTATAGTCGTTCTGACCTCTATAGTACAAAACCTCATGCCGTTTGTGTACATCCACTTGGTGGCTTTCTCCGATCAACCTGTGCTCAGGGATGCAGACTTCTTCTTTTTTCTGTTTGTCTTTCCGATATTGACGAACAGTTCGGCAAACGTGATTATATATTATCTGAGAAACACAGAGTTTCATCACACTGCCCACAGCCTTGTCCTATCATACTGTATGCTCTTCAAACAATTCGTTCAATGTCAAACTAACTGATCTACCTACAAAATCTATAGCATGGGAAAAAAGGTGCTGTCTGAAGCTTTGCATTGTGTGGATAACTTTGTGTACAAAACCAACACGAATATCCCTAAAAATCTAAGTCAAATCAACGGGAGAATAAAGAGCAGTCCTTGATTTACCAAGTTGACAAATAGGGGGGGCCTATGGGTTGGATTACACCCACCCACTTATGGGGTCTTTTACACAATGGAACAATGTACCGACACAGTTTTCTTTGTTCTAGTTGTACGCCACGGAGGAATTCTAAAAGGCAGGGTGTACTTTTGGTAAATGCTCCACAAGTGAATGACCATAAAAACTTACTTGGTAAAGAGCACATGAGAGCTGTTGGTATTATAAAACATTGTTAGAAACGACCCCCTTTGAAGTATAAATGTAGTTTTGGAGAAAGAGGTATTTTTTCACCCCACAATTTTAATCTGAAAAAGGCTTCAGGGAAAAAAGCATTTCTCAGAAAACTGAAAGCACACATTTCTATGAAAAAAGGGTGTTTTTTTCTTTCATTATTTTCTTGCAACTTTGATGACCAATTAAGCCTAAATTTTCACAGGTTTGTTATTAAGTGAGGATACTAGTCTTTGACAGATTACCAAAAGTATACCCACCTTTTGAATACTCTACATAGAATTTCAACTTTTATATCGTCTTGTCAGTGCAAAAACAGTTGCATTTTAAACTAACAATGGTGTGTCAAGACCGAGCTATTTGGTGCTTCAGACTCAAGCTCTGGTGACTTTGTCATCAGGGTGTGGGTTTGAATCCCAGCCATGACACTTGTGTCCTTGAGCAAGACACTTAACTGTAATTGCTTCGCTTCACCCAGGGGTAAATGGGTACCTGCGAGGGCAGAGATGGTTCTTGTGATTAATTTAGCTTGGTGCGCTAATTATTTGGCAGCTCAGGCTGTATACTCCCAAGGGAGCTGAGATGGTTCAAGAAATAAAATAAATGGCCCTGTGAGGGATAATAATGTTGGAGCGTCACTAAGTGACAGATTTGAGCGCTATATAAGACGCCACTATTATTATCATTATTATTATTATTGCATGTCACGTAAATACTATTTTTGCACTATTTTCACCTTCTTAAATCTGACATACTGTTACCTACTATGGAGAATGTAGGAATTAAAATTGTTTTATTATAGACGTGTTAGTTTATGAAGAATTATTCGCTTTGAGGTAAATCAAAAAACAGCTTCAAATAAATAACTGTAGTCTTTCAAAATAATTTATAGGTTTTGTTTTATCAGAAAACTCAAACTAAATTTCTGAAATTTCCGCAATTTTTTCCTGCATCTTAAATGAATTATTCACAATAATTGCTAGCAAAGTTAGAGGAACAAATAAAAAATATCTGCACATAATAGAAAGGTCGATCATTGTCTCTTCTTTAAATTTTTACACCGATGTAAGATAAGCACTGTATACAGTGAGACTGGCAGATGTTAACTTCACCCTTCGAAGAATCAAAACTTCCATAGGCGATATTAGAACATGGCTAAACTGAAACTTCCTTAAAGGAAAATTACAGAATTGGTTTTTGCTAACAAAACAGTTGCTGGCAGTGTAAGCACTTTATGTAATCCACCATATACATAAACTGACAAACCTGTAGAAGTTTGAGATCGGTCGGTCATCTGGGTCACGAGAAAATAGTGAAAAACCGATTACACATTTGCATGAAATCATATAGATTCAACGAATGAATAAAACGCTCACTGAGCGATAAACTCCAATCGGAAAATTAGTTTATTCATTTCTCATCAAATATGGCTTTTCAGACAGAAATATTTCAAGGGATGTTTTCTACTATCATCATCATTAGACCGTGTAAGTTTTATGTAAATCTATGATCAAAAAGTATAATTTACAAGTTTTTTTCTTACCAATTCTGTAATGTTCCTTTAAAGAGGGGTGGCAAAGTCAAGTTCACTCTTGTTATCCATTCAGCAAATCAGGAAGGTGATTGTTGAACATAATTGGAGTTGGTGATGCCCACATTGAGCCTTCCACTAATACTCATGATGTAGGTGTGATGTTTGACTCAGCTATGACAATGGAAAGCCAGGTGACAGCAACATCCAAGGCTGTTTTCATGTCAATTAGAAATAATAATAGGCAGAATACGGGATCACCTCACAAGGGATGCTGCCGAAACCATTATCCATGCTTTTATCACATCCAAGAGAGATTCATGCAACTCGCTTTTATACGGAATTAATAACATACATTGCACACTTCCCTCATCATCCAACGACAACAGAAAGCACATGCGAAGTGACTTCTGGCAGCGCAAACAATCAGTACGCGCTGCTTTCCCAGTTGTGACTCAAGAAAATGTGTTTTGCTTTCCCAATTCGCATGAAGTATTAACCAGGCTTCATACCATCTGGGAGTTTCAAATCTGATGGTCTGGTACGATTATTTCTTTTAATTATTTTATTCAGCATTAAAATCAAGCATACAGAGAAAATACAGAACATTGATACTGATTAAAAGCCAACGATAGCCCAAAAAGCTGATTAAAAGGGGCTTATTTCCATCAGGGTCCTCAAAAAACACAATACAAACAATCTCTCAGACTAAAGACAATGTTGCTACTTCACGTGGCCTAGGGCAGGCTTTTTTATAGCATCCTCCAGAATGTCAAAAGCCCGATGCCCTTGTATTATACACATTAGGTCTCTGGCATTGCTCTCTTCCAGAGCGGGTCACAAATAACAAGTAATAATATGGTAAGGGCCTAATTTCATGGCGCTTACGCCGTACGAAGCCCCACAGAAGCTCCTGAGTATCTATCCTCTCTCCTTACAATCCATGAATGCTCATACTCCCTTCGTAGTTCTGATGCCATATCCCTTGTGGTTGACAAGTCTCGCAAAATGTCAGGTGACAGGGCATTCTCTGTTGCTGCCCCCCGCTTATGGAATGCTCTGCCTGTCTCCATCAGAAACACTAATTCTGTTCTATCCTTCAAGAAAGGACTTAAGACCCACCTCTTCCCCAAACAGTAGCTGGTTTGTCCTAATTCTTTCATATACCTCTATTGTTTCCTCAAGCGCCTTGCATCCTTCGGTAATTTGGCGCTATAATAAAATCTAGTTATTATTATTATTATTATAGAAGTACACGCTTTACAGAATGCCTTGCCATACGAAGCCCCACAGAAGTACACGCTTTACAGAATGCCATGCCATAAGAAGCCCCACAGAAGTACACGATTTAAAGAATGCGGTAAGTGCAGAATTCTTCAGTAAGCAGTGCTAAAGAGACGGGTCCCTGATTATTTGATGGTTATGGCGCACTTACCTAACAAATGTATCTCGTCAATTACGAGTAACGACACTGCCATGACGTATTTCCGCGTCTGCCAACTCCGACTTACTCCATCCCACTTTTCCGGTGTAGTGACAATCACATCTGCATTACCAATGGCTCTGATGTCTGGCATCACGTCTCCCGTCAATTCTATGACACTGTGGGGTGCAGACCAGAAACGATTATTATTGTTATTTTCATTTCCAGTGCCAAAAAGCTCAAGGATAAATGAACACTTGAATCATATTTCAATGATTTTGGGGTACTGCGCCTTATTACCAGAGAGCCTTATTCGCATGAAATAACGATAATCATTTCACTCTTTGGATGAACAAGAAAAATTGACTACAGAGGGATTTGAACCAACGACCTCCAGATTAACGTGCAAGTGCTCTATCAACTGAGCTATCTAGCCCTATGTTGGCGGTCTCCCTACTTTGTCAATATCTTTGTTCGGGGGTGCCAATCAGAAGCCATCCAACCTGTAACTGCCGTGTAACCAGGGATCACACCCAAGTTTACAAACAACCTGGGAAGCGGCAGCCAGGAAATCACCTTAAGGGGATGCAACTTTTTTTCATTTCAAAAATCAAGTAATACACTGCAAGGAAAACTGACTTGGTAAATTTTAAAATAAATTTGGGTTAATAAATAGAAAACAAATGGTTTCCTGCTCGATAATATTATAGTTTTAAAATAATCATAATTACTTTTTGCCAAGTTTTTCCTGGAGGCGGACCTTCCAGTCGTCGATTCTCTCTCTGACTAAAGCTTTCAGTGGAGCAATGTATACAACCTGTAAGAAGTAACAACAAAAAACACCATAAAGTATAGAATGACCAATGCAATACACCACAAAGAAAAATTCCTTTGATATTATCTAGTGCAGGGACACAAGTTCTGGTGTTCAGAGTTCTGAGGGTTCAGGTCCTGGTCATGGCATTTGTGTCTTTCAAGCTCTGGTGGTCAGTGTGGGTTCGAGCCCCAGTCTTGACTCTTGTGTCCTTAAGCAAGACACTTAACCATAACTGCTTTGTCCTTCGGATGGGACGTAAAGCCATAGGTCCCGTGTGTTGTGAAATACACGTAAAATAACCCAGTGCATTTATAGTTAAGAAAAGAGGTTTGCCTCGGTGTTCTCTGGTATGGAAAATGAGGGAGACAAAAATCTTATTTTAGGGTAAATTCCAATGTGCAAAATAGTGACTCCATTTTGAGGTAAAAATGTGGTTTATTTATCGCCAATTAGCACCTATAACAGGACGAATTGAAGCAACAAAATTTTCAGTTTTAGATGTGGGAGGAAAACCCCAATGGGAAAAACCCACGCAATCAGGTAGGGACTGAAAATCCATATAACTTGCTCGGAGCATTTTCATGCGAGATACAACGTTTTTGCAAAATTGAGATACAACATTTTTTGCACTGACGCGACGATGTATAAGTTGACCCGTGAAATGAAAGACACAGCATAGGTGTGTGATGTTACACTGCCAGCAAACTTTACCTTCATGCCTGGCTGCTCGTTGAACACTCTGAACATGGCTATCTCAGCTGCTATCGTCTTTCCTGATCCGGTAGGTGCACCAAGAAGAACGTTGTGATTGGTGTGATACAGCGTGTGAAATATCTGGGTCTGAAATCAAATTTGTTGTTGTTAATAGAAGAAGAAGTATTCACACAACACAAACACAGTTTTGGTTTTCATGTATGCTCTACACCCCAACAAATTATTAAGGAGTGCATTCTATGGAATAAACAAGAGAAACTAATCGGGTAAATATAAATCAATTTTGGAGTGGACAGAATTTTTTTTGCAATTGCAGGAGTTGAATCTGCAACTTCCAGGTTTAAGCATTGGTAGTTTACCAACTGAGCCATCTAGCTCTATGTTGGCATTCTCCGTGTCAATATCTTTATTCGGGAGGTGCCAATCAGATGTAAAAAGATACCGATAGGGGAAAAACAACATTGCTCAGTTAGTAGAGCACCAGCTTGTAAACCCGGAGGTTGTAGGTTCAAATCTAGCTCAAGTCAAGTTTTTGTTTGTCCACCCCAAAATTGATGTTTCTTAATGAGGGATGCATCCAAAGAGTGAAATGAATAGGGGGCCTGGTCCAGTGTACCATCAAATAAGCAGGCCTGAGGTTTATTTAGCCTTATGTTAATTTGGGATGGGGGATCACCAACACCAAGCCCCCCCCCCCCAATTCCTGGGTCTCCCTGGATTGGCAATTGATGTTCAAAACTCTCTGACTCCTTCAGGATAACAAATCCTCAGGTACGTGAAATAAACAAAACAATGTGCCATCGTTTTCTTGGGTTTTTATCTTCTAAAGGTCTTGGAAACCAGACCTCAAAAAGAGCCACTGGCAAAGTAGTGGTTCCTTAGCTTTGCTGTACTTTGCTAAAATACAAACGGCAGTTCCGAAAGCAAAAAAACTACTGACTACATGAAATTAACCTTAGTCCGTACTGTACCTGGATGGGATTGAAGTGAGTGAATTTGTACAAGGCCTCAAACTCCGGTCTGTCAAGTGCTGTGATCGGTAACGGTATCAGATCAAGAAGAGCTGAAGACAAACGTAAAACATTTTATAAACATTAAAATCAAGAAATTTACTTTAATTTGCAGTTAAGTTTCAAAATGAAGCTTAGTCTAAAAAGAATCTCCTTTGTGAGGGTGAGTGGCTTTTATTTTCAGCTTTTCTAAGCTGATCTCAAAATGAAACTTTTATGTGTACATTGTGAATCCTAAACTGGCATGATCTCTAGCTTGCGACAGTATACAGTTGTATGACTTCTGACCGGCGTCCCTGAACAAAGATATTGACAAAATAGGGAGACCGCCAACATAGGACTAGACAGCTCAGTCGGTAGAGCATCGGCATGTAAGCCCGGAGGTCACAGTTTCAAGTCCTGCTCTAGTCAATTTGTCTTTGTTTGTTCCCCTTAAAAATACATAGTGATCACTAAACAATAATTGCCAAACATCTGACGTCACAGAAATGTTGAATTTGGTCCCAACATCTGTCAACACGATTGAATGTTTTGTTAACAGTCAGCCGGCCAACCATGCCAACCAGCACAGTTTGTTTATAAAAAATAGAAATGTTTATAGTATCAGTCCAGTGTGCACAACACAGTGTGTCTTTTCCTGTATTTCTATTCAATGAAACCATTGGGTTTCTAAGACCAGCGCCCGTCTTTATCTTTATGGATGCAGTAAAAAAGACAGAGGACCAGTGTGACTGAACAATGACTGCCTTCTTTGGAGCAGACCTGCCAAGAGCAAACTCTTGGTGGCGCTCTATATTGTGAGCTATCCCTGTACTGCTCCCTTACATGCATGTATGTCTATACAATGAAACCATTGGGTTTGAAAGACCAGTGCCCGTCTTTATCCTTATGGAGGCAGTAAAAAAGACAAGGGACCAGTGTGACTGAACAATGACTGCCTTCTTTGGAGCAGACCTGCCAAGAGCAAACTCTTGGTGGCGCTCTATATTGTCGACCATCCCTGTACTGTCCACTTACATGCATGTATGTCTATCAGATAAAACCATTGGGTTTGAAAGACCAGTGCCCGTCTTTATCCTTATGGATGCAGTAAAAAAGACAGGGGACCAGTGTGACTGAACAATGACTGCCTTCTTTGGAGCAGACCTGTCCAGAGCAAACTCTTGGTGGCGCTTGATATTGTGAACCATCCCTGTACTGCCCACTTACATGTATGAGGTGGATGCTTCTCGGGTAAGATGAGATGCTGGAAGGACATGGGAAAGATGGTTTCTGATCCAAGCCATCTATCAGACACAGCCTTGATGTAGTACTGGGTGGGCAAGGGCTCGAAGATCGGAATGGTGAATATTAGAGACTGAGCTTCCCTGGATAAAACCTGCATGAAAGAAACCAGAGGAGGAGAATAATAACCAAAGTAGCATGTCATGGCCGAGGGGTCTAGCGCAAAGACGGATGCCCTTTCCTGCCCTTACAGTTAGCAGCGCAGTGAAAGCATAGAAGTGTGGGTTCGAATTCCAGCCATAACATCTATGTCCTAAGGCACTTAACCATAATTCCTTCTCTTCACCCAGGTATTAAATTTTGTACGCTCTCCAGAGAGTTGAGAAAGTTTGAGAAATGGTTTATGTTTGCCTGATGAACAGGGATAAATGTTGTGAAGCACCTTGAATAAGCTACTAGGATATGTGCAATATATAAGTTCCAAGTAGTATTGTTATTATTATTATTGAAATGAAAATTGCACAGCAAGCAAAAAAATCAGCCGTTAAGCAGCTCAAAGAAATTGGGCCCAGGTCTTGGGAGTCTACAGAAATTCCAACAAAAAGTAGAGACCTTACCTGTTTTTTATGAAGCAGGAAGTATTCTGAGTGGTAGATGTAATTATTGTCCGGATCTTCCACCCAGATCCACCAGGATTCCGATGCCGTTCCATGGACTCTATCATTCCATCTGAAGGCCGGTGTGATTGTCAGACGGACCCGAAGGATGGTCCGAGTGATCGGCTGAATGGTGGCATCCAGCTCAATGCAGGGCAGCTGGTTGACGCACTGCTTCACTTTGTCACCTATGCTGACATGCTGCAGTAAATGACCTGTGCAGAATGTTACGAAAAACAGTTTCAAAGTCCAGTAAAGCTTTATGCCAACACGAAGCAATTTTGACGTCACAACTCTATATTCACAGTGAATGTTTTGCAAGAGTGTAGCCAATTCAACTTGAGAGAATCTTTCGTTGGGAATGTGTGAAATCAAAACTGCTTTGCATTCGCATTCCCATGCAGTAAGAACCGGGCTAACAGTACAAGTAAAATAGTAATACTAAAATTACTATTAGTTTGGGGCTTAACAAAGAAAATTTGACTACAGTGGGATTTGAGCAAACGCCCTCCGGAAATGTGCCGGAGCTCTTCCAACTGAGCTATCAACTGAGCCCTAAAGTTTACAATCTCCCTATTTGGCCAGTCAGAAGCCATACAATGGTTAACTGCCGTGTAAGTTTTTGCTTACCAATTTCAGTGGCTGACATCTCCCTCAGCTTGTCAATGGTCATGCGTCGACTCTCCAGCTTGCGGTGGACCTCTTGGGATATCTGAGGGAACTGGCGTAGAGGGTTCTCAAACGACCAGAGGCGACGATCCACCATTTTGGATAACATGAGGAGGTGGGCAGCCATGAGGGGCCATCCTTTGCGTAGAGTGATCTCAAACAAGGCACGGATGATCCTAGCCGAGTTCTAAGATGGAGAGTTTGGGGGAAAAATAACAGTTAGTACTTCTCTAAATTGAAGTTGCTAAAGAGAACTTTTTTTAAAGAAGCAACAAAAACAAATTTATGTTCAACTACCGACAACATTGTTTTTAAAAATGTTTTTCACTTTTGTGTTTATTATTCAGTCGACTCTCGTAATAACAAAGTCGCTGGAACTGGCCAAGTTACCTCTTTATAACAGGAACGTTGTTGTAAGAGGACACAAAACAAAGAAACACAAAGCAGAGATAAGATTCGGGACTTCAGACTGTACTCTTTATAAGCAGAACCTCTTTATAACCGTGCTCTTTTTAACAAGGGTTGACTGTGTCTTTTTATTCAGGTTTTTTTATTTGATTATTTTATTTATTTATACCATCTTTATTGAGAGTAACCCATCCAGCAAACTGATCGTTTGGAGCCCTTATATAAAACATGAACAAATAACACAACATTGATAAAACACTAAGAGCCTCCTCAGTCTAGCCTTCTCTTGTCTACATTAACATATTTTAGTAGAGCTTTTTTCCTCTTCTTTTTACTTAGCTATAGATTTCTAATACAGCGATTAACTACTAGTGCATTTTAGTGCGTCATTAAATGAAGTTGTCGAGAGAAATAAAATAATAGTCAATAAGTAATAAAACATGTTCGGACAGGGATTCAAGTGTTTTGACAGAGCGAGGACATCCTTGCTGCACTTTTGTGTGCACAACCAATAGAGATGTCACTAAAAAAAAAAATTACAATTGGAGAAAAAAAGAGCAGTTTTCTATTTGTGGCGTGTTGTGGCCGGGCGGTTAAGAACACCAGACTCAAGCTCTGGTGTTTCTGATGAGCAGAGTGTGGGTTCGAGTCCCGGTCTTGACACTTGTGTCCTTGAGCATGATGCTTTACTAAAATCGCTTCTCTTTACACAGGGATATAAATTGGTAACTGCGAGGGTAGAGGTTGATATTGTGTTTGAAAAAAGGCTTTGGAGTGCCACAGTAGCCCGGGGCTGTATACCCAGGGAGTTGAGAAAGATTACAGGAATGTTATTGGCTCAATGAACAGGGTACTAATGTAAAGTGCATTGATACGTTATACATTACATAGGTAGGGCTAGAGGTGTTTGTCTCCTGAAAAGATCAAGACATTACCAATGCCAGCAGGGATAGGCCTATATGTAATTGTAGTTAGTGACCTTTAGTTCTCTGTTGGCGGGAAAGACGTATCCCCATACTGTGGTTTTGGCACTTGCCTGGTGACCAATTTTGTTTTCTTCATCTTTTTCTTTGATTCTGTGCATTTTGATCATTTTGTATGTAAGGAGCGCAATATAAATTTTAAATACTACTAAATACTATTGTAAAATGCGCTTTATGAGAGCTTGTCATTGTTATTATTAGTATTATCTTGAACCTCAATTCTTGATTCAGTCAAATGTTTGTCAAAGGATGCTTCTTGTACCTGAGCCACGTAGGCCAAGTCGGACACCAGAGAAAAGCTGTCCACAAACCCACGGGAGATGTACGTCTGGAGTAGAACGTTGACCTTCCCATGTGCATTCTCTACCCCACCAGAAGCCGGCAGGTTACAGTTATCCATAAGGTGTTGATCCAGCTCCTTAATCTCGTCCTCTCGAACCTAAATCAAAGATTGTAACGACGGGTAAATGATAAAGATCCGTCAAATAAGTGCCTCGTTCTACTGTTATCCTTCTGGGCTCGAAATCCACACTAGACCACAGGCCCGAGGCCAGGGGTTTAAGCATTGGGCAAGTAAACTCAAGACCAGACAAGTTCAGCGGTCTTGTGTTTTTTTCACTGAATATTAATACCTTACTGTGTAATATAATTTAAAAACTGATGTTCAGATGTTTAATTCAAAGCTGATAAACATCTTTCCATTCTGTTGAGCATCGAAGACTACTTACCAATACATGTACGGACAAGTGAGATAAATCTTGTCTTAATGCTTGCTTAAATCAAAACAGTTTATTTGTTAAACTGTGTAGATTTTTTCTTTCTCTCTCATCTTGATTTTGGTCCATTAAGTACAAATTCTGGTCCAGTAAAAAGTTGAACTAAAAGACCTGCGGTCTTGTGGATTTTCACCCCAAATTCGTGCTATTGGTAACATATTTAATCCTGTTGCAACTCCTATACCTTTCTATTGTTGATAAACAAACAGCGCTGGTTGGCGTGGACGGCCGACTGTTTATAAAATATTCAATCGCGTTAACAGATGTTGTGAACTATGTCAGCATTTCTGCAAACTTTCAACTAATAAAAATATGATTGGTTGCTTTGTTTCCAACAAATTCAACACTATTCTTGAATATTTGTGTAACATTGTTACAAACTGTGGCAATCTGTTTTTGCTTTGAATCTATGGCTTCCCATAATTTTCCAACCTTGGTTGGCAAAAAACTCGAGCTGTGGCATTGCAATAGAAAGGTCCATACGAGTGATTCACATTACAGTGCGCCCTCTACTGTTTGCCTAAGAGAGGCCATTTTCACAGTGCATCATGGGGAAAAGGTTGACAAGCTTTTAGTTGTAATGCAGCAACCGTCAGTCGACACCAAGTGCTTAAGTTCATACACAGTTTGCCAAGCAGCAAGGTCATCATTTTCATTTGTCTTTGGCTGGTGAATGTTTTTCATCATCAATGCCGTTTAGTTGCGAGTGAATTCTTTTTCAGTTTTGGCACGCTAATCCTGAGGTGGCAGGTTCAAGTCCCGCTCTGATCAATCTTTTTTGTTCAGTCCAAAATTATTTGAGATATGTTAGACCATAGAGCACTGATCAATTTTTTTTGTTCAACCCAAAATTATTTGAGATATAATTAGACCATAGAGTGAGACAAAGCAAAAATGAGAAGAAGAAGAAGAATAAAAAAATTAAAAAAATCAAAGAGCCCCCTAACCTTAATCTGTTGGAACTCCTGCGCCTGTGACACCATACTAAACACACACGCCTCCGTCATGGTGGACTTGAGCAGATCATTGAAGGTCTCAATGGTGGCATACTTGATGTAGAAGTGACTGGCGATGCGACCCAGATCCGTGGAGTTGAAATCGCCCGTTGACTCGTTGAAGCGTATCATGTGGGCCTTGTCTAAGGCGCGGGCCGAGCTGCTGATCAACTCGGTGCGGTACTTCTCAAGGCCGGGATCATTCTGGAGAGTTTATTTTAAAAAAAATTATTTCTGAATTCCTACAGACTTTTAGAAACCCCATTTGCCAATCATGCCTGAATTTGTGTGTCCATCACATGTAGGTTTAATGACAAGATTTTTAACAAGTAACCAGAAACGGAGGTAAAGTCTTGTTCTTGTGTTTTCTTTGTTATTTTGTCTTATTATTTGTCACTTAATATTACATTCCCAACAACACATATCTTTTTCACGACAAAATAAAATAATTAACAAAACCAAATCTCGCCAACATAAAACTCCCTATGATTGGGACCACAATGGTCCCGGAAGTTTGAATATTCGCGAGACTTAAACAGTCTATTGTGGGAGAATTGGGTCAATAATGTGCTGTGAAAACACCCTGAATGCACCTACCTCAGTCATCTTGTAGTTGAGACCGTACACCGGGGGGTTCAGATGCATCCTGACATAGAGGTAGGTATAACTCAACCATCGTACACCTTCATCAACATTGCTGACTGTACCTAAAGCAATCTGGTGGGAGGAGGAGTGGGGGGTTTACATAAAATACCTCAATAAGTTGTGTTACATGGGAAAATGAAATGACAAGAAAATTGTCAACTAAAATGACAGGTCAAGCCTAAATCTCAAACCCCAAATAACCTTTAGGGTTTAATTTCTTTTTTATTTAAAGAGGATGGGCCATGGTGATTGAAGTTGACGTTATTTTTTAGTTTTCTGCTTTCTATAATTTGTTGCATCTTTTGTAACATTACATTAACAAAAGAAGTGATATTTGCAGGGAGTTTTTACTCCGTTCACTAGCCCGCCGCCTAAATTATTTTATCAAAATCCCGTAAATGAGGGCAGCAAACAAACATGACGTCACTATACGTACTGAATGCCCGGATGGTCTGTACTGAGCAATGCTCAATGAGTAACAACAAACAGCCATTTGACAGAGGGGTACGTACTGCGACGTCACTATTCTTTTGAATTTTTGGAGACAGCTTTCTGGCACCGACTGCTGTTGTTCAGATTTTGCCTGAAGGCCGGGGTGAAAAGAGGTTTGGAAACTGCGTTGTAAACGAATACCCATTCATTCTATAACTCTGTCACAGTGTTTTCTTGGTAGATATAGGTGTATTTAGGGATGTAAAAGTTGTTTTTAGAGTGACCTCTAGCGTGGCCCAACCTCTTTAAATGGGTGTTTGCCGTCTCTTTTGTCACTACACAAAAGGTTGCCCTGATTCATTTGACATAGAAACTGCTGACATAGTCTCAGGAATTCCAGTGAACTTGTGGCTAGACAAGTCTTTGTAACAGACATCAGTCAAATCTAACTCTCAAATGGCTTATTGAGATAAGCATTTATAAATGAGCATAAAATCATGGAGAAAACATAAACCATTTGTTGTTCTTTTCACTATAAGGGAAATCACATGTGATCTCACCTCTGCATTGAGGTTGTCAGCCAGACTCTCAATGAACTGGCTCTCGATGGGATTCTGTCTGGTCATCAGACCCAGGTAGTGAGACAGCTTTTCATGGGTGGTGATTATGAATCCCTCGCCGTAGTCGTCATACTGGGGACGACCCGCACGCCCGAAGATCTGCATCACGTCCAGGATGCCTAGGTCTTTGAAAGAACCCTTGTTGGCATCGTAAATTTGGGTTCCCTATGAGCAAAAAATAATAATAATAATGGCACGGCTCGAATTTGGGGGGAGGGGGAAATCCACAAGACCACAGGTCTTAATCTCAAAATGTTTACTGGACCAGAAATAATTTTACAAGACCAGATTCAAACTGAGAAAAGAGTTCTTTGCACAGTATAACTTGCATTTAACTGAACAAGCACTAAGACATTTTAAGAAAAGATTTACCTCATTTGTCTTTAAGGGTATTAGGTATATTTCAAATCAATACTCAAAGTCAACATTTGAACATAAATTGTTTCTGTTCAAGATATTATAGAGTGAGGTACATGGATTGTTATTGAATTGAAAACACAAGACCGCCGGACTTGTCCGGTCATGCATGAGTTCACTGGCCCAATGCTAAAATCACTGGCCTCAGGCCTGCGGTCCAGTGTCAAATTCCAGCCCTGAATGGGCTCTTATATACATGTAGCACTTTATTATGCAGCGCTTCATCACACCCCTAGGGGCGTACCAAAGCACTCATTGTTTGTTTTTCAACAGGATAAGCAGAGCTGTGTTTTCAATTATGAGACCCATTTCAGTAGCACCTTCTAATGGTTTACGAGGTGCTGCAGTGCATTCAACAGCCACTTCCAGAAACATCGGGGCAAACCCTTTCTCTTCGCGATAAGTGTAACTGGGTTCTTTCGCGTGCATTACACAACACACAGGACCTACGGCTTTACGTCTGCATCCATTATTGTTGTGCTAGTTACAGTCTTTCGGTCAAGGCTACAGAGTTAGTTGTGACAACCACAATACCTTAATAATCACAGCGTGTGCTGGTAGATTGACACCCCATGCCAGCGTGGCTGTGCACACCATCACCTTGATGTGTCCATCCTTGAAGCATCGCTCCACCATGGTACGATCCTGACGTAGCATACCAGCGTGGTGAGTCGAGAACCCATCGGGGAACAGCTCACGAACCGGCTTGTTGCGAGACTTGTTCACCTGGGGATAGATAGCAGTAACACTAATATCAACAATTTTAATGAGTGATGTTTTGAAGCTTTGCATGGTCTTTTCAGAGCCAAAACTTTCCCCAAAAGGTTGTACCTGCAAGCTTACTATTTATAGTTACTTCTTTAAAATTTTTAATAACAATAATAAGGGGTTTATAGAGACCTCGGCCCAATTTGATACAGCTGCTTAACGGTCAACTTTTTGGGCTTAAGTGGGCAATAAAATTGGGCTTAAGTGGGCAATGAAATTATGCGTACCACGTTAAGGTTATCAGTCATAATACCATTAAACACGTACCATCTGTGACTGGTATCCTACTTATTTTTGGCAAGTAGAAAATTTTTAAGCAATATTTGCTGCTTAGGTAGCTCTATGAAAGTGGGCACTGGGCTCGATTTTCACGAAGAGCTAAGATTGATCTTAACAGTGTATCAATCTTAATTGTGAAGCAAAGTGTGATGTCACAATAAAAATCACTATGGCGATACTGACAACTAACACTTTTTAGGGCCGTGTCACACAGGGCAATTTACAGGCAACCATGTCTCAGGCAATCTCCAAGAAAGAACAGGTACTCCAATTTCAATTTTCACATAATTTTCTTGAGCATTGTAAGACATCGTCAGAAAAAAATCTCAGTGCTACCGAAGCGTCATTTTGCACAGATGGTTGCCTATAAGTTGCCAGTAAAAAGTGCTCTCTGTTACCAGCTGCCGATTTCACGAAACTCTGCGCAACTGTGTAAGCCCACTTCCACAAAATATATTGTATAAGTTGTGTACCACTAACACAAGAAATGTTGCACAAGTGGACTTACGCAGTTGCGTAAAAATTCATGAAATTGGCTGCTGGCCCTTCATGTGTGAGGTATATAATACAATTATAGGACGTATTTTATTTATACAATAATTATAGCAGAATATAATCACTCCTTGAAATCTGGACTGTTCTATTTCACTCGGCTTGGCCTCATGAAATGGAACAGTCCAGATTTAACCTCCTGATTATATTCTGCTGTATTGTACTCATATGCATTCAATACTTGTATAATATTTGAAATAAAAAGTTGCATCCCCTTAAGGCAATCCCTGTACTGCCACTTCCCAGGCTGTATCATAGACTTGGGTGTGATCCCTGGTTATTCAGCAGTTTAGGAATGAATGACTTCTGACTGGCGCCATGGTGCCCCCCCCCCCCACAACAAACATACATGCACAATATTTTGTGGTAACACAAGCATTTCTTAACATTTCTCAATTCTCATTCCTCCAGCGGCGTCATGTAACACATCATGAGCCAGGCTTGTTTTTATGGGCAATCCTAGAAAGCATCATTTCAAATGAAATAAATTGGAAAACAATATAAAAAGAGGGTTGCAACAGTTGTTATTTTCAATTGGCTTATTATTTCTCAACACTTTGACAGCTGCAATTTTTCACGCCACCGCTAGAGGCCCAACGGCTGAAACCCATCAAAAATATCTCCATTGTGTCCCCTAATGCATGTCAATACGTTTTATATTGGACAAAAGTATTTAATTCTTGACCTAACGAGGGCAGCACAGCACTGAACTACCAGCCCGAGAAATCTCGGGCATAGCATCTACTATGGGGTAAGTCTATACCGAGAATTCTTGGGCCTAGCAGTCAAAGTGTTAATATAACAAACTTAGACACCGCACAATAAATAATTCTCAGCACTGTTTTCCTTCTGTGCAAAAAATTAGTTAGTGGCCTGACGTTTCGACCCTAGCAGAGTCTTTCTCTTTTAGCCTTCGAGAAAGACTCTGCTAGGGTCTAAACGTCAGGCCACTAACTAATATTTTGCATTATACTACAGGTCCTTTTGGTTGGTAAGCAGTTTGCAACAGCTAATTCTATTTTTTCGTTTTCCTTCTGTTTGCACCTTACCTGTTTCTCAGCGCTTCCGTAGGACGGTGACTGGTCAGCTCTGAACATCAAGCTGTCTCCTTCCGATTTGGAGATGTCTCTTAGAGTCTGTGCCGTTTTGACGGTGGCATTACGAGCGTGAACGAACACCATCACCTGATGTGAAAATTAGAAAAATTATTAGAAAATTAGGGGGTCAACAATTTGCAAAGAAGTTTCCACATTGTCAAAAAAATTGAGGGATGTATACTAATGGATTGGTCTAGTTGCTGTGTAAATCCATGACTAGGATTTGAAACTTTGCATGGTGGAAGTATAACTAAAAGAGGTTTGTGGTTACACCATGTTAAATCCATGACGCTAAATTCATTACCAGCAGCACAAGAAGTTAGAATGACAACTTTGCACCACACCTTTGAATTAATTTCACCAGCAACATTGGGAACTGAGCATGCCTACATGACACCTATGCGAGCGCTCTGGTGCACCGGACCCAAGTTCTGTTAACAGAGTCATTGGGGAGTGGGTTCGAATCCGGCTCATGACACTTGCATCCTTGATCGACCAAGACACTATAATTGCTTCTCCTCACCAAGGAGTAAATGGGTACCTGTTAGGGCACAGATGGTTCTTGTGATTGATTTAGCTTGGTACACTACATATTTGGCAGCACAGGCTGTATACTCCAACGGGAGCTGAGATTGTTTAAGGAATGAAATAATTGGCCCAGTGACCAGGGGTAATAAAGTTCATGTCACATGAGTGTCAAAACTGGAACTCTAGACCAAACCTTTGTTTACCAAAAGAGCGACATTGTAAAAGTAGGGCCTTTCTGGCAGCAAAATACTGCAATGGTCTTGTGGGAGTTTTATTTTTGTTGTCGTAATTTTCACATAAACTCAATGATTAAACAGGTAACAGCTGGACAGCTTTTTGAGATGTGCTCCCTTTCTTCATATCATAAGTTGATAAAAATCAGACAGTGCAATCTCCACAAAATATAACATTAAACGTTTCTTCCATTGAGCTGTGTACAAATCGTACGTGCAAGAAGTCCAGGCCCTGTGGCTCTTTTGTAAACATGTGTCTACGGTCTATGGTCTATATCTAAATGTCCTTTAAAAAAATAATAACTGATAATATTTGGATACAGTTAGTTTTGTCTTTGAACTGCTCCCCGATCAATCAAGATTGTCCAATGTAGAAAAAGGTGGACAAATATTTATTTGAGTCATTCAGTTGACAGGAAATAACCAAGTTTCTTAATTGAAATACGACTGCCTTCTTTAAAGAAACTGATTTTGTTTCTAATAAATTTAACTGCCGTCGTTATTTGCATTCCAAGGGAGCACACACGTTTTTCATCTCTGTCACCGGTGGACCAAACAGTCAATGACTTGTTGCCTGTTACCACGACAACTCCTCCTTGATTGTTTGCGTTTTCGCACAGATGGAAGTAGACAACTAACTCGTTACGATGTAGCCAATGAGGGCTCCCGTCAAGGCACGCCTGCAGATGTCACCATGATGATATGGTGACGAATCTAAACTCTAACATACTTGGGGTTGATTAATGGTCTTCAGACGGAGATCCTTACAATCCTGACAGTGAACAAAATTTCTTTCCAACAACATTCCTTTATAAAGCGCTTGAGGGTCTGTAAGAAATCGTCCATAAGAAAAGTTGAGTCAGTCCCAAAAGGTGCAGTTAATCCTGACGGGACTGGAGGCAGTCATTAACGTGAACTCATAAGGGAGTTGGCTACAGTCAGCTGCTCATGGCCGCCGACCAGGACCCACTGAAAATATTTGCCGTCATTCTGCTTGGGCTCACTATAATTCTGATAGTGGTTCTGAATACAGCGTGCCTCGTGGTGTTTCGTCGCGTCAGAGGCATCCAGGAAACCACCAAGCTATTTATGGTGTATCTCACCCTCTCCGATCTCAGCACGGGGATCTTCTGCGGACTTCCTTCGCTGATCGACTGCCTGTTGGAGAACTGGGTTCTGGGACAGTTCATCTGTCTGCTGTACAGGATCATTGAACCTATATTCAGTACACTGAACATCATGTCGCTCCTCCTATTGACAATTGATCGCTTTATTGCCGTCGTTCATCCACTGTACTACCCCAGATTGATGACACCGAAAAGGGCAAAGGTCATCATAGCTCTGCTGTGGACTATGACTCTTGTAGTTTGCGTCGTCCTGTATGGACTCCATGAACCGTCCACGATGGAAACCATTGCAGAGAGTGTTCTATGTGAGTACCCAAAATGTAAATTGTGTGCATATCTATATGTGTTCACTATTATCATTCCACTTGGAATAATCCTGATACTCTATGCATACATTCTGAAAGTTGCTCGACGTCAGGCACGACTCATTGCTGCTCAGAATATCATCGGTCACATTGCAGGGGGACAGAATGTTCCAGGGCCGATCAGCACAAAGTCTGCTACCACTGTGCTTATCATTACAGGAACCGTCGTCCTCTGCTGGACTCCTTCCGTTATAACTTATCTGATGACTATTAATGGTACCACACTCGATGACATGGTCATTTTTTACATGAACACAATTTTCATGAGCAACAGTTGGTTGAACGTTGTCATCTACTACTGGAGGAACAGGGAGTTTCGGCAAGCACTGCACGACTTCAGATCCTCGTGCTGTCGCTCTCCTAACACAAGACTGCATCCCGTTGAAGCTTAAATCCAAGCGTATTTTACAGTACTTAATGCATTCGGTCAACATTGTGTAAGTTATCACACAAGCACGAGTGGAATACGGAAAAATATAGCGCTTCTATATCCCATATCTAACAAAACTGAAGGCCGAGTTGGATGTGGGACGTAGAAGCGCCATATTTTTCCCTATTTCATGAGCTCGCGTGAGATAATGAATTTATCTTCACGCTAACTTGACGCAGTCAAGACGGATGCACACAGGGGTTAAAGTGCCAAACGCACCACTTTTGAATTTACTTCTGTAGCTAACTAATTTCAACATTGTTAAAACTGAGAGTCGTTTATTAATGGATTGGTCTAGTTGCTGTGTAAATCCATAACGCTAAATTCATTACCAGAATACGGAAAAATATAGCGCTTCTATATCCCATATCTAACGAAACTGAAGGCCGAGTTGGATGTAGGACGTAGAAGCGCCATATTTTTCTCTATTTCATGAGCTCCCGTGAGATAATGAATTTATCTTCAAGCTTACTTGACGCAGTCAAGATGGATGCACACAGGGGTTAAAGTGCCAAACGCGCCACTTTTGAATTTACTTCTGTAGCTAACTAATTTCAACATTGTTAAAACTGAGAGTCATTTATTAATGGATTGGTCTAGTTGCTGTGTAAATCCATAACGCTAAATTCATTACCAGAATACGGAAAAATATAGCGCTTCTATATCCCATATCTAACGAAACTGAAGGCCGAGTTGGATGTAGGACGTAGAAGCACCATATTTTTCTCTATTTCATGAGCTCGCGTGAGATAATGAATTTATCTTCACGCTAACTTGACGCAGTCAAGACGGATGCACACAGGGGTAAAAGTGCCAAACGCGCCACTTTTGAATTTACATTGACTTCTGTAGCTGTATTTTTTGCGTATAGCTTAGAATAGCACAATACGCCGAGGTAAGAACAGCGCATTGCAGAGAGTGTGATATAAGCCGTGCATTATAGGTTCATATCACACTCCTTGTTGCTTTGGATTGACCAATCAGAATCAAAGATTCAAGAATCAAAGATTCAAGCCTGCTTGAAGATAATGGTAAATGTCAAAGACCAGTATCCACACATTAAGGCAGGGTATATACCTTTGGTAATTACTCAAAAAATTAATGGCCATACAAACTTACATGAGTAAAGAGCACTGGAGAATGGTTGATATAATAAAATATTGTTAGAAATTACCCCCTTTGAAGTAATTTTAATTTGAGAGAGGCTTAAGGCATGAAGCCTTTTTAAGGTATCTGAAAGCACACGATTCTAGACAACAACCTTTGATGGTTTTTCTTTCCTTATTTTCTTGCAACATCGATGACCAACTGAGCCCACATTTTCACATTTTATGCATATGTTGGGATATACCAGGTGAGGACACTGGTCTTTGACAATTACCAAAAGTATATCCTGTCTTTAATGTGACCATACATGTAATAACTAACCTGTGAAAGCTCAATGGGTCATCGGAGTCGTGACAAAAAAAGGGAACAAATTGTTTTTGAAGAAAAAAATTGTATTGACAACTAGGGCCCATCAAACTTGATTACAATATTATGAAGTAAGATTTTTCTGGTTTTGTTTATTTTAAATCTTGGATGTATTTTTTTGTCTTGTGTCTGATGTGTGTTTTACAACAAAAACTGAAAAGGTCTAATGTACCCCAATATTTTATTTGTTATTTTGTAGAAAAAAAAACCTTAAAATATAGATGTTATGTTTACCTCCATTTGAAAAATTTAAATGCAAAACAAGAAAACTACAATTTGGGGTAAAAAATGATTTTCGTAGAAAAAATTGATGTTTCCCCACTCAAACCACACTTGTTGTCAATGCACAGACAGAGTAAATGGACAACTTGTATAAACATTTTTACCCTTTCTGCATTTGACTTTCATCAAGTTGGTGCAAGGAATCTTAACAAGATTTAAATTGATGACAGGCAAATAGAAGACGGAAATAGCTTTCAACACAAGTTGTTTGTTTTCCCCGACTGCGCATTGACAAAGACAATTACTGATCGGATCGAAAGGAACAAACACTGGACAGAGTCTGGGACTCTTGAAATGTTGATCTCGTCCTCCAGCTTGGAGTTAATATTAACCTCGTTAAAAAAAAAAAAATTCAATCAATCTCTTACAGCTGAAACTTGTTTGCAGCTTCTCTGAATCACTGCACTTCGTTTTTAACAAATCTTTACCATACCTCTTTGTGGTACTTTTTTTTTTGTTGGGGGGGGGGGGAAATCACCATAATTATTTAGTTGTTGTTGAAAATAACGTTGTAACAAAGAAACCCTGACTAAACAATGCAAAGACAACTTAGGCCATGTCCGAATTGGCGGCAACAGCTACGGCTATGGTTACGGCTAGATTTCCGCATGCATTGAAGTATAGGACGTCCATGACAACACCCTTAGCAACAGTCTTAGCCATAGCTGTAGCCGCCAAATCGGACACGGCCAAAGGTTCTCATAGAAATCACCGCAATTTATTGTTCTCTTTCAAATTAAAAAAAAACTATGAGATCCACTCATTATCAACACGATGCTGTTGTCAAATCATATTAGTTCGCCATCTGTTGGTTGTGCCATGGTGCAAATTCTCTTTCTTAAAGTAACAGTGGGTTTAAAGGGAAGGTATACGTTTGGTAATCACTCTTAAAACTAATGGCAATCAAAAACTTACTTGGTTAGCATTTTGAAAATCATTTCACTTCGGAGTAATGTGATTATGGAAACATATATCAGTCTTTATCAGAAAAAATTTGAATATGAGAAGCGTTTCTGTCAGAAACGTTTCTCAGATGTGTATTGCTATCCCTAATTAGGGATTATTCTTCATGCGTGGACATAACCACTCCAGATTGTTGGCGATATCTCAAAAACACTACCACCTTTTGAATTGAAATTTTCACAGGTTAGTTTTATTGTATATATCTACATTTATATACGATTAAAACAATCGAACGGTTCCAAAAACCAAAGGTATACTTTGCCTTTAACCCTCTTGCAGTCTGACCATTCAATACCATTCACTGTGGTTTTGAATGATAAATAAACTATGCCAGCCTGAAATATGATACCATGAGGGAATGCATGTACACAGTACACAGTTAGTTCTGTGCACAGTTGTGCCACCGTACACAACCTTGGAAGTCGAATGGTTTCAAATGGCTGGTCAACTCACTGGAAAATGTTGCCAAGAGTCACTGAGAGTAGGAGGGTTAAAGTAAAAGTGGGTTTAGTGGTGTCATGTTGTCTGTACACTTTTCAGATGTAAATCCACTGTGTACCATATAATGTTTGCAAATCAAATATTTGTTGGTCTCCAGGCTTTTTGTTTGGTCATTGAGAATTGAATTGACTGCAAAAGATTTGTATAAATCAAATTTGTTAAACTTTTTCTTTGGTTGTGTATTTTAAATAAACCAGAATTGATTTGGGAAAAAAAACTATTTGAGGTACAAAAACACCACGAATTAAGGAGAGAAAAAAGTAAATACTGCCTAAATTTAAACAGAAAGTTATTCTCCTTTCCTTAAAAAACATATTGCCAAAACATGTATTTGGTAAGAAAGCTTTGTCTCCGCAGACACAAAATCTCGTACAGAATAAACTCAAACATAATTTAAAATCGATTCCATGAGAAATGTTTCAACATTTCCAAAATGTTTGCGGCATCTTCTCATCTCTTCACTGTATCTGTGTTCCAAAGACATCAAATAGCTTCTTCCCCTCACACTGCTGTACTATGAAACTCCCTACATGTATGTTCTTTTTCCACCATCTTGCAATCTATCCCAGTTAAAGAGGAACGTGAACAGATACCTTCTAGTCTCTCTTTAAAACCAAAAAATATTTTGGACAGACTTAAAGGTATTATACACTTTTGGTAACAGCTCAAAATCAGTGTCCACATTTTGTGTGATTAAACATATGCATGAACAAACAAACCTGTGAAAGTTTGAGCTCAATTGGTCATCGAGGTCACGAGAAAATAGTAAAAAGATATCTTAAGTGTTTTCTGTTTTTTCAAATTATCGCGCGCGAAATTATCGCGCGCGATAATTTTTATTGTTTTACTCGTTTCCAGAAACGATAGCATTTTAGGCAGAAATATTTTAAGGAACCCTTTCTACCATTACTTACTTTAAATCATGTAAGTCATGTGTGAATCTGTGAACATTGTGTTTTTCGATCTTACCAATAGTGTACAGGGCCTTTAAGGCGGCATTTTTTTAAGCCCGGAACATCTTCGGATTTTCTTCAAGTTTTTTGCTGACATCCGGACGGCTAATGTTTTTATCCACCTGGACTTTCTGATGAGTAGTGTGCACGGGCAGGTACCAACCACGATATATGCTTTATTTCACCCGTACAAAGAGCAACAACAGGTTTTGGAAAAAATGCCTTGTAAATTCCCTTTCCGAAGGTTATTGTGTTTATCCCCATTTCCAGACCTTGTCGTACCAGTGTGGCCTTAAAGGAATGGACAAACTGCCACCACTGTTCTTTATTATACTCGTTTTGAGATTCCAGCATACCATGACAGATTTTCTGCGAATCAGGGTGAGTACCTACACAATTTCCTCACACGACAACATAAAATCCTGCAACTAATTATGCGAACCTTTGTTGTCTTTCCTTTGTCAATTCAGGGTTTCATTGTAGCAACGATATCTTTAAAGGAAAACGATGAAGCTCAAAAAGGCCGATTTCCTACCGCCCAACAAGGTAGTAGTTAATAAGCAGGACAGTTCTTTTCAGAACTAAGAAGTCTCCCGAATTCCGAGAATCTACTCCGCGGTAGTAGAATAAATAGCAAGACAAATCTATACAGCAAAGTAGATATTTATACACATGGTGTTACAGCAAACCGAATATATATTGATACCTCACCATGCGATGCCTCAAAACCCATATAAGCTCCAAAAAATTCTGAATTCTGCGGATAAGCACATTTTTTTTGATAAACCGACTTGAAGTGGTTAAATTGTCAGTTGTTTTCTTGTACCCTTCACCTTGAGTGACCCTTTGGTCTTGTGTTGGGCAATTTTTTATAGATACATATTTAAAGGAACATTACAGAATTAGTTTTTGCTAACAAAACAGTTGCTGGCAGTGTAAGCACTTTATGTAATCCACCATATACATAAACTGACAAACCTGTAGAAGTTTGAGATCGATCGGCCATCTGGGTCACCAAAAAATAGTGAAAAAATTGATTACACATTTGCATGAAATCATATAGATTCAACAAATGAATAAAACGCTCACTGAGCGATAAACTCCAATCGGAAAATTAGTTTATTCATTTCTTATAAAATATGGCATTTCAGACAGAAATATTTTAAGGGATGTTTTCTACTATCATCATCATTAGACTGTGTAAGTTTTATGTAAATCTGTAATCAAAAAGTATATTTTACAAGTTTTTTTCTTACCAATTCTGTAATGTTCCTTTAAACATTTTAAAAAATTACATACCTGGTGTCCTTTATTCACCATCGCTCGTACTTTCTCGTAGCACACATTGTCCATGTCCATGCGTTGCTGCATCATGTTGGTGGCCTTCACGCCGATGTACGACTGCCCCAACGGAACCGGTCTGAACCGCCCGTCAAAGAAGAACAGGCCGATGTACGGGTTGACGTTCAGGAAGCGAGCCACGTCCATGTAGTTGGGGAGGGTTGCCGAGAGACCAACGATGCGGATCATACTCTGCGACGATTCCACCTGAAATTAGTCGATTGAGTTTACACTTGACACCCTCTTGAGAATTAATCTGACAGCGTTTTTTTCTCAATTGTATCCCATCTTTAGTAACAGGTCATTCTCAAATTGTCTTCTTGTCAATTTAACTTTATCGGCCACTCTTTCATGTAAGAGCTTTAAGTAAGGTGGATGTGACATCAAAACTTCTGTTCCTCTTTGTGTGTTCAACATTTTTAACAATTTTCATTAGTGCACTATGAGTAGGGAGGATGAGGGTAATGTACACCATGTAAGGTGGGTAGGAACAAGGTCGGATATTAATGACCTTCAGGTACCGTGAGTTGACACAACTAGCTCCGCGGCAATGCCATATCCGTTGCTGTTTCACAAAAGGGTTGAAATGTGCGAACAGTTATCAAAATTGTTTTCCTGGAGGGCTATTGTTTACTGGGGAGTGTTTTTTGAACGGCTATAAGGACCCCTGTGACAATGCCAGCCCACACTATAGAACAAAAATAGCTCGGTTGTAATGTCGAAATGGACCATTCAGGAACGCAGTGAGAAATTCGCCATCTACAAATCAATGAGAAGATGAATGATGGCACTGTCAATATCAATGTACGCGTTATCAAATTTGGTTGAAATTCAATCATTAATGGGAATAGGGTTTATCCATTGGAGAGGTATTTTTTTCACAAATGTGGACGCTGTATTTGAAAAGATCACAATACCATCATAGCCCGCGCTGTTTAGGCAATCAGGCAATCACACATCATGACTTAAATACATCGTCAAGCTCTAGAGTTGAATTTCTACGCTGAATTGACCCCTTGCAGATGCGGAACGCACCTCCCGCAAAATGTGTGTCTACCATCTCCACCACTTGGGGTCAATTCCTTTGTGTGCACTTTGACCCCCAAAATGGAGGACAGGATGGGAACTTGTAAGTGTGCTGCACATCGTGCAAAGGGTCAATAGCCGGTCTAAACACATCCCCAGTAGGCCTCCAGTTGCAGGCGGAGGAGTCAAAATTGTTGATGTACTCTTTCATTTTATTTCATTTTCATTTCATTTATTCTGGTTGTGAAGCCAAGGACTCTCAGAAAGCGAACTTAATGACTATACTAGCCAAGAACTCCCTGGAAGAAAGTTTAGTTTTAGATGTGGGAGGAAAACCCCAGAGAAACATTCCAGTGAAAACCAACGCAATCAGGCAGGGACTGAAAAACCCAATCCACGTAGTGCCCCGGTGTGTGATTTGAACCGGGGTCCCCAGAGGTGGAAGGCAAGGCAAGATACCACTACGCCAACCTGACTGCCCTCTTTTGGGAGGAGGGAGGGAGAGTTATGATTAAAAAACCACTCCTTAAAGACACTGGACACCTTTGGTAATTGTCAAAGACCAGTCTTCTCACTTGGTGTATCTCAACATATGCACAAAATAACAAACCTATGAAAATTTGAACTCAATTGGTCGTCGAAGTTGCGAGATAATAATGGAATAAAAAACACCCTTGTCCATGTTGTCACACGAAGTTGTGTGCTTTCAGATGCTTGATTTCGATTTCGAGACCTCACGCGTGAGGTCTCAAAATCAATTCAAATATTTTACTGAGAAATTACTTCTTTCCCAAAAACTACGTTACTTCAGAGGGAGCCATTTCTCACAATGTTTTACACTATCAACAGCTCCGCATTGCTTGTTACCAAGTAAGTTTTTATGCCAGTGCCTTTAAACGCTTGTGAAAATGTTGAACCACCCTTTACCTGTCGAAGCGTCCTAGCCACCAGGCTCTCAATGACGGCTCCTCTGTCCTCATGAAGTAGATGAACCTCATCGATGATCAGAAGCTTGACCAGCTGAGTCAGGGCGATGTCTCCGGTGCTCTTCCTTGTCACAACGTCCCACTTCTCAGGGGTCGTGACGAGCATCTACAAAATTAGGTCAACAAAAAATCCAGTGTATATTTTTCATCAACTCTGGTTGTGAATCCAATGATTTAATAGATGTCACATTTGCATCAGGGATATAGAATAGTATTTGGTTTTAACCATACACCGATGTGTGTGAAGCATTGTATACTCCGAGCTTTCCGGGTCCTGTTAACAAAATCCACAGGCATGTTACTCGGGCAGGATTAGAACCCACAACCTCTACAAGACATCTGCTCTAGAATGGCAAAGGTTGTGGGTTCGAATCCCACCTGAGTGGATTGCCTGTGGATTGTTCCACATGACTCGGGAAAGTACTGAATATAGAGTGGTTTACACACATCGGTGTATGGTAAAACCAAATAGTAATCAAAGGATTCTCAGAAAAGCGAACTTCATCACTATAGACCTTTCTTTTGCAACGTCACAGCCCGAGTTTTTGCCAACCGAGGTCGGAAAACTATGAAAAGCCATAAATGCAAAACAAAAACAGATAGCCACTGTTTTTAACTATGTTACACAAATGTTCAAAAATAGTGTTGAATTTGTTGGAAACAAAGCAGCCAATCATGAGAGGTACTTTACTTAATTGAAAGTTTGCAGAAAATGTTGAATTTTGTTGTAACATCTGTTAACACGATTGAGTGTTTTGCGAACACTCGGCCTTCCATGCCAACCAGCGCGGTTTGATGATCAACAAAAGAAAGGTCTATACTAGCCAAGTATCCCCATGGAAAGAAGACAAGGAAAGAAGTTTCAGTTTTAGATGTGGGAGAAAACCCAGGAAATTATTCCAGGGAAAACCCAGCCAGTCAGGTTGAGAGTGAAAACCCAATCCACAGTGTCCCCGGTGGGATTTGAACCGGTGTCCTAGTGGTGAAAGGCGAGGAAAGAAACCACTACGCCAACCCGACCTCCCAATGTGTGGTGTGTCGCGGCTGACAATCAACCACACTGGACTCGAGCTCTGCTGTTTCTGTTCAGCAGAGTGTGGGTTCAAGTCCCGGTCTAGGCACTTATGTCCTTAAGTAAGAAACTTAACTATTATTGCTTTGTCCTTCATTAAGGCTGTAGGTCTCTTGGGTTGTGTAATGCACATAAAAGAACCCAGTACACATGTACATGTAATTAATAGACAGGGTTTGCCCAGGTATTTTCTTGTATGGTTGGCAGCAGGTCTGACCACAGCAACATGTAAACTGTTACATGGTGCTATGTAAATAACAGGGTGTTATAATTTGGACATGGCTCCACATACCTCATAAATCCTGTAGGCAGACATGATGGCACTTAGCACGGTTCCTATTTCATAACCACTGCATACCAAATGCAAAGCAAATGCCTTGCTAATGCCAGGGGGCACTTGTAAGCAACAATGTAAAATCCCTCGTGAATTTTGAGGTCAAGTTTTGTGGAAATAATATCAGTTTCTTTAACCTTTACACTACCCTTTACCCCTACCCCCCTTCCTCAAATCAGAAAATCAAAAAATGTACATGTATGTTAGGGTCCAAAATCTTACCTGTGTTTTTGCGATCTCTGACTTGGTGAGTTGCATATCACCGGTGAGTTCCCTGACGGCGATGCCCAACGGAGATAGACGACCGCCGAAGTTCCTGACCATTTCTGCAGCCAGGGCCTTCATTGGAGCTACATAGATTATCTTCAAGGAAAAAGAAACAATTTAAACACTTGATGATGCTATATTACTATTTTCAACGGTCTGTTTGTAAAAAAAATTGTGTACTCCGCCAACAAAATTTGGTTTAAAAAATTAAAAAAATTCCATGTTCCCTATTGAGACCTGCATGTCAAAATTGTTCTTTGAATAAATTAAAATCAATTAATGACTGCCCCTTTAAGAGTTCCCACAGGAATTGTAAACTATATCTCTTAGCCTCAATTCTCTCAGTGCTATATAATATGAACAAAACAGTTTGTTTTATTACGTAAAGGTAAATTAAAACAGTGATTTGAGAAGAAATTAATTTAGGATTCTAACTCAGTTTTCCTCTAACTTGGTGGTTTAGTAGTAAGACATCTGCTCTAGGAATGGCAAAGGTAGTGGGTTCAAAACCCCACCCGCAAACATTCATTACAATCTGTACTTCATCTTTAAAATATGCAGTCTGGTTACAGACTCTCCACCAACCTTGAATTCATCTTTCAATGAAAGGCAAAGGTTGTGGGTTCAAAACCCCACCCGCAAAGCATTCATTAAAATCTGTACTTCATCATTAAATTATGCGGTCTGGTTACAGACTCTCCACCAACCTTGAATTCATCTTTCAATGAAAGGCTAAGGTTGTGGGTTCGAACCCCACCCGCAAACATTCATTACAATCTGTACTTCATCATTAAATTATGCGGTCTGGTTACAGACTCTCCACCAACCTTGAATTCATCTTTCTTGATGACCCCCTGCTGTATATGCAGCTTCACCTCATGGAGAATGGTCAACATGGCGATGTTGGTCTTCCCGGCACCAGTCGGTGCGCATATCAGTAAGTTCTCGTTACTGTAATACGCCGTTTCGAAAACCACCGACTGGATCCGGTTCAACTGACGAGTCCCTTTGAAGGCTACCTGACCAATCTGGATGGGGAAAAAAGAAATTTTAAAATGTGACTCATGACATGTTTTGGGCTCTTGCACAGTGTAAATAGCGCACCGCCTTTTCTGTTTATAATTTTGGTTTTCCTCACTGCACTTTGCACCGTCGACCAATGACGTCCACCAACGCACCGTCCCACTTTAGCTTCCTACGTGAGCCGTATAAGGTTTATCCTACTCAAGACTCAAGACTGAAGCACTTTGGAACACAAACCCAGAACACAAACCCAGAACTAGTAATAGACTCATCAGACCTCAGCATGCCTGACCGAAGTGGCCAGGGCCCAATTTCATAGAGCCGCTAAGCACAACAATTTGCTTAGCATGAAATTTCTTTCTCGATAAAAACAGGGTTACCAAACAAATTTCCATGTGTTGCATATTGCTTGTTACTGGTATTCAGCTGTTGTTTGCTTATCCTGAAAATCACGTGGAAATTTGTTTGGTAATCTTGTTTTTATCAATGAAGAAATTTCATGCTAAGCAAATTGTTGTGCTTAGCAGCTCTTTGAAATTGGGCCCTGCGCTCAGAGAGTTACTTTGAAATACATCGCACATTCGAACACGCAGGTGACAAGGTATACGGAGTGTGGTTGAAGCGTCTAGTGCACAGGACTCAAGGTCTGATGTTGCCAGAGTGTGGTTTCGATTTCTGGTCATGTCCTTAAGCAAGACACTTCACCACATCTGCTTTGTCCTTTGGATTTGTTGATAGGTCCTCGTCTTGTGTTTTGTGTAATACACGTATATAACCCCAGCACACTTATCATTAAAGGCAAAGTATACCTTTGGTTTTTGGCTCCGTTCAATTGTTTTAATCCTGTATAAATGTAGATATATACAATAAAACTAACCTGGGAAAATATCATTTCAAAAGGTGTAGCGCTTTTGAGATGGCCCAGGTACTTGTACTTGAGTATTACTTGGCCACCCTAGTACAGTGTACTTGATACTCAACTTAAAAGTACTTGACAACAACACTGGCAATCACCACATTACTGCAATTCATCTATCATTCAAAACCACTGTTATTAAACTGATCAGACTGTAAGAGGATTTAAGGCAAAGTATACCTTTGGTTTTTTTAACCGTTCGATTGTTTTAGTCCTATATAAATGCAGACAAATACAATAAAACCAAACTGGGAAAATTTCATTTCAAAAGGTGGTAGTGTTCCTTTGAGATATCGCCGAATATCTGGAGCGGTTATGTCCACGCAGGAAGAATAATCCGTACAATTGGATTACACAATCTGAGAAACATTTCATGCAGAAACAACTCTCAGATTGAATTTTTTTAATCTCTCTCTAAAACCACAATCCTTTGAAGGGAATTGTTTCTCAAAATGTTATGCATTAACAACAGCTGCAGTGCTTCTTACCAATTAGGTTTTTATGGTCAACAATTTTTGGAGTAATTACCAAAAGGTATACCCTCCCTTTAAGAGAAGGGGTTCGCCCCGGTGTTTCCTGCAGTGGCTGTAGATTGCGCAGCATCTTCTTGTTAAAGGCACTGGACACTATTGGTAATTACTCAAAATAATTGTTAGCATAAAAACTTACTTGGTAACGAGCAATGGAGAGCTGTTGATAGTATATAACATAGTGAAAAATGGCTCCCTCTGAAGTAACATAATTTTTGAGAAAGAAGTAATTTCTCAGTAAAATATTTGAATTGATTTTAAGACCTCAAGCGTGAGGTCTCGAAATCGAAATCAAGCATCTGAAAGCACACAACTTCATGTGACAACATGGACAAGGGTGTTTTTTCTTCCATTATTATCTCGCAACTTTGACGACCAATTGAGTTCAAATTTTCACAGGTTTGTTATTTTGTGCATATGTTGACATACACCAAGTGAGAAGACTGGTCTTTGACAATTACCAAAGGTGTCCAGTGTCTTTAAACCCTTACAAGGAGCTATATAATTGGGTCTCATAACTCAAACATAACTCTGCAATAAGTACTTTGAAACGCCTGTTATGTGTCACAAAGCACTATATAAGAACAGCGGTTTATTATTAAGGGAATAAAAGGGTAGTGACGTGGTCTTAACCGGCCGTTTAAAACCAGCAGGGTCGTGGCCGTTTGATAAAGGACCGAGCCGAAAGCGAGGTCCTTTATCGCACGGCCACGGCCCTGCAAGGTTTTAAACAGCCGGTTAAGGTCAAGTCACTACTCTTTTATTCCCATTCATAAATGCCCTTTTTGTTAAAAAGCGTAATATTGTTAGAAAATCTCAACTTTTCTGTTAACTTTCATTTCCTGTCACGTCCTCGCGAAGGATATACATGACACGCTCAACAGTTGTGCGTGCGTAAATGTTTTTAGATTGAATACCAGTATGTGTTGATTGCGCTTCGCGTAAATTGGCGCCTGCGTATAACCTTGCGCGCCACAGGTGTGTTTAAACACTTCTAGCCGTGCATTATCATCTGTTTAAACACGGCCACGTGACACGTTCTCCACCAATCAGACTGGATAAACTCTCTGAGGTATTTATGAATAACAGTTTTCACTACATCACAAAATAATCAATACCAAATTAATCAATCAGTTACCGACTTACTTCGTCTAGTTCTGAGATTGGTACACGGTGTTTGCCGATCCCTGTAGGGGCAGGCTGGGATGGGGGTATCGTGACTTCTTCATACATCTTGCAGTTCTTGCGTTCAAATCCTTCCGGCAGCATGATCTGAAGGTAGCAGAATTACTTGGGACATTTTGAGAAAGCTAAGCCAACAGTAACAATGCCATTGTGTTTGATTGTACAGCAAGTTCGACAAGAAACAGTTTTTCCAATGGTTGCATTTTTTTTGTTGGGGTACCTGAAACAATCCATAGAGTGTTTCAACATGTGAATGGACATGCAAGTTTGTATTGAAAATAACATTAGTTATCACACAAGCGTGAGTGAGAGAATAAAAAAAGAGTGCTTCTGTGTCCCATATACAATTACGCTGAAAACCGAGTTAGATATGGGACACAGACGCGCTGTATTTTCCTGTATTCCACAAGCGCGAGTGTGACAATAAATTTACCTTCAAACAAACTTTATTTGTTTATTTTTACAAAACTCAACGAAAACAAAAAATGATTGAGTCACTTTCTGATAATGGATTTGATGGCTCATTTAAAGATAGAAAACTTTTTAGTTTTTTATTTAAACTATGGACGAAATTATATTGGAATGTGTGTTTCGAAGACAACTAATGTTCAAACTTACCTTTCCTCCACCTACAAAAGCAGATGACTTTTGTGCTTCAGCCAAGGCATCGTAGACATTGGGATAAACTGCCTTTGGTGCCCCTGAAGTACGCTTGGTCAATATCGGTGCCATGCTTGCATCAATCAGAGCACGTTCTCTGTGTCAAAGAAGAAATGACAACTCTTCAAAAAAAGTATATCGAGTTTCTGAAGTCCATCCGATTTTAACTGGATGCTTGGATCTAACCAGTGGTCTCTCAAGCTCTTAAAGGTAGGGTATACTTTTGGTAATTGTCAAAGACTAGTAGCCTCACTTTGACCGTTATCTTCACTTGGACTAGTATTCTCACTTGGACTAGTATCTTCATTTGGACTTGTATTCTTTAAAATTAGACGATAGGATGGCGTACCAGGCCTGGTTTTTGAATGCCAGAACACATCACATAGTTGTGGCTACATGGGATACTTTGTGGCTCGTTAATCTCAATCTGAGGCCTTAAAGGCAGGATATACCTTTACTAATTGTCAAAGACTAGTATCATCACTTGGTGTATCCCAACAAATGCATAAAATAACAAACATGTGAAAATTTTGGCTCAAGTGGTCATCGAATTTGCAAGTAAATAGTTAAAGAAAACACACTCTTGTTGCATAGAATTGTGTGCTTTCAAATGGCTCCAGAAGCCGTTCTCAGAAACAAATACTTTAGTGAGAAACTACCTCTTCCTCAAAAACTACATTACAAGTGCAAGTGAAACTACATTACAAGTGAAAGACAAGTGCTTTACCCACTTGCAACCCATGATGCACTGCAAAGTAACACACGGGGGAAACCCAACACCCAATATGGTGCAACCAAGCTTCATCATTGGTGTGTCGTGGCCGAGCGGTTTAGTGCACCGGCTCCAAGTTCTGGTGGCTGAGTCAACAGGGTGTGGGTTCGAATCCCGGTCATGACACTTGTGTCCTTGAGCAAGACGCTTAACTATAATTGCTTCTCTTCACCCAGGAGTAAATGGGTACCGGTGAGGGCAGAGATGGCTCTTGTGATTGATACTTGGCTACATACTTGGCAGCAACACGCTGTATACTACCAAGGGAGCTGAGATTGTTCAAGGAATGAAATGGCCCAGTGGCCAGGGGTAATAATGTCAAAGTGCCATGAGCGTCACAGAGTGACAGGTTTGATCGCTGTATAAGAAGCCACTATTATTATTATAATTATTATCATGGGTGATGATTCAGGTGAATTGGGTCAATACATACCGCTGCATCCTGAGATACTGAGGATCAAAGAAAGGCTCCTCCCCCGACCCTTGACCTGAGCCACTCCGAGCTTCCTGTCTGGCAAATTTCTTTTCCTCCCTTCGGATCTGCTTGTTCAATTCTTTCTCTTGTTCTGACTGGAATATTAAATTAATCCAAGAACAAATATTACAGATGATGAGAAATGAATAGAGATCCACTCAAATGTTTAACAACTGGTCCTAAATAGTGGTAATTTTATAGAGCTGCTTAAGCACGAAACAATGTTGCTTACCACTAAAAGGTTATCAGCCAAAATACTGTCATATTTACCACTTTTGACTGGCTTCTGATAAGTTCTGCTTAACAGAAAATTTTCAAACAACATTTTCTGCCAACAGTTTTTCCAACATTTTGCTAATCGTTCAATGATAACCAGCCAAAATACTATATAATGCGTATCATTCGTGACTGGTTTCCCGCTAATTTGTGCTTAGCTGGAAACTTTTAAGCTACATTGTCTGCTTAAGCAGCTTTATGAAATTGGGATCCAGTCTCAAAATGTCTAACGGATAGACCAGCAACATCGACAGGCCAGTACCATCACAACCAAACAAGTCCCACAGCTGGTGGGTTTTTTTCAAACGTGTACTTTTCATGCTATTCAAGACCAAAAACTGCTCTTAAAATTTAAGAAAACTTATAAAGAAACATTTTGGTCTTGAGATGTTTTCTTTTTAATTCAAAAACCCCAGCAGAAATAAACATTTCAGAATATTAAATCAAATTCTTGCTGGAATATTTAATATACATTTAAGCAATAGATTTTTGAAAATCTTGAAATTCAAGCTACATAAATTATTACATACCACACCCACAGATCCTTGTCATTTGATTGGTGGAACATGTGTCACGTGTCATCCTATATTTTTGCCATGCATACTTCTGCAATGCTCCAAAACTTAAATATATGATGTATAACTCTAGGACGATTCATAGCCTAATTTCAAAAAATATTTGTTCCCCGCCCGTTTGTCCAAATGAGGCAAGGTGGTGTCACGGCGGGCAAGGTTGGTGTCTACATTATACAAATATAACATGGTTTGAGGGTGAACAGTCGATATTAGCTCCCCGAGGTATTGGAAGTTGACAAACTATTTCCCGAGGCGAAGCTTGTCAACTTCCAATACCAAGGGAGCTAATATCGACTGTTAAACAAAAATAAACCATGTTATATTTGTTTTACTATACCTCATACATATTCAGTTACCAGTACAATACTGGGAGCAAGGGGAAATGAGGACTGTAAAATAAATTGCATCCAGGATAAGTTTTTCATGTGTTGGATGTCGCTAGGGCGATGTTCGCGCATGCGTACAACACCTGGTGAACAGTTCCACGATTGTAAAGCGCATGACAAGTAGACTGTCGCCCGGGCTGCCTAGGCAACAGTCTACGTGTCATGCGCATTTACCATGTGCGTGAATACTCGCGTGCGCGTTTTGGTGAACAGCAAACATAGCATCTGGCACGTGATGTTGAACGGACCAGTGAGAATTCGACTCTTGGTCATGAATATGTATGAGGTATAGCAATAGCCTTTTTGAGATATGGACACTATAACCAGTGCACTGTTCGGCTTGGGTGTACATGTACAGATTTACCCAATTCAAATAGTGCATTTGTAATGTGTCTACCATATCTCAAACAGGCTAATGGAGTCATCCGCATTGTTTAGAACGAGTTTTTAGAATTTTCAGAGTGTGGAGTGGACGAGTTTCTGTGTCTATTTTGTGTTTACTGCGCACACAATTTGACAAGGATCTATGTGTGAGTTATAAAAGAAACAAATAATGAATGCGATGCGTTCGTGCATTGTAGCAGAATAATAATCAGGAGATGAAAAATTTGGGTTGTGAGAATTGGCCAGATTTCACCTCCTGATTATTTTCTGCAACAATGCACTCAAAAATGCGACCAGCATTTTGTATAATATCCAAAGCCATACCTGTATGACAACTTGACAGCCGTACACAGGCCTAGACTGCCTCTCTCTCTTACCATCTAAAAAAAAGATACACAAAACATCACTTAAATTCAAATGTACTTTTTTTTTTTACAATTTCACAAAGCTTAAAACCATTAAAGTTTTTATTTTAACCCTAATCACCCTAAAAAAATCACCAAAATCCAACAGATCATTTCGTTAGATTCCCTTGGACTGGGAACTGCAACAGTATTCTGGGCCCATTTTCATGGCTCTGCTTACTGAAGCAAAGAACCAGCGCTTAGGGCATGTAGGGAAGCAGGAAATTCCGCACTAAGGTCAAGCGTATTTCACAGGTTAGCAGGGAGTTTGTGCTTGTGCATGTGCGTAGTCCACGTTACTAGGCATTAGTTGCTTACACAGCTAGCGCAGAAATTCGGTGCTTGCCCTGTTAGCGAAGAATGTTAATCGCAACCGCAGATGCACATCCACACTTGCCTAAACCTTCAAATCTTTGAGGTGAGCAAATACATTGGAGGAAGAAGAAGAAGCAAAAAGCATTCCCAGTTTCTATCTTATACCCTGGAGTCGCTCCCTTACCTGTTATAATCTGTGACATCTGGCTGTGGCTAGCCGCTTGAACAAGCCTCGTCCGGTTTGTCAACAACTGCTCAATCAGCTCAAAGCAGTCAAATCCCAAAAACTCAAACAACTGTGATTTTGATATAGGAAACAACGACATGCAAACTTTGTAGATTAACATATTATCATATATAAGCGCCAATAACAGGATGAATAGGAAATGAGGTGAAATGTTCAGTTTTAGATGTGGGACGAAAACCCCAATGAAGCCACGCAATCAGGTAGGGGCTGAAAGCTCAATCCACATGCAAGGCTCCGATCTGAAAAGTGGGATTCGAACCGGGGTTCTACGGAGGTGAAAGGCAGGGAAAGAAACCACTGAGCCAACCTAATCCTCTTTCACCTCTCTCTCAGTTCATCGTTCGACTTTGCAGATGTCAGATACCCGGGCCGTAAACTAATAAATGATGACCTCTCAATGCCACACTTCTCTCTGAACCCCAATTAGACAAACAGGTCTTATAGCAACTTCTCCGTCCCTACAACTTTAGTGCCACTTTTCTTTATCTCACCTGATTCTGAAGTTCATCATTCGTCTTTGCGGACGTCAGATCTCCCAGGAGCTTAGAGCACAGGCTGTCGACGCTCATCCCAAGTGGGCTGCTCCCCTGCCCGAACTGACCCTCTATCTGCTTCTTCAGCCATCCCAGACTCAAGGCCTTCGTGTTGACACTGAGGGCGCTCTTCGCCTGCTTGTTGACTGAGGTGGACTGTGAGGGCGCTGTTGCATCATAGCCGAATTTAAGCACTGGCTCGTATTCATCATCCTCCGATGCAGAGCTGTTTCGATTTGAGACAAGAATGTGCATTGAAAAATGTATAATAACTTTTTATGTAAATTTGGGTTGAACAAAGAAAAATTGACTAAAGCAGGACTTGACCCCCTGCATCCTCCGGATTAACGTGCTGGCACTATAACAAATGAACTATCTTTCATTGAAAACAACCGGACTGTCCTTAAAATATGCAGTCTGATTACAGACTCTCCACAAACCTTGAACTCATCTTTCTTAATGACCCCTACCTACCTGTTCTCCGCAAACTCAAGACTCCTTGGCTCATGTGAGAAATGGATGTGACTTCCGAACTCCTCCGCCTCCTCCTGCCTGTGAAGTTTCTCCAGACCGCCAAGAGCTCCTGGCGGAAGGAGCTTGACCAGCGACTGGACGGTCTTGTGGGCGTTTTCGCCCTCGGCGTTTGGGAAGGGGCCGATGGCCGTGTGCAACTGACTTGCTTCATTGTAAGTGAAGTCTTCGCAGTCTTTCAGCTTGGTGAAGAGAAAGACTGCTGTGGACTCTACCAGACCTGTTGATGCATCACTACCAACTAGGACAACAACAAAATAATTCAAAATATTATCACAAATAAACTACAAAAAAAGAATTTAAAATGATACAGCAAAGAGTCTGACAGCAGGGCCAAAGGAGTACACTCCATTAGGTACATATGACTCTCACCTATTTCTCTTGTGATGTGGACTAATTCTCTTAGCTTGGTAGAAGCCTCTGTCTTATGGTGGCCACTCTGTTTCTGGACCTGGGAATCAAATAAAAACTAGATTTTTAAAAAAGATTGCATGACTTGAACTTAACAAAACTGACATGAGACTTGACTTGGCCTTTGACATTAAAGACTTGCAACACACTTGTGACTTGTTGACAATCGATTTAGGGACAAAAAAAGGCATCGTGGCGGAAATGTTTGTTACGCATGACCACATGTCACATGGAATTTTCAGTCCTCTGTAAGGCCAAATAATTTTAAAAAACATGTTTAGCGTCCCAGCCTGCTTCCTAATAAGAGGCCACCTCCTTTTTTTTCTTCTTTATATACTTTTTTCTCTGAATGCATTTTGAAAGAGGATAATGACTCAAAACAAAACAAAAAATACAAAAACTTTGGCATATGCCACGGACCATGCGTAATATGCAAAATTGATTGCACTTGGACACAAGATTGATCGGGGTTCAATTCAATTCAATTCAAAGTAACATTTATTTCCACATTAACATTTGTAATAAGAAGATACAATGGCTTATTCCGAAAAAGCAGGGCTTGTCGAGGGAACAGCCTTAAGACAGAAAAACAAGAACTAACTATAAACAACAACTAGACAAAGGTGACCAAACAATGTGTATACATTGTACACGTACATGGTTATACAAAGCAATACTACTGGAAATTGAATAGTTAATGAGGACACAACAATAGAGATCGTTTAAGCTTCTGTTTAAAAAGAGCAATAGATTTACAAGCAGAAAGCGACAACGGGAGGCTGTTCCAGTGTTTAGGACCAGAGAACGTAATACAATGTTGAGATAAAGTGGTTTTAACAAGAGGTATGTGGACTTTCAAAGCAGATCTGGTGTTATGACAACGTACAGACCTATTTAACTTGAACATATTATAAAGCGTAGGCGGGAGTAAGTTATTATTGAATTTAAACATAAAGACATTTTGTTGAAGCAAGTTTATACTGGGGTCCCCACAGTAACTCATTTTAGTTTTCAATTAACTACCATTAAATCGTTAGTGGATTTTTTTTGTGTGCATGACCTTAAATGAAAGCTTACAACTTTTTAGAATCTATTAAAAAATAGCCATTTAGAATTGAAATCTAATTTTTTTTAGAAGGAGTAGGTGGCAACATGCCCCTGGTGGCAGTTGATTTGGGTCTACAGCCCAAATCTGTTAAGTGTAGCCCTCACCATGAAGTGGCCGTCCGGCCTAGTGAGTTAGGCGATATCTCATAAAATAAAAGAAGAGGGACACTACATGCAAAGAGTGGACTATAAATCTCATTGTATTTCAGGGTTACCTCGTTAGTTAGCCTAGCCCATGTCAACCCCAGCCCTGCCTGTCTCTCAGCTCGCAGACGTTGCTTGTTCTTCAGGCCAATATCCTCATCGTTGACTCCATCTCGTGAGCTTTCAGCTGTGACCTTGGAATACGCACGTAGAGCAACTGTCAGACGTGGCAACGGCATTCTCTTTGATGGAAAATACACAATAAAGTCATGAACTGTTGGTCTTTTAAAATGTTCACACATGTATCTGTTGGAAGTGCATTTTATTATTGTCCAGTGGCATGGGGAATGGACTCAAGTTGTGGTGTTTCTGATCAGCAGAGTGTGGGTTTGACACTTGTGTTCTTAAGCAAGACTCAAGTTTTGCTTTGTACTTTAGATAGGACATAAAACCCTTTACACTTTATTAGTGCCTTTATTTATTTGGTTTTTGTTTGTTTCCTGCTAAGCGCTGTTGTACCCAGTGCAAGAGCGCTCTATAAATGCCCATTATTATTATTATTATTATTATCATAAAGAAAGAGAAGGGGCTTGCCTTGCCTTGCATGCTCTGGCAGCAACATGAGCCACCTGAATTTCTTTCAAGGTATTGTATCATGGTTGCTTCGTCTCACAACATCAACAAGCTCCACCAAATTTGATATTCCATTGTCATTTAAAACAGACATAGCGCATTATAAATTTATATATAATTTATAAAGTAGTATTCCTATTATGGTAGCCCTAGGGCCTAACAAAGAGGGACCAGAGTGTTATGAGTAATGCAACTAGGTTTTTTTCATCACTCAGGGTTTTCCATTCAATTTTTTCAGTGACTTGCCAGAGGGACCAGCTAGCTTGTCATTTCACTAGTCCGCCAGATTTTTCACTAGCCCTTCATGTTTTAAGGTTTACTTTCAACCTTGAAACTTGCGTTGGACTGGTAATTTGAAGCAATGTAGCAATATGAGCAATCGATAGACTAGCCAGCAGGACTAGTTGTACAAAGTTTTGACTAATCCTCGGGTGTTTTAACTGGTATTTGGCCAGCGGACCGCTATTAGGCCAGGTCCAAATTTATGAATCTTGCAGTGGCTACGGCCGTAATGCTGAAAAATCTGATTCTTCTATGTTGTCGCTGCAGCCAATGAACCGTAGCCGTAGCCAATCAGAGCTATGGCTATTTATGGCTATCAGAGCTTAATGCAAACTACACATTGTAGATTAGTTCATCTAGTTTTGTTTCAAAACTGCATAAAAACGCTGGTGATCAATGTAACTCACTATTGGTCAGTGACATGGCAAAAGTGAGCTCAGCTTTTTTTCAGTTCGCCATTTTTTTCCCACTGACATGACAAACACTATTAATTCAAACCCAAAACAGATGCATTGTAGATGCTGTACATAGGGTCTAGAAGTGAAAATATGACATTTGCACAGAATTAGTCATAAAGATGTAAAAGCTGGCAAATTTCATCATGCAATAATAAATTGAAGCAACCCAAGGCCGTATCCGAATTGTCGGCTACAGCTACGGCTACGACTGTTGCGAAGGGTGTTGCTAAGGACGTCCTATACTTTAATGCATGATGATGCAGAAAGCTAGCCGTAGCCATAGCTGCAGCCGCCAATTCAGACACAGCCTAACTGCACTGTTACTGATTGAGACAGTTGTAAGTCTCCTCCCAGTGGGACCATAGGGAGGGGTGATTACAATCATCACAACTACTAGGCAGTTACCACTAGCACAAAACTGTTATTTATTTTCAGTAACTTTTCCAACTTTAGACTTTAGTTTGTGGACTAAATTTCCCTTTTTGTTAAAACAATCACCCACACCCAATGTATTGCAGTGCCAATATTCTTATGGCTTTGAAGTGGTCAGGACTGCATTCTAATGTCTTGCGCCTGGCTACCTATTTGGTGAGGTTGGACTATCATGACATTAATAGTCAGTAACTACAATATTTAGTTGCCATTATCATTAACCCCGACAGTCGTAGATCGCAGGGTTGCAACTTAACTATACACATTTGGCAGATTTTTTAACAGCACCCACACACTCTGGGGAGTCGGTATTGTACCACATCCCTGATACATGAAACAGTATATCACATCAGCCTCAGCTGACCAAATGGTACACAGGCACTCTGTTCAAATGCCAATCCGCTGCGGCAGAACCCCAGCGTGTCAATGCTCAGAAATCTGTGTACGTAATTTGTTTTCTTTCTTTTTTCCCCTTTTTTTTACACTTTATTTTAATTTATTTGATATTTAAATAAGACTTGAATTGCCACTACATATGAAGACCACATTTAAAAAAATGACAGTGCAATTGTGTATTTGTCTGTTTAAAGGCCCTGTACACTATTGGTAAGATCGAAAAACACAATGTTCACAGATTCACACATAACTTACATGATTTATAGTAAGTAACGGTAGAAAGGGTTCCTTAAAATATTTCGTCCTAAAATGCTATCAGTTCTGAGAAACGAGTAAAACAATAGTAATTATCGTGCGCTAATTTGAAAAAACAGAAAACATAATCTCTTCTCACTATTTGCTCGTGACCTCGATGACCAATTGATGAGCTCAAACTTTCACAGGTTTGTTTGTTCATGCATATGTTTAATCACACAAAATGTGGACACTGATTTTGAGCTGTTACCAAAAGTGTACAATACCTTTAAAGTGTTGAAAAATTGCCATAAGTATCGGGGGTTCGTTGTAAGTGTAACCCTCTGGTCTACAATCTTCGTGAGGATAAACAGTTACAATTATCGTAACAATGACTGTCTGTGCTGTACACTTCTTTAATTAACTTAATTAAGACTTTACTGAAGTCTCTCTTTCTTTTTCACTATATATGAAGTTTACGTTTTTGCTGGTTGACTTGTCAGAATCCATTTTGACGTAATGCCAAGCCAAGGGTTATGATTGGTGCTCAAGCTGAGGAAATACAGGTGCTAATCTGCTACTTTTTAGATATTACACTGCTTCAGACATGTCAGAATAAGATGAGGTTAAGTTGCTAGTTAGTATAGTACATGAAGGTAGAATTCTACCTCCATGTATAGTAGTACTTAGTAGTATGCTGCTGCTAGTGTCTGACTCCGAGTGCTAGAGGCTCATCATGCTCATTCATATGATGAGTCATGGACTAGGCTAAACTAGCCCTGGTGGTCTTTCACTTTCGTATTACACTACAGTGACGTCCTGGATATCAGGTACCATTTCTGGGGCGGAAAAATTTCAAAGCTTCGTAACTCAAATCTTACCTGCAACAAGCCACTAGTTTCACCAGATTCACACTCAGTGGCAGCATACACTTTTCTGCGGTGGGTTTTGGTCGTCATATATTCCTCACAAATCCGTCATTTACGTGAAATAATGCAGCTCCCAACGTTAAGAAATTCCTGTTGTGATCGTTTTCTCACGATCATAGTTGTCTGCCGTGCGTACGCGTACACTCGCGTGTAAGACGCAAGATGACGCGTGACGCGCATGTCGTGCGTTGCGTTTGCATGGCACTCAGGATACAGTGCACACACGCGAACACAGCACACGCGTCGTGGCTTTTCTTAATAAACTGTGTTTAAAGTTTGGGGAATTTCTTAACGTTGGGAGCTGCATTATTTCACGAAAATATACGAGGAATATATGACGACCAAAACCCACCGCAGAAAAGTGTATGCTGCCATGGAATGTGAATCTGGTGAAATAAGTGGCTTCTTGCAGGTAAGATTTGAGATATGAAGCTTTGAAATTTGTCCGCCCCAGAAACGGGCCTTAATATTTAGGACTCTGTATCTGTGTACAGCACAGAGGAAGAGTCCTATATAGGGCTAAGGCTAAACTAACCTGTAACTGAACCATTACAAATCCTATCTTTGACTATATCGACTGCTATTAATTACATAAATACACAATATCGAACCAAATTTACATCTTCTCTTAGTGGTTCCTCTTGCAAGTCATTGTAACTCTGTGAACGTCAAAAGAAACCAGCAGATTTGATGGCATTACTGGTTAGAATTGGGGGTTTCCCTCTCTCCAGTCTCAGTGCAGGCTATATAGTGTGGAGAACTCTCGGCCATCTGTTCAGTGTGTTTGTGTCACATTGCACAGTGTTATGAAATACAGAGCGCCCTCTGTTGGTTTCACAAAATTAACAGGTTTTATAAATAGTCGGGTACTGAATTGCTACTTAATCATCATATAAATTAATGACGTCTGGAATTCTGACATTTTGGACATTGACCTTTGACCTCATCGATTGCAGATGGAAGCTGTGCTGTGTGTACTGTTTGTATCAAACGGTGTGCTGGGGAAAGTTTCAACAATTTTTATGATTTATTACGAATAACTGACGCTAAGTATAAGATTCCGACATAAATATTGAAATATTTCAGAATCTTTAACTAAGTTAAATTTTATGGTAATTTTTGAAAAAAACCTGCTAAACATGTCTTCAAAATCTTCGAGACACCGGCGGCAACGAGATTATTCCGAATCTGAGAGCGAGAGCGGCAGTGACACTGCCACTGCCCCTGACAGGGAGAGTAAACGCCACCACCATCACCGGCGAGAAAGGCACGAAAAACGGGACCACCGTCGCTCTAGGTCCCGCAGTCGCAGTCCTGGGCATCATCGAACAACAAAACCGGTAAGTATTCAATAGTGACAAATATTTATGAACTGTTCAGTTTACAAAACTTAGTTAAACAATAATTTCAAATTCATCAACTTGTTTTTTTCAAATATGACTGGATGGAAGCTTTGACGTTGAGTTGACCAATTTAAACTTGCAGAAGTGTGATTCCGTGAATGAGTAGACGTGATACTTTTGATACTTTTGATACTTATTAACATATTCAAAATGCCTCTATCTACTAATCTAGTGAAACTGAAAGATGATTTAATTCTTAATCTTTGTTACTGTCAGTGTCAGTGTCATGACTTAATAACCGAGATGCCCGCCTACGTTACAATGCAGGGAAAACAGGGCTTGATTTCACGAAAGGATCAGGGTGATCTTTAAATGCTAAATCAATCTTAATTGCTAAGCAACTCGTGACGTTACAATGCAAGTCACTGACGACTCATCTAAAAGTGAAAGATAAATCGTAAAACTTTGTGAAACCGTCCCTAGGGCTTTCCCGACTGTGTCATGACTGTACACAAGTATCTGTTTAGTGTTTATAACTTTTTTATTCTGACGATAACATGCTTAATGGGAAAGCTTCTACCATCGCTTCTGGCAACTACACTCAGTGTCAGTCTTTTCTTCAAGTACTTTTGAATCCTCTATAATTAACAGAGATTTATGATTTTTGTAAATATTTTACTCTCAGGACAAACACAGCAGCAGGAACCACAAAGAGCATAGCCACTCCAGAGACGAAGATCATAAACCACAAAAGCACCGGGACCAAGGAAATGGGGACAGGAGAAGAGAAAGACACCAGGAGGAGAGAATCAAAGAGGACAAAGATGAACATAGAGCAAAACACAGGAGGAGGGATGGGGACCATGATGCTGGAAGGAGCGGAAGGAGTAAGAATGGTAACCACAAGGAAAAGGAGGAACTTCCAAAGATACCACTGAGAGGAAAGTGGGAGAATGACCCGGGAGCGGAGTCTGATGATGCCCAGGACAAAGCTTCACGAACCAATCAAGGAGCTGCTCAGCAAACCAATCAGATTAGAGTGAAACAAGAGCGTGATTTGAATGATGCGCGGCGAACTCAAGATGCTAAGCGCAAACCTCAAAATCCATTTGAGTCCCAAGCGCTTGATGCTGGCCCGGAAGAAGAAGAGAGTGCTCCTCCACCGGAAAAGGAAAAACCCAACTTTGGCGTATCCGGGAAACTGACAGAAGACTCAAATACGTATCGCGGTGTTGTCATTAAGTACAACGAGCCGCCTGAAGCCAGAATACCCAAACGTAAATGGAGATTCTATGTCTTCAAAGGAGACGAAGAGCTCCCCGTTGTACACATTCACCGCCAGAGTGCCTACCTGCTTGGACGAGAGCGCCTTATTGCTGACTTGCCCATTGATCATCCATCGTGCTCCAAGCAGCACGCTGTACTCCAGTACCGACTCGTGGAGTTCCAGCGACCGGACGGAACGATGGGCAAAAGAGTCCGACCGTACATCATCGACCTGGAATCGTCAAACGGAACTTACATAAACAACAACAGGATAGAAGGGAAGCGATATTATGAACTGAAAGAGAAAGACGTCGTCAAGTTTGGATACAGTACCAGGGAGTATGTGCTTCTGCATGACAAATCCAAAGACAGTGACTTGGATGAGGAACAGGCTGAGTGAATGAACATCTCATAAAGCAACCCAATGTATTATTAGCCATGACTGGTATAGATCTGTCTTTTGACTCCCAAAGGCTATAAGCTACCACTGGACTACTGGCCAGAGTCCAGTTATTTTAACTATGGGGCATTAATCCCAAAATTAAACAAGTAATGCCCTGTAATGTTTTTCTAAAGAAGTACTTCATAATTTTTTTTTTTTACTAATGTACACTTAAGCTTTTCAATTCAAAACCTTCGCTTAAAATTTAAGCAAATATGAATTTAAAAAACATAATTTTAGGTCTCGTCAAAACATTTCTTGGCTCCAAAGCACTAAGTTTCATCTTAAAGAGACACGAAGGCTTCGTTGGGCTATTTGGGCTACAAAATAGACTCAAACATGACTCCAAAGGTCTTACCGGAATTTGGCCGTTTTTGAGCATTTTTCAAAAAACAAACGTGACATGAGTTATCCGGACTAAAATGTAGTTTGGATAAATCACGTGACATAGTTTTACTTCCATTCGTATAAAAGTAAATTACTGAACCAAATTCAATTTATTTTTTATTTTTTTATTATTCATAAGTATTTGACAAAAAAAGACTATGTATTTAGATTATGGATACAAGTTGTAAATAATGATGAAAATCAAGTGTGGCGTCGGATGTTCGGGGCTAACACAGTTCGAGATCAAGCACATGCATCAGCATTTTCGGGATTGTATTTCTTTGGGGTAACACGATTTTAAATGTGATGATGGTTATTTGGAATTGTTGATTGTGATCACTCAATTCTGCACCAGGGGCAAATTTCATTGCTCTGCTTACCACAGAATTCTCTGCTTACCACAGAATTCTCTGCTTACAGCCAATAGATTCACAAACACAGGGTGCTGTTAGCACAGATCTCTGTTGTAAGCAGCACAATGAAATTGGACCCCGAGGGTCAATAGCATTTAATTTCAAGCTGATACAAGTAAAACAAATTATCAATAAAAATGATGAATTTCTGAGAGTTTCAACTTTAGGGAACGGGATGAGGGCAGGAAACCTTATGTGCAAAGAAACAACCATTCTTGGACCTTCTTAAAACTTCTTTATGTTATTTTAGACTACTTTAAAATCTAAGTTAAATGAGAAGTTCTGAGTGAACATTTATGACAACGTTTCAACTTTCTTTAGTATCCGGTAAATTATGGGTAGAAAGAATTAATTAATGAAAGACAATTAAACCAAATAGTTATGACATTTTGTCTGACTAAAAATGGAACTGACCAACTAAAAATGGAATTGACCAAGATAAGACTAGCAGCAATACTGATATATTTGCTTCTGTTTTGGATGGTTTTAATGGTATTAAAACAAAAATATGTTTTAGCTATTATTAGATTCTACATTTCTTTGGGACTGAACAGTGGGTTGCTAAGTTTATGTTTGGTTGTTCTATTGTAACCATGAGAAAAAAAAGTAACACTGATAACAGTAAACTTTCAGGCCTAATATTTAACGGAGGCAATTGCTTCCATGCCCCTGGTCAATGTGTTGGTTCCCTTTTGAATGCTCCAGTACAACTTTGTATTTCCCTCACTACGGGGCACTGTCGTCGTGACCACAGTGAGTCTGTGGCCAGACATTAAATTCTGAACTCTCACCCAGTTACTGCACACGCGCGCATGATAAGAATGATGGCGCCCTTTAAACTTTTGTTTGTGGTGTTACAGATAATGTGCGTGAATGTAATAACTGGGTGAGAGTTCATGTTTTCATGTCCAGTAACAAGCAGACTATGAACACCACCACATTGCCCCTTTAACCCTACATGATGCCATCGCTCACTTATTGGGTGTCAGTTTTTAATTAAAAAGTCCGTACTCCACCAATTTTTTTTTATCTAAAAAAATCTTAGTTCCACAACTACACTTAGCCAAATAGTATACCAATTGTCTTATTGCCAATATTCCCACAGGTTTTTTTTCCACTAAAATAATCCATCAATGACCAGCTCTCCCGGATTTCCCATAGGAGTTGTCAAATGTGCCCAAGAAGATTGCGACCTAGGACGTGCTCAGTGTGTCACCGCTTCAGGTGTAAGGATCACAGCATTAGCATTTTGCTTGAGTTTATTTTGTTTAGTCAAAAGGGTCTGTACCTAATGCTTCGAGCAAATTAAAAGTGATTGGGTTCTCCACAAAAATGTATTACTCGCTAATATCAAACTGACACACAAGAAGTGAGCGATGGTGTCTGAGTGAGAGTTTTTTTTATGGTGTAATGCAGGGTTTTAAGGAAATTATCTTACATATCAGGCCAAGAACCATTAGGTGGGCTGGACACGAGTGAAATGTTTGTGAAATAAACATACTTATTGTATAAAATGAAATGATTTATAGGTTTTGTTTAAGATCTATCCCAGATCTTTGTTGATGTTACTTATATTGAAATTAAACAAAATATATCAATCACATTAAAAGTCACTTTTCACTTCTACCACAAACTGTTCTTGGGTGACAGTTTCAATGGAAATACTTGACTATACATTTTATTGTTTACGATTATGAACTGTGTGTTTTTATAAGTAACATGAAAAACTGTGGACAATAAAAGATTTACCTCGAGAGAAACATTGAAATAAAGAGTGCCCTCTGTTGACTAGTGTATTACAGTTTTCCTCCTTCATTCAGTTATATAATATATCGTTTTGTATTATTTTAAATAAGTAAACCCTGAACAGAGTTTTCTGAGTTTATCACAGTTACAGTACACGAGGAGCAGTGATCAGAATTTGACAACTTTGTAAGAGAGGTTTGCGGTAATGTTCCGCCCCAACTTGTCAAGTTTGGACGGAACAATGTGAGGGTGATTATTGCAACTTCGGGGGAATTACCGTTTTCGCTGACCGAGCACACAAACCCGTGCGCGGTTCAGACTAGAAATGGCGGCCCCCGTTATGCCCGTAGACAGGGACGAAACGAGAGACGTAAAAACTACTGTTCACATTGATGACATCCTTCCTGGTGCCGAAGGAAGTATACATATTTGTGGAGAAGGAACCAGGCATCCGATATGTGTAATTCAGAATGGTTCAAAATACGTTTACATTTATGAAAACGCAATCAGAAAATTGACATTGCAGGTAAGGTTTATTGGAAACCAATCAACACGCCCCCAGCAAAGTCGCCCCACAAAGTTGCTCCTTGTAAAAAAGTTTGAGCGATCGAAGGCCGTTTCACAAAGTGAGGGGGGGGGGCGTCCCATGTTAACAATTTAGTTTCACACAAAAACTTCTGTTAACGGCCTGATCAGTGATGTTTCAACCCTTGCACTCACTTGCAGAGTCTTTCTCGAAGGCTTCGGCCTTGCCCTTGTGGCTTGGAGAGAGACTCGGCATGCTCAGCTTAGTGCTAGTGCTAGGGTCGAAACGTCAGGCAGCTAACAAATTTGTGCATAAACCATCGATGTCCTTTTGGTTGGTAAGCAGTTTGCATTAGCTATTTTCTTACCAAAAACGTAAAACAAGCCAAAGTGTTGTATAACGGGAATTGTTTTGCGTGTTGATAATCTTGGTGTATGTCAGAAAGATAGGCTACACCACTTATTTCCAGCTTTGAATGTAAGTGACATTTAATTATCTGTTCGTTTTGTGAATAAGAGTCACAAACTTTGTTACGCCAACATACAAAATGTATCTTACAAACGAAGCATATTGCCCCGAATAAGTTGAGTTTCAAAATTGTCAATAGAGCCCTGTGAAATGGCTTTAAATCGCTCATATTTTCACAGGGGCGACTTTGTAGGGAGGTGACTGTGTTGGGAGCGACTCTGTTTGGGGCGACTTTGAGAGGGGGCGAGTTTGTATGCGAGGGGGCAACTTTGCGAGGGGCGACTTTGTAGTGGGTGACTTTGTAGTGGGTGACTTTGCTGGGGGGGGGGCAGTTGACTGGCATTCAGTTTATCGTCCAGACTACATTTTCATACAAGTACTTTGACTGACAACTTCCGTTCGACTAACGTAGTAACGGTACTAAAGAGGGATTTGTTTGTTTTTGTGTAAATGCGTTTAGACTTTAAGTAGTTTTAAGCTTAAAACAATATATGCCTAACTTATAACTTTTTTTTTTACAGAACTTGTAAAGTACTGAGTAAGTGCTTTTCAGTGTTAGGGTAAAAACAAAATAATATTCTTTATCCCTGATGCAAATTTATCATCTATTAACTTATATTTTTATTAGTTTTATGATCGTAATCCTCTGCTGGTCCCTGTCTCTTCGAGCCGCATTTCTAGGTCCTGTTCACTGGACTTCCTTCTTATCCTTCGGGACCAGATCGTCTTATTTAAAAATTGAAACAGTTCCAGTACTCCGAACTCCCTGTCTAGACCCCAGATTGTTGACACTATTTATGGGGCTAGTCCTTGTCCAGTGGATCGAGTTGGTTCAGGAACTTCAGTTTATGATCATCACAAACATAGAGAAAAGGATGAAGGCTTGTCAAGTAAAATGTTTATAAACACCATCGATCATATGCATCGATTAAGTTAATATTTATACCACTCACAAAGTTTGTGACTAAAAAGTAGCAACTGTATCTTAGGATTAGTTGTAATAATCATAACCCTAAATCACCCTGACACTCGACCCCCCCCCCCTGACCAAGCTGTAGTTACTGCAGCTCCAACTTTTTTTTAAAGGCACTGGAAGAGGAAATACCAACCCAAAAAGTCAAAGTGTGAAGAAAAGTTTTTATTTGAGTCCAGAATATTGCCACTTTGGGGAATTAGCCCTTTGAAGGACTTCTTCAGCTCCTCTCAAGTTTCTTGTTTTTTTTCCTTACACAGGGTGTTCTTCATCTTCCAAGTAGTTGTCAGTGTATGTGTGTAGCAAGAGATGCACAAGGAGGAGAGCATCTTATTTTCTGTCTGAAGGATGGACGTGTTATCCAGAAAAATGCACAGTGCTTCAATAAGGAAACAAGAGCTAAGAAGAAAAAGAAGAAGAAAGAGTGAGGACAATGCTGAAATCAGTAGAAATTTTTGTCTCGACTTTGTTTTTTTCAGGGGCCCAATTTCATAGAGCTGCTTATAAGCACAAAAAGTAGCTAAGAACAACAAAATATGCTTACCGGAATAAAGTTACCAGCCAAACTACCATGTCACATGTACAATTTATGACTGGTATCCTGCTCAGTTTTTGCTAAGCAGAAAGTTGTTAAGCAATATTTTCTGCTAAGCAGCTCTATGAAATTTGGCCCAGTTCATGAAGGAAAAAGTCTGAAAGGATTATTTTTTCTGAGTTCTTTTATCAATGTTATGTTTTCTTCACTGGTAGTTGATGAAACTCCTTAAAAGATGCAGAGTGATCGACACGCCTACATTGTATACAGACAAACTTATAAATTATGGGAACAAGTCTGATTCGAGACAGGTGGCTTAGTGGTGAATCTGCTCTAGAATGCGGGGGTCTTGGGTTCGATTCACACCCAAGTAGTGCTCTGTGAATTTTTTCTCTCGGGCCTTGAGAAGCATTGAATATATGCAGTGCTCATCACCCATGGATGTAGGGTAAAATTATTCTTTGTCCCCGGTGCAATTTATAATTTCTATCAAAAATGTGTCAGATATTTGGGTATTTTTTATGAATGATAAACAATTAACTGTAAATTGTGGTGCCTTTGCTTCTCATTCTAGCAAACATAAAGTCAAAGATAAGTTGATGGAAGGTGCAGCTGACCCTCTTCCAAGAGGTGGTGGAGACTGTCCCCCAAGTAACCAAGAGATCTTTGGCGATCTCCTCAGTGGAACAAGACCGTCGTCCTCTGCAGCTCAACCCTCGGACATCATCCAAGATGAGTTCGGAGCCAAAGTTGTCGTCTTGGGCGATGATCACGTAATGTTTAACGAGCCCAAGGTTCAAGATGTGATGTTTGTGGACGGATGCCTCATCACCTGTGCAGAGAGTAAATCCGGATGGACACTCTCAGTGTACCGTCAACATGTCACAGGTCAACATGTCAAAGGTCAACATGTCAAGGGTCAATCCCAATCCAATGGCACAACATCGGCATCTCTTGATGCGTCCACCAAACAACTTGAATTTGACAAATCAGCTGCATTTAAAACGATCCTTCCTGGAAGACAGATCAGTTTGAAGAGTCAGAGTGACGGTAGCTTCTTCAACTCAAGGAGACCCTTCCTGCACATCAAAGAAGAATCCAACCTTCTTGAAAAACCACAGCTTTTCTGTGTAATTTCTCAAAGTATGTTGAAAGAAAGAGAGACAACGTTTGCCACTCTCGGTAAAACACTAACAGTAGAGGACAGCCTGTATAACACCCTGTTTGGCGCAGACAACAATCTGTCCAACACACCAACCCTCCTCATTAGTCTTCCCGATGGTTGCATTTACCAATCCCCTCTCACACCTAAAAGGAGCACCCAGTCTGAACCCCAACGAACTATATCTAACTGGTTTTGTCTGCGGACAAGTGTATTTTTTGTTCTAGACCAGCCAGCAGCATTCATTCATGGGTTTAGGACAGTCAGGAAACAGGGTGATTCTACAAGCAGCTGTGTTTGCATCTTGGGTCAATGCGGGCGAGTCGTCCGAATCTCTGAAAACGACGATGTTCATTTGCAAGAGAAATTAGTATTCACGGAGAGCTTCGTCCGGGGTCCAGTACATACCGCTTGCGTGACCAGAACCCATCAAGGGATAATGTATTCAACTGGCAAAGAAATATATGGCCTTTCCCTCTCAAATTCTAAAAAGAGTGGCTCGCCAACAATGAAGGACAATGTTTCGTGCTCATCTCGTCTCGGAGTTGCAGAGATCAGAGCTTTGGCTGAACTGGGAACACCAAAGGCTGGTAAGTTCGATTGAATCAGAACGACCCGCTCTCCACCTTTCACTTCTGCATGCCTTCAGTTTCTTCCTTCATCTAATTGTACCCTGCAAGATCAGTGTTATTATTCTTATTATTATCAGTGTTCTACTTTTTTATGTTTTACATATGTTTGTGTCGCAAAAAGATTTTTTTGAAAGATTTACGGCGGATGTTTTTTAAATCCCAGAATAACATCAGATTTTCCTAATTTTTTTGGCTGATATATTTTTATCCACCTGGACTTTCCATTGTGTAGGGTGCACCGGCAGACACCTACCGTGATTTGCTTTGTTTCACTCGTTCAAAGAGCAACAACAGGTCCTGGAAAGTTTGCCTTGTAAAATCCCTTTGTGAGGTTATTGCGTAACCCTCGATTCTAGACCTTTGTCCTGTTATTATATAAATGTGGCACACAAGAACAGACAGCTGCCACCATTGTTCCTCATTAATCGGGTCAATGGGGGGCAAGTCTAGCTTTCCCAAAATTTCACTAACCCAAGGTACTGCAAAACATGGGGGGTGCCTATCAATTTTCTCACATATAAAAAAATCCCAAGCAATATGAAACC